>CM053275.1:17537521-18017521 GCA_028583415.1 Protea cynaroides
CTTAGTAGTTTTCATTCGTCTAATAGTTTTACACCCTCCGGTAGAGTGAAAGTGAGTGAGAGAATGGCCCACTCCCGGACCTCTTCCTCCGAAAGGTCGTCCTTCTCAATGGAGGGATACTCCACTGCCCCCGAACCTTCGGGACGGATTCGAGATTCCGTTAGCCGGGAGTTCGAGTCCGAGACCTCAGAGTCGGCAAGTAACGGAGCAGAGGCCATCGTCCAAAAATCTCTACAAGCTGTCCTTGTGGCTTCCGATCTGACTCCAGAGGAGGAACTCGAGGAGAGTTCCTCTCGGGGGCCGATGGCGTGGTCGCCCCGTGG
Source organism: Protea cynaroides (assembly GCA_028583415.1). NCBI lineage: Eukaryota > Viridiplantae > Streptophyta > Magnoliopsida > Proteales > Proteaceae > Protea > Protea cynaroides. The sequence continues at coordinate 17,537,845 of CM053275.1, forward strand.
CACCTCAGCTCGTCGGGCGTCTCGCCAGAGAGGCGGCCAACCATCTGTCCCTTCTATCGACGCACTCCCTGCATGGAGGGTGCCGAGTAAGATTAGGACCGAACCGGCTTTGTCATTGATCTTTCCGGCATATCAGCTCGTAGAGCTGATGACGGACGTCCGGGTTCGGCTCCCTTCCCCCGACGAACAGGCTTGTACCATGAATAAGTCGGAGATCTGCGTGTACGAGCACGCCTTAAAGTCCGGGCTCCGATTCCCCCTTCACCCTCTAGCAGTAGAAATTCTCCAAGTCTACCGCATCGCCCCCTCCCAACTAGCTCCGAATGGGTGGCGATGCATATATGCCTTCATCTTGTTTGTCTGCCGACTGGGAGAGACTCCGACCGTGAACTTGTTTTGGTTACTCTTCAAGTTGGCCAGTCTGACCGAGTCCCGTTCGATGACCGGGTGATACTTTTTTAGTCAGAGGAGTGCAAAGAAGCTCCCGGCCATCTCCCAAAAGCCTTCTTCCATCCACGGGTGGAAGGATAAATTTTTCTTCGTAGGCCCTCCCGAGGGCGGCCTTGCTCTCCCTCTATCGAATGTTTGGCTGGTGGTCGACGCCACGGGGTTCAACAAAGTCTCATTTCTAACGACGGAGGAGAGACAGGTTCAGCGCAAAATGATGACCGGGAAAACGGTGGGCTATGCCGACCTCGCGGATCTGTGCAGTTGGCCGAGCACGGCCTCCTTGGTGAGTTTATCAATTATAGGACAGACTGTACACTGCTGTTATTTTAATTTTGTTACTAACCATCGTCTTTTGTCTCATTACAGTGAACTTTGGCGACGATCATATTGTTGCTCGGATCCTGCGCAAGCGGACGGCCGATGCTGCAAAGGGGGTCCAGTCGACGGGCGAGCCAGCGAGCGCGCCTCCTCGCAAGGAGCAGAGGGCGACGGCCGAGGCAAAGGGCAAGGGGCCCATGCCAGAGGCTCCGCCCAAGAAGAAGATCAAGTCGGCCGTGGAACTCCCGGCCGACATCTACAAGACGAGGCCGGCGCCTAGGCTGGCCGTCAAGACGAAACAAGGGCGGAGGCTGCGACAAAGGAAGTCCAGCCTCGTCAAGGGGCTGTGAAGGAAGCCCAGCCCCACGAGGCGGCCGCGACAAAACTGGTTCCGGCCAGCCAGGGCGCGGCGGCGCCCTCGGCGAAGAAGACCACTCAAGGTTTGAAGGTGGTCGGTCTGACCGAGGCCACCGGCGCCTCTAAGGGGGGAGGCCGATCCCGCTCCCCAACAGAGGAGCGACAAGCTGAAGGCGGCGACGATGGCCTTCTCTCTTGCGCTCGGACTGAAGTCGACGGACTCGGTCTTCAAGAGCGCGAGGGCGGCGAGGATCATTGTCACAGAGGGACCCCTCCCGGACGACGTGGCCTTCACGTCCGGCTTGGCGAATGAAGAGGTCTTCAGGCGAGCGTTCGTCGCGTGTTCTCAGGTAAAGTTTGAAGTTCCCAATTTATTTTCTCTCTTTTCTTTTGTGTTGCTATATTTGTTGTATTGACATTGTCGTCTACTTTTGTGCAGACGAGCAATCTTCTGGCCGAGGTCAGCGAACGGGCCGCCCGTGCCTTCTTTGACTTAGACGAGAAGGAGGTCCTGGAGATCTCCCTGCGTGAGGCTCTGAAGGCAACCGAGGAGAACCTCACTGTTAAATCCTCGGAGGTCGAGGGCCTTGCTGCAGAGAAGGTCACCCTCCGGGCCTCGCTGGACAAAGCCAAGGCGCTCTCGACGAGGAGCACAAGAGAGTGCACCAGGCGGAGGAAAAGCTACGGTCGGCCAAGGACAAGCGGCGGAAAGCCGGGGAAGACCTACAAGCTGCGGAGAAGGCAAAGCTGGTCCTGGAGGAGAAGCTCCGGAAGTCTGAGGATGAGGCCAGATCTACCAAGGAGGCTCTGGCTAAGGCCGAAGAGGCACACCGGGAGGCCCTGTATCGAGCTGTGGCCGAGTACCGAACGTCTCCTCAGTATGGGGAGGACTTAGAGGAGGCCGCCTGCGGGTTTTTCATGAGGGGTGTCAAATACCTGAAGGAACAGCTCGTGGAAAAGGGCGCCGACATCAACTGGTCGGAGATCCCGATCATGGCCAAGGTACTTGGGGTGGAGCCAGCGGTGACTGAGACCCCGGTCGTGGCCGAGGATGATCGGGTGGAGCCAATGGCCCCTACGGAGGCTGACTGTATGCAGGAGGATGACCTCCCTCCGTACGAGGTGCCCCAGACGCCGATCATGGAGCTCCCGGACCTTCCGCTGCCTTCCGAGGGTCCCGTAGACCTGACCGCCGAAGAGGGCCAGTTTTGAGGACTTTCGAGTCGTCTTTGTAAATATGTACAACAATTTTTTTTCTTTTCATGTGTATTTGTACGACCGCCCTTCTTGGGCTTTTATTAATAAGGCATACTTGATTTTGTTGTCTTCTTTCTTTCTTCTCAGATGTTGTTACCCATTTGGAGGTTACTCCGGTAGTATTGTCGTCTCAGCGCTCTGATAGGCCGAGAATACTTAAGTAATGAAAATGGCTAAGGCATTATTGACTGCCCTACCTCGGAAGTGTTGTTGGCTCAGCGCTCTAGTAGGCCGAGAACACTTAAGTAATGCTGAGTGCGAACAATGTTGAGCTCGGCTCAGTCTGAGCGCTGGTTCTGTATCGAGAAATGGCAAAGGTGCCCTTACCCCGTGAGTGTTGTCGGCTTGACTGCTGATCAGGTCGAGAACACTTGATTCTTTCTCAAAATGACTGTCATTAGGATGGTCGGATGTATCTCCAAGCAGCTGGATGTTTGAGAAATTGTCTGCCGCGGTCGGATTATCTAGGTCTGCTTGTGGACCGCGGTAGGCAGGTACGAGTATGGTCTGCGTGCTATCATGGTCTGCTTGTGGACCGTGGTAGGCTCGGTATGGTTTGCGGTTACCGGGTCCGCTTGTGGACCGCGGTAGCGGATCCGGTATGATCTTCACGCTACCTTGGTCTGCTTGTGGACCGTGGTAGGAAGATACGAGTATGGTCTGCGTGCTACCGAGGTTTTCTTGTGGACCGTGGTAGGCAGATACGGGTATGATCTTCATGCTACCTTGGTCTGCTTGTGGACCGTGGTAGAAAGATATGAGTATGGTCTGCGTGCTACCGAGGTCTGCTTGTGGACCGCGGTAGGCAGATACGGGTATGATCTTCATGCTACCTTGGTCTGCTTGTGGACCGTGGTAGGAAGATACGAGTATGGTCTGCGTGTTATCGAGGTGCGCTTGTGGACTCGCGGGAGCGGTCGGGTATGATCTTCATGCTACCTTGGTCTGCTTGTAGACCGTAGTAGGAAGATATGAGTATGGTCTGCGTGCTACCGAGGTCTGCTTGTGGACTGCGGTAAGCAGATTTGGGTATGATCTTCATGCTACCTTGGTCTGCTTGTGGACCGTGGTAGGAAGATATGAGTATGGTCTGCATGCTACCGAGGTCTACTTGTGGACTGCGGTAGGCAGATACGGGTATGATCTTTATGCTACCTTGGTTTGCTTGTGGACCGTGGTAGGAAGATACGAGTATCATCCTCGGAATTTCCTCACCACCGAGGGTGATTAGCTTGTACGAGCCCGGTCTGACATGTTCGGAGTACGCTGTAGGGTCCTTCCCTTTGTTCCTCGGGCAGCATGGAGCCGACCGGGAATGTCTTCTCGGGCTGATCGTCCGCGATCGAAATTTGTAGGAGTTCCTCCGCGGGCTCTCCTGTACGCGGAGATGTATTTTTTCGAACATCTACCATGTTCACCTATGCGGTTTTCAAGGCTCGCTGACCGTTTCTTACTCGGTGGCGTACCATCTTGCGATGTGCCCCGATCTGTTCGGCCTCTCCGACTCCGTCCTCGTCGAAAATTTCATCACGGGAAGTAGGTAGACATGCATGCCTTCAATTTGTTCGCGAAGGGCGGCCGAGGGATGACGTTGTGAGCGGATGGCGATCGACCACCATGAATTCGATCATCACCCTCCCCGTTTGGGCTTCCGCCGAGGGATGGACAGCAATTGGATGCCCTCCTTCGCCGTGACCGGGTCTCCGGAAGGCGATGGTCGAAAGTGACGGGTTAGAGCTGGTCGTCCGTCAGATGCATCCTTTGGTAGGCATGATAGAATATGATGTCTACCGAGCTCCCAGTGTCTACCAAACACTTTGCGACGTCGCAGCGTCCGATCCCGGCCGTGAAGACAATGGCATCCTCATGGGGGACCGCGACGTTGACGAGATCCTCGTCGCTAAAGGTGATGACCTCTCTGGTTCGAGCTCTTTTTGATGGCCACTCTGTCTTGGCTACCAGACGCGAGTATGCTTTGGCTGACCTGTTGGAGGTGTTTCCGGTCGCTGGTCCTCTTATGATGGTGAGGACTGACTTGCCCTCGGCTAGGGGTCCCTTAGTGATGGTATAGACATCATTGTCACCAGGGATTTGCAAGCCCATTGCCGTACGCGGTGGGTCCTTGGGCTACGGACTGCCCACGAACCTCCGCTCGGCTTTTCTTCTCTTTGAAAGCCGGATGAGACTTCTTTCTTCTTCTTCCACGGCTTTCTGGTTCGGACCAGGACGGGATGGACCCGGACTGGATGTGCTGTCGGCCTCCAAGTCTTTCTTTTACCGACACCCTTTCTTTTCCAGCTCCAGATGAGCTTTCTATCGACCCAAACTGAATGGCACCGACCCATGCGGGGCAGCCGGTCCTCCATCAGGGTCTCTGTTGTCCCTCCGAGCGGCGTTTTGATTATCGCCAGCATCCGCTCGGCAGTTGTTGGGTTGAGGGTTCCTCGGAGGTGGAGGTGGTAATCCCCTCTCTCCGAGTGGGAGCCAGCGCTCGGTCAGCGTTCCGAACAAAATTTCCGTAGTATCCTCGTCGGATGAGGTCCTCAATCTCTCCTTTGAGGTACTTGCACTCCTCCGTTTCGTGGCCATAGTCGCAATGGAAGCGACAGTATCGGAAGCTATCTTTATTCCTCCCATCGCCGAGGGGTTTTGGGGTGGTCGGAGGTTCGGATCGTTCTTGATTACTTCGAGAATCTCCGTCATCGAAGTGTTGAGTGGAGTATAGTACTCGAATGTCTTGTATGGATGCCGGTAGGTTTGATCCTTACCGGACTTCGCTTGGGGGTCGCCGAGTTCGGCGCTGGCCGGCCGACTCGCCTCTTCTTGTCTGCAGGCTTAGGATCGACCTTGGATTGTTTACCGTGTTATTTTCCGGGTCTTCGTGCGCTCGTCTGCGAGGCATACCTTCTCCCCCCGGCGGCAGGTCGCCCGGGTTTTTCGGTGGCTTTTTGGCAAGGGACCAACAAAGCTCTGTCGGTCCCCCGCCCGCGGCCCGGACATGTGCCCTGCGGGCTCGACGTCCTTGATCTCGAACACCCGGTATTGAAGCGCTGATGAAATCCCGAGGATTCGTCCTTGCTGCTTGACCGTTGACGGATGGTATGAAGTCTTCTTGCGCACTCGGTTGGCTTGGAAGTGCGTCAAGAATTTGTTCGACAATCTGTTCGAACGATGTAATACTCTTCGGAGGGAGATTGTTGAACCAAGTACGGCGGCGGCCCCGGCGTTGAAGGAAACGCCTACGGATGAGGCTCGCTCGAGGATAGAAACGCGTCGTAGAGGCGAACGTATCCGGATGCTGCTCGGGGTCGGTACTCCCCATGGTACGAGTCCGGACCGGCATCTTGAAGTTGTCGGGGGGGAGTACCCTCATGATCTCATCCGAGAGTGCCGTAATGGCGGATAGGCCGTCCTTGGCGAAGCTACCGGTTCTACTCCACCGAGCCGAGTAGTTAGCTCAGTAAACGCCGCTCGACCGAGGACTGAGGCGTATCTGGAGATGGCGTAACCGTTGCTGGTGTCTCTACATTAACCCTCTCCTGGTGGAGGGCATCGAGGAAGGACCTCGCGCCTCTCATCGGAGGTGGCGCTGCCGGCGCTTGATGCTGATTCGTCGGGGGATGCCGAGCGGCTAACCCCGCCACACTCCGTGCGGGCGCCCGATCTCCCATAGGGGGATTGCTCGGCAAGGTTCTAGTAGAAGCCGTCCTTGCTGGCTACGGATGGACCGCTGGCGGGACTTCAGGGGGCGCATTCGGTACCGGATGGGGATTTTCTCCTCCAACTGCCGAACCGCTTGCTCGAACGCCCCTCAAGACTCTATCCAACTGTTCGATTTGTTGCCTTAACTCATCAAGCCGGCGAGTAACATCTAAGGGGTGGTGGTGGCGCCCGTCCCCGTTGGCGTATGAGTTGGAACCGGTGCTGGTACCGGTGCTGGTGCAGGAGTGGGCTCGCGGTTCGTCCTCATCGTACTTCCACTGCTGCCTACCTGAATCTGTACAGACGGCTCCGAAGGGGCATGAGATGCCTGTGCTCGAGTTCTTCTATGAGCCATTGAAATCAGAGTGCTCGTGCGCTAATCTTCAAACTCAGTCAAAAGAGGCCCCACGGTGGGTGCCAAACTGTTACGGTTGGAAATCGCCCGCCGGTCCGCGTTCTGAATTACCTACAATCACAGAGATGAGACAAAGGAGTTGGGCACCTAAGCCCTGGGTACACTCCGATGCCTAAGTCAGATTCCCAATGTAAACAGTCAAGAGATAGCAGAAAGCTATCTCCAGTTTAAAGAGTGTGGGACGATGAAAGAGTTTGAGCGTGCGAGAATGATGAATGAGAGAGACTGTGAATTAGTAACTTGTGCGTGTGTCAGAGATTACCTTGAGGGATTACCCTCTACTTATAGATTGGGAAGAAGCATGGAGGTACCAGGACTCAAGGGAGTAGACTGCCAATAGGATTGCCACGTGTCGCTCTGTGGGACACCCGTGTGATAGACTCCGAGTAGGAGTAGGAGACCTTAGCCAAGGAAGCTAGGTCGGTCAGCTTTGGGACTGACACATGTCAATGTGTGAGTAATCACGGACCGCGATAGTCGGCGTCGTATCAGACTGGGAGAAGGACTCCTCGGATGTAGCATAATCACATTAGGACTCTGACCACCGACTGGGAAACGTAGCCGGGTAGGACTATGACTCCGAGCGCTACCGTAGATAATGATAACCAGACGGCATAGGGCGAGTGCGGCATGCCGGGCGCATGAGAGGCCGATGGCAAGATATCGAATGCCTCATAAGCCGAGCGCAAGACACTCCGAGCGGTTGGCTCCAAAGGTGAAGCTTGACACGTGTAAGATTTTAAATGGATGAGATTTTTCCCACCTAACAGAAGTATATCATGGATGGATCCATTTTAAGGGAAACGGCAAAGAAAAGAAATGAGCAAATTTTTGGATGGGTTTACTAATTTATCAAAAAGAAAATTCTTGGAATGGCTGTAGTTGGATATTCTATCATGTGAAATGCCCAGACAACTAATAAAGGATTCTAGACGGTAAAACTTCTTTATGAATTGTTTTTATACCCTGGAGAAGGCTAAGAAGTGATTAAAAATCTATGTGATTGTGTCTGTGTGTCCTAGTCATAATAAAGTTCTCTGATGAGCACCTCTACCCCCATGATATAAATAATAGAGATGTACTCTCGTTGATGAAGAGTTGCCCCTTTTCTTTTTTATATTGGCAAGGGTAAGAATGATGGTTATGGCACTAGGTTGGAAAAAACTTGGACCTGAGTTCTCTACTGAGCTTGTCAATGAAGAACAGAGACTCTGTCATATTGACCAATCACCTCTAGTCCTCCACCTTCATGAAATGAAGAATAGAAATCAATTTTGCTTGATGAAGAGGTTTCTTCTTTCCTTTCTAGAATGGCCAGAATAAGAACGATAATTATGGTTGGAGAAAATTATTCGGGATTAACGCCAAGTTAGAGTTATGGAGATCAACCTTGGAATCAAAAGGTTGTAAGATAAGTAAGACAAAGACAGAGTATATGGTGTGTAACTTTATTCACACAATGATAGATAATGAGGTGATGAGAATTGATGAGAGGGAGATCTCACAAAGTGATTATTTTAGGTATTTAATCTGAATAATTAATAAAGAATGTAATATAGAGGAATATGTTTCTTAGAGAATTAAAATAGGATGGGTGAAGTGGAGAGGTGCGTCTGGAGTGTTGTATGACTAATGCATTCATTTAAAACTTAAAGGAAAATTTGATAGGATAGTCATTTCCTAACCTTCTGAGAGCCTTCTTGACTGACATTTCAACTAGGCTCGGATTCTTGACTTCTTAGCTAGTAGCCTGAATGCTTAGTAGCTTACTTTCAGATCGTGTAACAACAAACGGCTTATTCGACTGGTTATGATGTGTAGTGCAAAATATTTAAGAAGCATCCATATATAAACTCAATGTAGCTGAGATGAAGTTGTTGAGATGGATGTGTGGCAAAACCAAGAAAAATTAGGTAAGGAATGGTCATATTATAGTTGATTTGGGAATAACGTTGGTACATGATAAGCTTCGAAAAAGTCGTTTGAGGTGGCATGGTCATGTTCAACGGAGGCCTTTAGATGCTATAGTACGGAAAAGTGATTTGATACAGCTCGAAAGAACTAAAAGAACCACGGGAAGACCTAAAATGACTCTAGGTGAGGTGGTGAAGAAAGACATGTATAGTTTAGGTTTTATTTCAAGTATGACCTTGAACAGAGCTGATTGGGGGGGCAAGGATCCATGTAAGGCAATTATTGTTATTAAGTATGAGAGATTTTCTTGTATATGGCTGTCCTAATGGAGTACTCAACTGAAAAACTCAGCATTGACCTTGCACAATGAAGAATAGAAATGGAGTCTCCTTGATGAAGAGGTGTTCTCTTTCTTTCCTAGATAGGCCAGGGTATGAGTAAGAAGTAGTGGAAATTACTCTAGGTTTGAAGTTGGAGTAATGTTGGTGAAAATTATATTCATATTATTGGCGAGCAAGAATCCATGTAGCCAATCCCATTTAGTTGGGAACTTGGGATAAGGCTTATCGGAGGCAATAATGAAATGAATTGAGGAGACAGTATTGAGGACAAAGAAAACATAGAACCGAAGAAGAGATGCATTAGATTTTCAGACAAGCCATGAGACAAAATAAATGGAAAAAAAGTTGTAATTGTGAGTTTATATCTAGGTTCATTATGTCTTGGTAGGTGTGGTGTAAGTCATTGGTAGGTGGTATAAATCTTTGGTAGTTATGGCATAAGTCAATCTTGGTAGGTCTTATGTCTCCATAGTCATCATGCCATATTTATGATGAGTGGTTAGTCATCATACCTATTTATGATGAGTGGTTGGTAGGTACCCTAATGTTTATGTAAATGTAAATCTCTTTTCCTATAAATAGAGAAGGTCTCTGTCTTATATCATAAGCCAAGTATTCCCTCCTTATTATTTCAACATGTATCAGAGCTAGGATCAATATATCAGAGCTAGGATCAATATTGGGATCCTAACTCTAATGTTATTAGCTACGAAATCATAAGCACCACCCACCACCACCGCCTCTCTCTTTCCTCCTCGGTTTAGAGCCACCAATAACCACCACCAGCCACAGTCGATCTCATCTCTCTCATACATCATACTCTCAGTTTAGCGTGCCACCTCCCATAGCTGCTTCTTCGGTCTCTTTTCCTCTCTACCCTTGGTGGTGAGTTTTTTTCCCTCCACTAAATGACCTCGTACACCATGCAAATCTAGATCACGAATTGAATCGTAATTTATTGATGCTTTATCTGGTAATTGGTATGCCGAATTGAAACATCCGGATATCCGTCTACATGTTGTGTCTTTTTTATGACTATCGTTGACCAGCAATCATGTCCGAAATTTCATCAGCCTCAACTGAACAGGAAGGAATCCCTTCTTGTAACTTTCCTTTATTCCCTACTTGCTCCATCAAGTAAGATGGGAGCAATTATCTTATGTGGTTTTGTTCATGTTATCTTGTTATTGATCTCGTGGTCTTTCAGGCTACATTACTGGGGACACTGTTAAGCCTACCGTTGCTGGTCCTTCTCAGGTTAAATGGGTTACCTCCAAGTATATGGTCATTTCATATCTTATCAACTCCATGGATTAGTCTATTTCTAGGGATTACCTTCTTCTCGACACTGCCACTTAGATCTGGAAGACTGCCACAGACACCTACTCTCAGGTTGGTGATGTTGCCCGGTGTATGAACTCCGGAAGAAGATTTACTAGACCAAACAAAAGGCATTATTTATTTCTTAGTATTATTCCACTCCGTCGAGGTATGTGGCAAGAGTTGGATTTTTATGGATCTTTTACTACTATTTTGATACAAATGCCACTGCCTTTAAACAGTGAGGGGACAACCTATGGGTATTAATTTTTCTGCCAGCCTCAATATCAAGTTTAATCAGATTTGGGCTCATGTCCTTAATTGTGATCCGTTACCCTTCCTCGAGTAGGCCTATGCTATGGTGTCTTCTGAGGATAGTCACTGCACTGCTATGGTCGTCCCTGTAACATAGAAATGCTCGCCTCTCTATTCTGGCTCGGTATTCATTTCATGGAGATCTGACTGATGCAGTCCAAGAAGGTCCAAGGCCCAAGCTCAAGTCGGTATTGGACCAGCCCAAAAAACCAGTTGGTATTGTTCCATTGGACCAGCCCAAAGACCAAACCAACAACTGAACACTGTTCACGTGAACAGTGCCAACAGATTTGTTTCTTATTTTATTAGTCTCCTATTTTATTTGTGTCCTATTTTATTGGCTGCGGTACTGAGCAGCTTGTTAGATCTTATTTTCTATTTTGATTTAATTAGCTTCCTAAATCATAGGTTCAATTATCTTAGAATTAATCTCCTAAATAATTGGTTTGTTTGGAAACTTTCCTAATCTTATAAAAGAAGTTTCCTTTTAATTATTGCCTTAGTTAGGAGAGTCCTAAAGGGAGTCAACTTCTTTGTTTTGTTTCTTTTTCAGTTTTTTGATTCGTATTATTTTGTAACCTCTCACAAGTTATAAAGAGGAGATGAATGAAAGCTGGCGGTAGACTTGGACTTTCAGGGAAATTTTTTTTTTTCTGGTTGAGTCTCCATGGTTGTGAGACTCAACCGATTGCCTTCTTTTTCTCCTTCTTTTCCTCTAATCTCTCTAAGCTATTTTATTCTTCTTATTACTGCCGTATGGCATCAAACCTCACTGCTTTGGCTATTCATTGATGTTAAGAGAGGGATCTACATCAAGACTTCACATCTGAACTCCATAGTGGCGGCACTAGGCCTGCAGCACATTTTCGACATTGAATGGTTTCTTCTTCCATGGACAGATTAAGTTAAGGTCTAGATATATAAGAATACATCAATTGAAGACCATCTCCTTCAAGTTTTGAGAGGTTCTAAAGGTCTGATTTTCAGATAAGTGGATTTTTCCTCTACTTTCTAATTCTATTTTTGTGATTGGGCTGTGTAAGATCCTGCGGCAAAGAGGAATTGTTAATTTAAATTGTCTTAGACCTCCTTTGCCATCACTGACTTTTGGTGTTAGTGATCATTGTCTCTGATAAGGTTCCTGTAAAGAGTGATTTATGTGGGAAGAAACGACATATTGGACACAGGTGTTGGAAATTACATGGTTGCCCTTCTGATACTCGTGATCATGGACAGGGTCGTCCCGCCTCCCCCACGGCGTACCATACTGTTGCTGACGGTATTCCTCAAGATTCTTCCCTCTCTTAAAAGGAGTTACTGTCTTTGCGTTGTTTGATGACTAAGCTGAACTCATAACCTTTCTCAACACCATCTGCAATGTTCACCACCATCTTGCCAGTGCCTTCCGCTCCATCTCCTTTCCCTTCAGATATTTCTTTTAGTGGCCATTGTGCCTCAGTAATCTCCGTTCCTTGGTTAGTCGACTAAAGTGCCACCGACCATATGACTAGATCCTCCAATTAATTATTTTGGTACTTCCCTTTGTCCGGTAATAGTATAGTAAGTGTTGCTAATGGTTCCCTTTCTAGTGGTTTGGCTAAGGACTCCATCCAGTGTATTCCTTCTTTATCCCTTTCCTCTATTTTATATTTTTTGAAGTTTTCTACTAATTTTCTCTCTATTATTAGTCGGGAAAATTACAGCTACCTCCCCTCACGTTTGCCCGAATTACAACTGCCCCCAAACGTTTCAAACAATTACTAATACCTCCCCTACAACGACTAATAAAATACAACTAAATCCACAACGTAAGGTATATTATATTAGATGCTGACGGTTTATGGCCAATAATTTTCTAATGACCAAACTAACCCCATTACATCTACCTCCCTTATGGTTTTCTTTTCAATTTCTTCTTTTGCAACTTGACGTCTGTTCCGTGCGTAAAAGGAATCTTTACCAAAAGCTTAAGAACAGAAAAGAAGCATGAGCCGAGCGATCTAATCGATCTCTTGAAGAGAAGGGGCACCTGGGGCAACATCGAAATGGATATTGAGGAGAAGTGCAATCACAACTCTGCTTCTTCAGTCTAGCAAGGAGACGCTTTCATGGAGGCAATCGGACATCAGCATCCAATTGATGGAAACCATAAAACTTGGCCTCCTCTCTTCTAGTTCACTCCCGCTGCCACTGAAATGATTGATTCCTTACATGCTGCAAATAATCAATCAAACTATATTAAAGCTAAATAAGCCACAAATCAAAACGTATATTCTCAAACTAAACCCTGTAAGTTCATCAACCTCTCCTCTATGTATAACATCAGTAAAGTTGTCGATCTCATCTCCTCTTCCGTCACCTATAAATCCCTCCTCTTCTTCTCTGTTCGATGTTTGTCTACTGGAGCCAACGACGCTGATGCTCTCATCGTCGACGGCAAGCCTTGCAAGGCCGGAACCAAGATGGGTTCTTTAACAAAAAATAAGTCTTGAGTGGGTTGTAATCCAATGAATCAACATGGGAATTAGGAGCGGGAATGGATTCTATGGATCATACTTGATAGGATTTCCGGTTCAGATTTGATCTAACTATATATCCTTATCACCAAAAAAAAAAAAAAAAAAAAAAGAAGCTGCTCATCTAGCTACACTTGTGAATACATGCTTCTCGATCTCCAAACCAATATGACAAGTTTACGGGTGTAATGTACTTGGGCAAAAAAAAAACCTAACTTTATAGCTCTCTCACTAACTCGGAGCCATTGGTGTTGATGATGTTATACATAGAGGAGAGGTTGATGAACTTACGGGTTTAGTTTGAGAATATATGTTTGAACTTACGGGTTCAGTTCTCAAAGTTACATGGTCCAAGAAATTCCTTCTAATCGGACGGCCCTGTATACTGGAATTCTCAGGGATCGTGATGGCAAAAGTTAGGGTTTACAATCAATCTACAACCTAATCTTTGCAATAGGATCTTTTACAACCAGTCCCAATAAGAACTCAATTAAAACGAGGAAACCAGAATTAGAAAACTTTTCTTTGAGAGCAATCCAATCATTGGTTGACTACAAAACTTGGAGGGATTGTAGTTTAGGATGTACTTGCAACCATATCCGAATTTGAGGTTTATCCGATCGTTGGTTGCAGATGGAGAGCTGACCGAAATGGGCACTAAATACTTTTCGAGAGATCTCTTCCAAATCACTGGTATGACTATCGAAATCGTGAGCATCAGCATGTAGGTTCTAGATCCAAGTGGTAGTCTCAGGGCCCTTCGCTGTTGTTCTTGAGAAATGACCCGGTCTAGCCCATTCCTCGAAAGAAAAAGTTATGATTTTTCCAAAATCGTCTATCACTTGGTGACAGGTTCTGGTAATCAGTAGTATCGATAAATCTTCAAACTCAGCAACCGATAGGATCTTTGGAGGGGAAACACTTGCACAATCACTAGGGAACAATATGGAAGATAGAGGGAGAGATTGGAAGAGAATAAGGGGAAGGGGAAGGGGTCGGTTGAGTCTCACAACCTAGAGACTCAACCAAAAACGTAATAGGAGTTTATGATTTTTCAAGTCTAACTTCTTTCATCTTATTCACCCATATATAGAGTATTGTGCTTACATAATTATGAAAGGGATTGTGCTTACATAATTATGAAAGGGAGACTAGTCAAGCCTTTCATTGTTGACTAGCTTTATGAAAAGAAAGACCAATCTTTTTTTGCTACAATCATTCTAAAATTTGAAAAGATACTAATAGGAAACTTTCCTAAACATAGGATAGAAAGTATCTAAAAAATAGAACTCCTAACTTAGGCAAGTCTCTAAATATAATTACTTAGAAGCATGCTTACATGGTAATTTTTATTAGGAAATGAATAACAAAAAGAAGGAAACAAATCTCTAAAATCCATTGGCTATTGTTCAAATGAACTGTGTTTTCAATATTGCCTCTAAAATCTGTTGGTACATGAACAGTGTTGTCTGGCTGGATAATACTGCATTAGATCGTGTGCAGCCACAGCAGATGGCTTGCTCGTATTAGATCTCTTTGTTTCTTGGAATCATCCCTATGATTAGGCTCTCTGATTATTAGTTTCTTAACTCTGTATTCTAAAGAGAGAAGATGGAAGTAGTTATTGATGTTGTTCAATAAGGTAGTAGAATCGTCGGTTTCGGCAAGGAAAGAAGAGATTTGAGACCTTGGTCCCCCCCCAAAAAAAAAAAGAAGAAAGAAGTCATCCGATCCTATGCCTTTGCAGCCCATCGGTCTCATCACCTCCGGCCTCCTCGGGTCTTTAGGTGGTAGCGCTGCTGCCTCTGGCCACTCGGCCCACCTGGAGCCCTCTACTTCCATGACCAAGGATGTCTATGGTGCGGTTGTAACAAATTTCATCGGCGATGAGTTTGCACCCTGTTCCATTAACAGAGGTCCCTCGGCTTCAGTGGTATAATTGTCTATTGCAGGTTAAGTTAACACCATTAGAAAAAATGGAACAGTTGTAATTATTGGAAACATTGGGGAGGCAGTTGTAATTCGGGAAACGTGAGGGGAGGTAGCTGTAATTTTCCCTTATAGTCTTACTCATGATTAAACTGTAATAATTTTTCCTGACGCTATGTCTTTCAGGTTTTGAAGGTCGTACGATTGGCAATGGTAAAGTGGTTGGTGGTTTTTACTTGCTTGACAGTTCTTCATCACCTTAATAGCTCAGGATTTTCACTCCGATTCCTCTACTGTTGCTTTATCCACGTTACATCGGTGGCATTGTCATTTGAGTCACCCTCCTCTCAAAATTTTATCTACTTTGTTTCCAGTTTAATTAAAAAAGTAATCCTCATAATTTCTTTTGTGATGCTTGTGTCTTTGCAAATAAAACTAGAACTGTTTATCCTATTTTTGATAATAGAAGTTTAGATCCTTTTCGTTTTATCCATTTTGATGTCTGGGGCCCTACCCGTTGTGTATCTACTTCTAGTTTCCAATGGTTTGTCTCCTTTATTGACTGCTTTAGTCGTACCACGTGGATCTCCTTGATGAGACGGAAGATTGATGTGGCCAACTGTTTTTAGTTATTCCATAAGATGTTTCGGAACCAATTTTATGCGATGAAGATTCTGACTGATAACGGCAAGGAATACATTGACAGGTCCTTCCAGTTGTATTTGTCTGATCATGGGATCATTCATCAGACTAGCTGTGTCGATACTCCTGCTCAAAATGGTATCACTAAACGAAAGAATCGTCACATCTTGGAAGCAAGGTTTTAAATCTCGGATCTCGACCCCGTCTCAGTGAGGTCCGAGATTTTCGAGATCTTGTCGTGATCTCATAAATTCTCACCTAGACACTGTGTTTTTTGAACATATAAAGGTTGAGATTTCTAAGATTTTGAAATCTTGAGAAGGTCGAGATTTAGAGTACTTGGAAGTGGCACAGGCTCTCTTGTTCACTATGACTATCCCTCCTCAATATTGGAGCAATGCAGTTCTTATGGCAGCCTACCTTATCAATCGGCAGCCTTCTTGTGTCTTGGCCTCTCATTGCTTTCTTGATGTGTTCATGGGCTCCTCTTCTTTTGTGGTTTCGCCTTAGGTTTTTGGTTGTGTGGTGTTTACTCACAACCATCATGTACGTGGTAAACTCAATCCTAAGGGGCTCCGTTGTATCTTCCTTAGTAGCTCTGCCACTCAGAAGGATTACAAGGGCTATCGTCCATTGACTCAATGACTATTGGTCACCATGGATGTTGTCTTTCATGAGTCTAAAACTTATTATCAGGCCCCTCTTCAGAGGGAGTCTTCTAGTCAAGATGTTCAGGAAGATGTGTCTGTCATTGTTCCGCTGGAGTCTTCTATAGTGGCTGATACTAATGCCGAGGGTGTGACAAGTCATATCTGGTCCCTGGGTGTGGCAAGTCAGGAATAGGTTTCAACTTCGTCCCAACCTAGGGGGCGTCTTTTCAATCTACTCAACCACCTCTCAAAGTATTTATTCGACGTAAGCAAGTGCCAAATACCACCACCACTGCTAGCTAGCTGTCCTCCATTCTGAATTCAAGTCTTCCAAATCTTTCCTCTGTTAAGTCTCTTCCTCCTAGAGATTTTCCTAGTAATCCTAGTCTTGGCTTACCTATTGCTATTCGTAAGAACATCAAAACGTGTGCTTAGCATCCCATCTCTAATGTTGTTGCATATGATTCTCTGTCTCCCTCGTTCTGTACTTTTGTTTCTTCGTTATCGTTTGTTTCCACTCCTAACTCCTCGCAGGATGTACTGGCAAGTCCAAGGTGGAAAGAGGCAATGATTGAAGAGACGAGTGCTTTTGAGAAGGCTGACTCATGGGATTTGGTGTCTCTTCCTCCAGGAAAGAAACCCGTAGGATGCAATTGGGTCTTTGTTTTCAAACAAAAGGCTGATGGATCTGTGGACAGATATAAAGCAATGCTGGTTGCTAAAGGATTCACTCAGACATATGGGATCGACTATCCGGAAACCTTTGCTCCAGTAACAAAAATGAACATTGTCTGAGTAATCATCTCTTGTGTCGTTAACCAAGGATGGGACCTTCAACAACTTGATGTAAAAAATGTTTTCCTCCATGGGGAACTTGAAGATGAGGTCTATATGGACATCCCTCTTGGATTTGCTTGTCAAAAAACTCATGGCAAAGTTTGCAAGTTGAAGCATGCTTTGTATGGCTTAAAACAGTCTCCAAGAGCGTGGTTTGGTCGTTTAGAGTTATAATATCGATTGGTTATAAACAAAGTAATGCTGATCATATTTTATTTGGATCGTCTATGTAGATGATGTTTTATCACTGTCAGTAATGCTGACGAAATATACAACCTAAAGACTTACTTGGGGATAGAATTTTATATCAAAGACCTTGTTAAATTGAGATATTTTCTTGGGATCGAAGTTGCTCATTCAACTCAAGATATATTCCTCTCGCAACAGAAATATACTTTAAATCTCTTATCAAATACAGGAATGCTAGGTTGTAAACCAGGAGATACTCCTTCAGAGCCTCATTCTCATCTCAAGCACAAGGTTGGGGACTCAGTAAAAAAGGTAGCTATCAGCGGTTGGTTGAAAAACTGATATACTTGTCACACACCTGGCCTAACATCGCTTTTGTTGTAAGTGTAATCAGTCACTATATGCATGATCCCTATTTCTCTCACCTAGAGGCCGCATATAGGATTTTATGATATCTAAAATCTGCTCCAGAAAAGGAGTTCTTTTTGCTCCTCACAGTCACTTTCTTATTGCGGCCTTTAGTGATGCCGATTGTCATGATGACGAGAAATCTACCTCAAGCTATTGCACATTTATTGGGGGCAACCTTTTTTTTTAGGTGAATGAGTAGCCTTAGAGGCAACCTTGTTACTTGGAGGAGCAATAAACAAACTGTTGTTTCTCGATCCAATGTTGAAGCTAAGTTTCGAGCCATGGCTCATGGCATTTGCGAACTCATTTGGTTTCGTGGTCTTCTTCAGGATTTGTGTGTTTCAATTGAATTGCCTATGCACTTATACTGTGACAATAAATCAGTAATCAGGATTGCACATAATCTTGTTCAACATGATCACACTAAGCAGGTAGAGATCAATCGTCATTTCATCAAAGAGAAGCTAGAACAAGGAGCTTTAGGTGTTCCTTTTGTTTCATCTGATGCTTAGTTAGCATATATCTTTACTAAAAGACTTAGTTGCAAGAGCTTTGTTCCTATTATTATTGACAAGGTGGGCATGTTTGATATTTATGTGCCAACTTGAGGATAAGTGTTGTAATTGTGAGTTTATGTCTAGGTTCATTGTATCTTGGTAGGTGTGGTATAAGTCTTTGGTAAGTATGGAATAAGTTAATCTTAGTAGGCCACATCATGCCTAATGCAAGTTGTGGCTTATGTTGGGCATCGGATGAAGATATTATTCGTGTTTTTTGACTCCCCTTCTCCAAAAGAGTCTGGGGAACGATCCTTCAGAAATGCTGGCCGAGTAATAGAAGGATCCGCCCCTTCCATTTTGAATAGAAGTGGATAGCAAAGAAGTTCAAGGGTGAGTCCCGCTATGACACCATCATCAAGCTTGCCTTTGCTATGACAGTTTACCATATCTGGTTTGAGAGATATTTGCGGTCTTGGATTGCTAAATCTGGGATGCCATTGTTTTCTATGTGCATGGTTCCTTCATGCCCATCCCATCCCCCTCTCCAGATTCAACCAGAAATAGATTCTTTCCTTTTTCTTGGAACCTAGGCATTGACTGATCTAGATGTTTCTTGTTTTCTTTTTTCCTATTATTCTCTCTAAGGCTCCTGCCCTTGTTTTTGTGAGGGCGTAACTCTATCCTTTGGATCCCAAGTCTGTTCTCCTTTTTTCTGGGATATTGTTAATATATTCATTTATTCACCCCAAAAAGAATTTATTGGTAGGTTTTATGTCATCATACTATATTTATGATGAGTGGTTAGTCATCATACCTATTTATGAAAAATGGTTGGTAGGTACCCCAATTATGTTAATGGAAATCTCTTTTCCTATCAATAGATAAGGCCTCTGTCTTATCTAATTAGCCAAGTATTCGCTCCTTATTATTTCAACAGAAGTAAAACAAAGATAGACTGATAGAAATGTTCAAAATCTTAAGTCTCAAGGATATCTCGACCACCTGAGAAACCGAGATCTCACAGATCAATCTCAATTGAAATCTCAACAAGACACTGTAGAAAAAGCCGTGAAGGCTTAAAAAGTGTGTTTTGATCCTAAAATGGTCATTTTAAGGCCTGATACTCCAACGAAACCTTATTTTAGCATATATATATATATATATAAACCATAAATTGTAAAAATAATCACACATGGCGGTTGTTTGGGTTTTCACCCATGTTTGGCAGTGTCAGTTTGAAGTTCAGATATAAACCTAGGGTAATATTAACTATTCTACATAATATTACACTAGTACAAGATCAAAGAAAACCAAATAAGCTAGTAAAATTATATTTTAGGAGAAGAATAAATATAATAGCACTTAATTAGTTAATTGTCATAGTCAAAAAACTCAAAGTAGTCAAGTAGACAATACAATCATATTCATACATTATGTCGATACTAGTAGGGAAATGGTCGAAAACTGGTCGAAAATGTTGAGAACTGGTTGAAATGTCCAGACCAGTCGAGAATCTCATCTCGTATGAGATATGGTCTCGACCTGTTCAACAAGTTCAAGATCTCGGCGAGATTTTGAACCATGACTGGTAGGATAATGGATGGTAAGAGAGCAGATGATGAAGTTTGGTTATGAGATGATCCAAAGAAAGAAAGAGGATGAGACAACCCCCCCCACCCCCAAAAAATAAATAAATAAAAAATCTCCCAACCCAAAAAAAAAAAAAAAAAAAAAAAAAAAAAGACAAAAGAAAAAAAACCTCCACTGGTAATCCAGGCGCAGGGATGGGAAAAGTGTTTAGGGACCATGAGGTGACAGCAGGGATTGTTTTCTCAGGCCCCTTTGGTCACTTTGACTCAATTACAGCATAGCTGAAAGTGACTATTCAGGGATGAGATTGCATCATGGATGGCTGAATATAATCATATTAGGTGACTCTAAATTGATGATTGGTTGGTTTAGATCAGCAACAGGAGGCCCTTGGAGATATATGCACTTCATCCTGAAAGCTGGAGCCCTATGTTTGCACAGGAACTTCTCTCTTTCCCCTGGAGGATGTGGTCTGTCAATTCTTTAGCTTGTCAGCTGGCAAGACCAGGGGTTGGTAGAGTCTCTCTGTCTTTGGGTCCTTATCCTATTGTACAATTTCTGACAAGGGTCCATAACCTTACTGGATAGGTACTGTTATATATCAGATTTTTATCCTTTTCCTATCAATAAATTATGAATATCTACTGGGGGAAAAAAAGAGGAGTATAGAAAAATCAAGAGTTTGAGAATTAAGGAGATATTAAGGGAAAAAGTGTACAAAAGAATATAAAGAGTTTGGAGATGAATGGAAATGTGGAATCCATCCAAGGGGTCCATCAGAAAGTGTGGTATTTCTCTCTTGATATTGCTTAGTATGTAATTTGGAAGATATGGCTTTTATTGAAGCTTGAATACAAACCAGAAAAGATATTCCAGCTGACAATAGAGCAGTTATATTTGATGATCCCTGGAGCTTTCATTTTAGCTTGTGGAGTGCTGAATGACATGGGTATAGGTATCTATGTGGGATATGTGTTTAATCATCAATATCTGTACCCTTGCTTTGTAAGCATGCAAAATATTTGGGCATGCACCTAGGATGAACCAGGAGCTAGATTTCTACAAAATAGCACTTTGTAGGTTAAAGACTGACTGGCCTGCCATATCCATGTCTTGTTGAAGTTATGCACTCTAGGTTCTTGGTACATTATTACGTTTGGAGTTCCTCATGTTACAGGTTCATACATTTATTGCTTAATGTGTTCGGTATTGGATATGATTTTTATTTTTTTTTTGATAAATTACGGAGATGAATATTGAATGCATCTAAATCATTGTCATGGTTCCATTCTTGGAAATTGAATGATGTTTTTGTATATTATTTGGAGTTCCTATCCACAACAAGTTAACAGATCCATCTTGTCCAACTCTCTGAGGTCATAGAAGTATTCAAAGTTTGACTCAGAATTGTATTGATAGCCAATCCTCAGAATTGTATTGACAGCCAATCCTCACATCTAAACCCATCTCGCATTGATTATGAAATTAACAGTAAACGGTTGATAACTTCCTACTTCTGTAGATACCCGACTCTTAAATCTTGAATAGTTGTCAACATATTGTGCAATGCACAGAGCGCAAATATAGTCAGTGAAGGTACAACATTCAATCAGTGGCAGTGACATGGTGAGCCATGTGTGGCAGTGCAGAGTGGCAAGGCAGTGCCAGATATGTCTGTAAGCAAACAGAGCAATGGCAATGCAATATTACATCCTCTAAGCATGTGTGGCAGTGTTCGAAAGTGTGGCAGTGATATGGAAGAGTCAGGAGTGAGTTGGCAGGGTTTCGGAAGAAAACCAGTGGTAGAATAGCATGTGAGCATGTGCAAAGATGCACGAAGGCATGTAACAGTGCTTGGCACTACATGGGAGCTTCAGGTGGGGCGTACCTGAAGTTTCAGGGGGGGACCTTAGAGGTTCGCAATGATATTTCACTTTGAAGCCAATTTTGGTGGGTCCCACAGCAGATTCATGGGGAGAACTTAACATAAAAGTGATAGCACATCGAGTCCTCTTCGTAACCCAACTTGAATCGCTCCAATACGATATCGTATGAGGAAAATATTCAAGTTTTCGTGTTGTCACGGGAAACAAATAAAAAAATGAGTTCAAAAAAATAGCTCTTGGTGGGGCTAAAGGGACGCATACTATTGATACCGTAAATTAAAAATTTAAAATTTTTTTTGTAAAATTAAAAAATTTATAAAAGGGGGGGGGGCCCTTCATGTTATCGGATTTGTGACTGTTTGTAGTGTATCTATAGAAACAAAATCTGGAGATTCTTTTTTGTTCGATATTGTTAATCCCACAAATGGAAGTCGCGTTTAAGCACCTTAAGTCGATCTAATGGCTTTAATCGCACCCGCGCATTTAAAGCTTTATCTGATGGCTAAAATCGCAACCACATACTCGTTACATGATAAATCATCACAAGGTGCAGATCCAAGCAATCTGGTCCATCCGAATTGAAATACTATTCCTCGATCGGATGGCTAAGAGTAATTTGGCAATTTTGAGGCCTATATAACTCCAAATTGAGCCTAGTTTTTTTTTATGCTTTTGGAATTCGAGCCAGAACGTGAAAGAATACTCAGAAGGAGCAAAAAGAGAAAAGAAGGGTATTGGTGGAAACCCCAAATATGATCAATATGGATCCTATTTTGGTGATCTAAGCGCGTACAATTCGTGTTTTAGCTTCCAAGAGGTGGCTAGTGGTGGAGTTACACGGATGGAGGTGACTCTTAGTTGCAAATTTCCTATTTTAGTTCTCTAGGTTGTACTTGTGAGTTGATAACCTAGTTTATGGGTGTATTGGGGTTCGGGTTTGCACAGTTTAATTAATCATTTATTGTAGGGCATCTATAAGCCCATCTTTGTATTAGGGTGTGCTAGTTAGAGCTAGATACACATTAAGGGAAGCCCTTGCCCTGTGTTTAGGGTTGAAACTTTGAGGTTGTTGTCTTTACTCTTACACTTAGGAATTGAAGCATGTAGTAGGGCTTGGAGTGTTGCTACAGTTAAAATCTGAGTATTTAGTGAATGTTGAGTTTGGTTAGGGCATTACGTTGTGGACTAGCCTTTCACACACTGTAAAGGTGAACCACATTTGTTACGTGTTGTGGTGTGATTATCTCTATTACATATTGGACCGTGGTGCTTTGTAGAGTGGGTGTGCACTACTTGGTAGACTTAGCCATTCTCAGTCACAACATAAGTTGTATGTGTACTTCACCTCGCCAGGTCTGCCAGGTCTAACCTACCCACCCTGCAAGCTAAACACTCCAATAGCCAAACCAGTAAACAATTCACACACGATATACGTGGTTCAACTTCACAGTGTATGAAAGGCTAGTCTACGGAATAATGCCCTAACCGGGCTCAGCATTCACTCGCACTCAGATTTTAAATGTAGCAACAATCCAGGCCCTACTACTTGCTTCAACTCCTAGGTGTAGGAATAAGGGCACCTTAAAGTTTCAACCCTAAACACAAGGCAATGGCTTCCCCAAATGTGTGTCCAGTCCCAACTGGCACACCCCAATACAAAGATGGGCTTATAGATGCCCTACAATAATGCTTAATCAAAGCCTAACCGCAATACACTCATAAACCAGGTTATCAACTCACAAGTACAAGCGAGGGAATTTGCAACTAAGAGTTACCTCCACCACAGGTTGCCTCTTGGAAGCTGAGACGCGAATCGTACACGCTTAAATCATCAAAATAGGATCCATTTTTTCCACCAAAACCCTTCTTCTTCACTCCTTCTGAATATTCCTTCACGTTCTAACTCAAATTCCAAGAGAACTAAATATTTCCTAGACCGACCACTCAAATCACCATAGCCAACATCTTTACCAAACAACAATTTTTGAAATCAACTTCATTAATGAATTTTATTTCCAATGAGTATGTCGCATACCTTGTAGAACCAAAATCCACCCGAGAGCTATTTTTGAACTCATTTTTTAATCTGTTTCGCACGACGATATGAAAACTTGAATATCTTCTTACGTTATCGGATCGGGGCAATTCAAGTTGGGTCAACATACTATTATGTTCAGTTCTCCCGATGAATCTACTGTGGGACCCACCAAATTGGCTTCGAAGTGGAAATATCATTGCAAACCTATGAGTTTGCCCTCGAAACTTCACGTACATTTCACCTGAAGCTCCCACATAGTGCTAAGCACTATTACATGCCTTCTTGCACTTCTGCACATGCTCACTTTCTGTTCCAACCATTAGGTTTCTTCTAAAACCCTGGCAACTCTTCCATAGCATTGCCACACATGTTCAGAGGATGTAATCTTGCACTACCACTGCTCTATCTGCTCACTGACATGTCTAGCACTATTCTACTACTCTGCATGCCACACATGACTCACCATGCCACTGACTGAATCGTGTACCTTCACTGACTGGGCCTACGCTTTTGTGTGTTGCACAATATGTTGACAACTACAACAATCTCCCCCTTTGGAATTGGTGGCAACACACTACTGACACTCTCTCCCCCTTTGACAACAAGCCAAAGGGTGCTGGATTTACCTTCGTGCTCAACAATATCAGGGTAACACTCTTTCTGTGCCAACGGTGCAAAAAATCTCCCCTTAAGACCTTGCATCTCAACTCTGCAGCTAATTACCACTCTGCATATGAGCAATATCACAACTATAGAGGTGCCCACCACATCTTTCCAATCCCATAATGTGGAATGTAATAGCTCGTCTAATTGTGATCTCCTCCTAGCACAGTGCTTCTCTGACTCCTTTGACATCAGTATCAAAGGGTACTACTAGACTACCCTTAAGTCCTAACTCAGAGCTAAAGATATGGCAATAAGTATCATGCTCTCCCTTCCTCCATGCACTTCAGTGCATGTGACACCCACACCCAATCTCCTCCTGGATGATGAGTGGATAGCAACAAAGGCTGTCTCCTCTACTGTAGTCTTTTCCCTCCATACTCCTGAATTTTCCCTGTACAACCAATGAACTGACATCTGGCTTTGTATTACTTCTTTTTATCTCCGGACTCTACTTACGGATGCTTTGGGTTGTCACTGTTGCTTCTTGGGCTGCTGTTTGGTATTTTGGTGTTCCTTTGCTTTGCCTTGCCATCGTCTATGTGGAATGTGGCTTTTGCAGTTTCTATCAATGTGCCCAAGCTCATAACATCTGTAGCACACAACAGTCCTATCAAATCTGTAGTCACTGCCTGTGACTCTCAGCTCCATACCTTATCTGCAGTCTACTGACTTGTGACCATAAGCATCACAACTATGACACCAACTAGGGAAGTGAGGGGTGAACCTGGTAGTGTATGTCTGCCCAACTGGTAAGTGTGCCTACTGTTGCTATCTCTGATATGGAAATCTCGTGACAGATCTAACTTTGTCATATCTGTGACCTAAGGCCGTCTCTGTTGATACTTTGTTTTTCTTTTATTCTCTGCTTGCTTGCCGTTACCTATCTTTCCTACCACAAGTGGGATGGATGACTGACTGCTCTATAGCTCTGACAACTGTGCTCTCAAGACTGCAATCTCTTCTTCAAGGATGTCACAGTGTTCAATCTTCAGACTAAGCCGCCCCTTAAGGTCTTCTATTGCCACCTCAAACTCTTCCTTAAGATTGTGCTAAACTCTTCAAGTTTACTGCAGTGCTCAGTTTTCATAATACGCTTTTTTTTTCCTTTTTAAATCCTTTCTCTGCACTTTGGAACTCACTATGATCTCCTCATGCTTGCAGATTTGTTCTTCAGTTTCAAGGTGAATCTCTGACTTTCTCAGCTCTTTACAAGTGCCCTCTTAATTGCATTTTCTTTTTCTAATTTTTCACCACTTGATTTTTTCTCGGAATTCTAAACTCCATAGCACTCAATGACTTTGTTAGATTCTTCAACCTATAACTATAGCTCTTAACCCAGTAACTGTAGCTCCTCAAGTTGCCTGTTATTGTTGTTGTTTTTCTTTCTCTCATCCATGAGGGTTTCTAGTACACTAAGTAGTTCTCCCTCTAGGTTGACTACTGCTTCAAGCTCCTTCTCATTGCTGGGTACAGATTTAGGAGTCTTCTTTCCTCTAGCCATCACTAATCTCTAAGATCACTCTTAAGGCGATTAGACTTTTTCAAGAGTGCTATCTCTGATACCAATTGTTGTTCCCAAATGGCCACTAAGAGGGGGGTGAATCAGTGGGAGCCAAAAGAATGAGGCTGAAATGTGACATGTGGTCGATTCAGATTGTTTCCTAAATATTCCATGGCCAGAATTGCCAAATCACCCTTCCTTGTTGCACAACTAGGTGTTCAGACCAGGTAGGTTACATGGTCTGTGCAGAACGGGCAACTTTTACCTTTTCTTAATTTGCTGACTTGTTTTAGCTATATTAGAGTCCCTAGTTTGGATCCATTTCAGCTAATATAGGATCCAATACCTAGATTAATTCCTTGTTCTTTGGAGATCCTATGCAATTAGCTACATTCTTTGAAAAATCTTATACATTCAAGTGCTGTTCTCTGACCATTCCATCTATATCTTAATACTCTTAAAACTTAGGCCAGTTACCTTCCTTTGAAGGGAACTTTCTAGTGGTTGCCCATTGTTCCAGCAATCTTGACGTTGAGAGTTCCAGAACAAATTACTTGTTTCAATCTCATTCCAGTCTTTGCATCCAAAGCCAGTTTATGACATTGGGAAATCCCTATGACGGCATTTTCATTCAAACCTGACTAAATAATGTAATCATCGGCTGTTCAATTACACACACAAGTACACACAGGACCAAGCAACCAGTAGGCTAGCTCTATAGCCGAGCTTGGCTGGATTGAATTGTTTCTAGTCATTAATACTTGATTGCTTGATTGAATTATACTTGCTTTTAATGACCCTTCATAATCGAGTTCTGAAAGAATTAGAGGTACGATATGTTTTTTAGGTATTAGATTTGTGTCCATTTCTAATTTTACAGTTCAGAAGGATTGCAATGGTAAAATGACACATTTTAATGTATCCCAAACAAAATGGTGAAATGACACTACGAGAACCTTTTATGCAGGCTTGCCTTCTGCTGTTCTTAGTCGTAAGTTTGTAGAGTTTTGCATCATGGGCTTGGACAATTTTCCAAGGACTCTTCTGATGTACTTTACAAACACACCTTCATCGCAAGCCAACTACTTCCAAACTGCTATCTGTAATTCAATGGAGTTCAACAAGACTATGGTTAACCACAACTTGCAATATGTATCATGGGATGACCCCCCTAAACAAAAGCCATGCACACTTGGTTTGAATGACTTTGATGACATGATTAAGAGTGGAGCAGCCTTTGGTACGCCATTCCCCTTAGATGATCCAGTTCTTGATCACATTGACAAAGAGATCTTGAATCGTGGTTCTGGTAGGATTGTACCTGGAGGATGGTGCTTAAGTGAGTCAGATGATGACCCATGCTCAGATTGGGGAGATGCTAATGCTTTGTGGCCTGGTCAAGGTGCTAGAAGGCTTGAGAAACGTCTTGTTAAACTGCTCAAGAGGAAGACATTCCGTTCTAATCAATGTATAATTGAATAATTGTTCTTCTTGATCCTGTACTGACAAAATTTTAGCACAATTTAACATATCAATGTGATCTTATTATCCTCATTTTCTTACAGATGAAATTGAAATTGTTTAGGATGTGAATGAGAAATTGAACTACCAACATCAACCAAAAAAAGTGGTTTCTGTCTTCAACCAGGACAATGGAAGAAGATATGGTCTACTTGTATGTGATGAATTTAAATGAATCTGATAATCAAACTTCAAATTTTCTTTATCAAAGAATGTGCGAACATTGTTGATTTTCTTCATACATTTAGGTTATGTGACTTCATCAAAGATGGAAACAGAGAACTCAACCATGGATTCAGGGCAGGTTCCAGAGAATTTTATTTCTAGCATGTACCAACCCATCACAATTTTGAGAAACATGAAAACCCATAACTGCTTAATTTCCAGTGCAGATTGTCATGAGGATCAAGCATTTCCAATTTAAAATACTCAAGGAAGGAAACTTTTAGTTCATTCAGGGTAGAGCAGGACCGCGCTGGCTCATCCAGGCAATTTTACACGCCTCATAGCCATCCCCATCGCTCTTGTTTTCTGAAGTCTTGGAGCTACACCCAGTCTAATCAGCAAACTCAAGGATTAACAACAAAATTTTCAGAGTAATGAAGTACTAACAAATATGTTTGCTCTTGAACCCTCAAAAATATCATGTAAGTCTTGATCCTCAAACACTATTGCCCAACTGTATAAGCTTCAGTATCAATCACAAAGGGCCAAGACAAAATTTGATTTTTCGTCATACATGCTTTTAGTTGACTACTTCAATCAGGGATTTAGGGATTGGATCCTGTGCAGCACGAGAGTCGGAACAGTTTGCAAGGGGCGATTCCAGGAAGGTATGGCAATTTCAAGGGAAAACAGGACTGATCCCTTGCTCAATTCTGTACCAGTCTCACCACAGTTACTAAAAACCCAATCAAAGCCTAGCCCATTAGAAAATTCACCCTAGCAAACCCAAATGAACTGTAGAGAGAGAAAGGGAGAGAGAGGGTGTGTTCATAGCCCAACCAAGTTTCATATGAACATGAAAGATATTAGGGAATAACCTTTTGCCTTCCCAAGTTCTTCAGCTTTAACATGTTCCCCAAGTTCAATAAAACCCAGACTAGCAAGCCTGAATCCACCTGCCAAAACCAATTATGCAACACCCAGCTCACTCACAGGCTGGATTCACCAATTGGCTTTGCCTTGCAAATCCAAATCCATTCAAATCTTTACATGTTTAGTAGATAACTTCTTTGATTTTAACAATTGATTTTTGTAAAGTAATATTAATAACTTTGTAGATGATTCCCATAAAAAAATGTTAAGTAATTCTTAGGATGAAAAATGAAATTTCTTCACTTCAATTTTTTTTTTAAAACAATATATAATTAGTTAAAAAAGAAAGGGTTTTCCACAATGCTAGTGGTGGGAATCTCCCATGCCACATCAACGAGGGTTTGAGAAATGGTATCGTTGATAGGGAGCCCACATGGCCAGAGAGGAGAAAGAAAATGTCAAAATTTGACAAGGTGTGAGAGCGGATATCCACACTAACTATGGAAGACCTACATTAAGATTACTAATTACTAGAGGTATTATCTAGCGGTTATCATCCAAAAATAAAGATAATAAAATATAAAAAGAATGACATTTGGAGATTCCTTCGCTCACATAACTAATACTTTCTCTCGTTCTGGTATTCTCTCTCTCTCTCTCTCTCTCTCTCTCTCTCTCTCTCTCATGTTGTAGGCCTCTTAATAACAACACTGATTCCCATACCTTCACTGGTATGGCTTGGGAGATTCTTCCAGTCTGGCAATTTACAAAATCCTTCCCTAGAAAAAACTTCTTTGTATACATATTTTTTTAAGTGCATAGAATATTTTTGTATCGAATATAGACCAGAAAATTTTTCTTTCACAAATCCTATAAAAAATGAAAGGTCAAGAAAAATAAATCAACGAAAGAAAATTTGTTTTTTCATATTAAAAAATTGGATTACTAGAAATACTTTATGGTTTGCGTGCTCATATTTTCTATGTGGAAGGTTGAATGGGACTAAAATTTCGTGGAAAGATAGATTCTAAGGTCTCCTACTAATATGTACATGTGAACTTTTGATTCAAATAGAGTTTGCCAAGGACAAAACCAAGCATTTAAAGATATTAGCAATCATGCAGATACATATATAAGGATGTCAACACATAGGAAGGTAGTTGATTGAATTAGACTTTGAAATTTAACATATTACTACTCTCCTTCATCCATTGATCACAATGGCTATTTAAACCTTTCAACATGGCACAAATAGGGGTGTCAGACCAAATATTATTCATATACCTGTTAGACCGAGGGATTTCTAATAAAATAAAAAAGAAAATATAATTTTAAAAGCACAAATTGTTTTAACTTTTTTTTTATATTACATTTTAAAACAATGTCAACTTTTTTTATATTACATTTTAAAACAATGTCAATTTTTTTATATTACATTTTAAAACAATGTCAATTTTTAAGTATGTTATGCGAGAAGACAAGAGGTTATATGTATGCCACTAAATGTTATTAAATAGGGTAAATTACACAGACACCCCTTCTACTGTAGTGAAATTACACAGAACTATCCTGTTTTTACAAAAGCTACACAGAATACCCCTCTAACAATGCTATCATACAATCTCACCAACACCGTTACTTTCAATTTAACGGCAGAGGGTTAATTTTTTTTATGACAAAAATACATTTACTAAGTGTATTTTTGTAAATGAAAAAGAAAATAAAAAAAATCACAAAAAAAAATATAAAAATGAAATTGAAAAGTTTTGAGGGTAAAAAAGTCTTTTTAGCTTCTAAAAAGAATAAACCTTTTTAGGTCATTTTACACTTAATAAGGGTATTTTTGTCTAAAAAAAAAATTTGATCCTCTGCCATTAAGTTGAAAGTAACAGTGTGGGTGAGATTGTATGATAACATTGTTAGAATGGTATTCTGTGTAATTTTTGTAAAAACAGGATAATTTTGTATAGTTTCACTACAGTAGAAGAGATGTCTGTGTAATTTACCCTATTAAACATATTAAATTTTATTAATTATTGTGAAAATATTTACTGTCAAAGAACTATATAATATTTAATATACTGTGAAATTTTATATACAAGCGTAATTATTGCATGTGCATGCTAGTATTTCAACATAGTTACTGTCATTTTAAGTATATTAATTATGATATGGCATTTTAGCTTTATCTTTAAATGCCATTAGGGTTTTTACCCAAAAAAAAATGCCATTAGGGTTGGCTGTGAATCCAAATTTTAGCCTTTTCTTTGGGTAGGTCAGGTGGATACTTGTTGGGAATTGGATGTCTTGTATTTCGTGGCATGGATTTATAGGATAACTTTGAAAAACGATTAAAATTCCGAAGACTCTTAGGGCTTTATAGTGAAACAGATCTCTTACCTTTTAGAGGATGGTCTTTGTGCGCAGTCACTTAAAGTCATTTGATCATTTGTTGTAAAAAATTATTCAAAATGATTTTAATTATGAAATCTGACTGCTTCTTATACGACCGTGCACATACATTAACTTCTAAAATTATGTCAACTTTAAGTATCTGATGCAAGAAGGCAAGAGAGGAATGTATGGAGGTGTGGGGTTTTAATTATGTTCTAAGATGTTGATTGTTTCTTTTCGAAAATGGTTGATTATAAGAGACTGTTATGTTGTTGAATATTCATTATTGGTGGGGTTGGATTTCAGTGGATACCATTTGTCATGTTTTGACCTACCTCAAACTAGCCTAACCAATATTAACACTAATTATAGTTATTCTCATCCAAAATAAAGGTTTTAGTTTAAAATTTTGATGGTTCTATACTCTATAGAGGTATAGAAATCGTCTCTCACGCCTAAGTTTGGGCGGGAGATTTGGTGGCCCAGATGGATGGCACCACATGACTCTCGGGTGGATACGAGCCCTCCATCCGAGTCAACACCCCTGTCGGCTCAGTTTGTCGGCTCGGGTTTTTGTTTGGATGGAGGGCTCGGATCCACCCGAGAGCCATGTGGCGGCCCGATCTCCCGCCCAAACTCAGGCGGGAGAGGATGTGGATCCTCTATAGTGGCACATCCTCTATAGAGGGGCAAGTGACAGAAACCAACCCCTCTCTAAGGGTGTCAAGTTCAAGCCCGTGATGGTTAGCTTGATCGAGTTCCATCTGGGAAACCCAAGACTGGACTAGTCCATTTAATAAATTGGCCAGGTTTAGGCCTGAACCGATTATTATTTTAACGTTCACAGTCCTAGGGTATATATAGCATGTTGATCGCCTGACCGATAATAGACCTACACGGTACATCATTCACAAGCTTCTTCTATTTGCACTTGGTGGGAGGGCAGAAGATGATGGGGATCATCAAGGCAACAAAATGTTGGACCTTGCCAGACCTAGTTGGAGGCCTATTCTGAATGGTTTGATAGGTATTGTGTGATTTCCTTGGCTTAAAAACTATTAATAGTCTCATTGGTTAGCATGAGACCGATTATGGACTGATTGGTATTCATGTATTGCAGTCTATTTAGAAATAGATTAAGGCTGATTAGTATAAGACCATTTATGGACCAAGACCGATCAACCCAAATATAAATGTGTCCATGCCCCTCTGATTGAGAACCGATTTACTAAACGAGCAACCACAATGTAGGGTATTAAAATGATGGATACCAATAAGCCTGATCGAGACCAGCCGATGAGTTATAATTTTAAGTGGACAAAATAATCCTCAATGACATTTATGACCATGTTCGCACCATCATGCCATTTTATATTGAACAATGTGGAATTTTTTAGCTAATAATAATAACGAAAAAAGATTCTTATCCAGCAGAGTGAACCTATGCCTAGGGTCTAGACACAAGAGGAGTGAAATGACCCCCCATCCCTGGTTGGATGCCTTTGCATGTGTTTCCATTGATTCCCGCACCAATGCAAGAGCCACATAGCTGGACAGAAAACTCCTTCCCAATAATAATAATACATGATGAATTTACCTAAGTGCCACCTGAAGTAGTGACGCTAAATTCCTTACCACGTGGCAAATTTGGTCAAGCCCAAGACACAAAAACACTACACCTATTTCATTTGCAAAATAATTCCTATTTGTGGTGTACATGTGAATATACATGGTCTTATGTGATCAAGGATAATATCAGGCAAGATATTTAACCCATAAAAGGGTAGTTTTGGAATTTTACTTTGAAAACCATAGAGACCGACACAATCAGCCGATGTATTTGGTGTAAGTCCAAGGAAGTTATTCGACTCTGTTACCCCCTTATCGGGTGCCATACCATTCACTTTCTCCATCCTCTCTCTCCCCCACCATCTTCGGGCCCACCCACCGGGGATTACCCTCAACGGTGTAAGGATGTGTATGTACAAAATACAATAACATAGCTTTCATGGCCTAGATGGTTGGGATTAGACTAGATCTTTTTTTATCTGGGCCCAAGCCATCCTGAGCTCAAGCTGTTTTCAACTTTACCCCTTTTATTTACCAGCCTGACGAGACAAAAGCAGTGTTTGACATGCATTATTGTTCCTGAATCACGGAATATATTATACAATGAAGTTCATTTAGGAATGCAATCTTTAGTGGATTTTACATTTTGAACCCATAAAGAAATGTCTCGCTCATCAACCCATTCTCATTATATGTTCAAAATACATACCAAACATGGAAAAAGATCTTCTCTTGTCGTCTAGCCCACCAATTGTTCTTCAGACAGACTAGAATGTTCAAGGCTGAGATGCATCGACATACGTGTAGAACATCTCAACTCAGCCGATAGACAACAATAGAGGATCTAGGTCCACCAAACACAGTTTTAGATATTTACTCCATTTTGTTCTTAGCCCGAGATTACTAGGTCGACAGTGGACCTGCAATGAAAAATCTCTAAAATCAATTGGGTCTCAAAAAGATATGGATGCCATAAGTCTCCCAACACCATGAACGCTGTCCAATCAGAAAAAGATCTTCTTCTCAAGTCCAATCATTCTCAAATTGTGATGCAATGTATTGGACCTGTTGCCTGTTGATATACACACTGAACTAACACCAGCCGCTGAATCCCAACTTGAGGAGTAATTACACTTGAAAAAAACCGGTCCACCCAATGGGGCACAGTGTCATATTTACAAGCAAACTCAGAAATGACAATAATAAATGAATGGTGCAGCACAGCTCCTTAGAAGAATAGGCTAGTGGTGCTCTCTCATTCTTGACTTAGACCCGTCCACTTGTGTTTCTGGCTCTATTCATTTTTTTAATGCGAACCCATTTTCTTCCTTTGTCTCCTACCCTTCTCCCCTTATCTCTTATCATAAACTTTTCTGACTTAAGATTTTTTTTAAAAAGGCAAATTGTTATATAGGGTCTGTTATTTTTTTCAAAAGTCATAAATCAATTATCTACCACTTGGATAGATAAGATAATATGTCCATTCCAATCATTTGATAGAGATAATTTGATTTACATTACTCGTATATCAATTTTTAAGTTCTAATTCAATTAAGGGAAAAATAAGTATATAGTACTGACATGTATTTCTATCTCTACCTCTTTCTTTCTTGAAATATGGACCCTCTTTCTCTTTTCTTCAAGTGATCGGCTATCATTTTTTCTTGTATTCCCATTTTTCCGTTGGCATATAAGATTCCAATATGTCCCATTAGCTTGTAGATACTCTTTTCAATTAAATACCCCCTTTGTAGTAGCATACATCCTATATATATATCCATGCATATGTACTAGTGCTCTAAATGTTATATTCTTCCAAAAACAGATGGTTTAGATTTAAAAATTGAAAATTTGAATGACTCGAATTTTTCTTTTATTCACATTACTCTTGTTTTTTGGAGTCTGAAAACTCACATGGCTAGAGAAGAGAAAGAAAATGTCTAAATGTGACAAGGTGTGAGAGTGGATATTAACAATGAGAGCGGAAGACTTACATTAAGATTATTAACTATTAGAGGTTATCTAGCGGTTATCATTCAGAAAAAGATATAAAATATAAAAAAAAATGAGAAAAAGATCCCCAAATCCATAGTTTGGAGATTCTTTCGCATGCCCTCTCACATAACTGATACTTTCTCTTAGTCTAATATTCTTTTTCTCTTATCTCTGACCTTGTAGGCCTCTTACTAACAATACTAATTCTCATACCTTGATTGGTATAGTTTGGGAGATTCTTTCAAGTTGGCAACTTACAAAACCTTCCCTAGAAAAAATTCTTTGTACACATATTTTTTAAGTGCATAGCATATTTTTGTATCGAATATAGACCAAAAAAATTTTCTAAACAAAAGAAAATTTGCTTTTTATTATTAAAATATTGGATTACTAGAAAAAAAAAATTATGGTTTGCATGCTTATACTTTCTATGTGAAAGATTAAATGGGACTAAATTTTGTGGAAAGATAGATTCTAAGATCTCCTACTAATATGTATATGTTAACTGTTGATTCAAATAGAGTTTGCCAAATAACAAAAGCAAGCTTTTAAAAATATTAGCAATCATGCAGGGATATACATAAGGATGTCAACACATATGAAGGCATTTGATTAAATTACATTTTGAAATTTAATATATTACTAATCTCCTTCATCCAAGTATCAAAATGGCTATATACCTTTCGACATGGCACAAATAGGTGTGTTAGACCAAATAATATTTGTATACCCATTAGACCAGGGGATTTCTAAACAAAAATAAAAAAAGAAAATATAATTTTAAAAGCACAAATTGTTATAACTTTTTTTTATTACATTTTAAAACAATGTCAATTTCTTTTTATATTACATTTTAAAACAATGTCAATTTTTAAGTATGGTTTTTTTACCCGGGGGGGTGTTATGCGAGAAGACAACCATATGTATGTCACTAGATGTTATTAAATATATCGAATTTTATTTATTATTGAGAAAATATTTACTGTTAGAGGACTATATAATATTTTAATATACTGTGAAATTTTATATACAAGTGTAATTATAGCATGTAGCATGCTATTATTTCAACATAGTTATTGTCATTTTAAGTATATTTATTATGATATGGCGCTTTAAGTTTATCTTTAAATGTTACTAGGGTTGGCACGGAAACCAAATTTTAACATTTTCTTTGGGGTGGATTAGGTGGGTACTTGTTGGGAATTGGATGTCTTATATTTCTTTGCATGGGTTTACGTGTTAATTCTAAAAGACCGTTAAACGTCCTATGAACTCATAGGGATTCATATGAAGCAGATCTCTTTCTTTTTAGACGATGATTTTTGTGTGCAGTCACGTAAAGTCATTTGATATTTTTTGTTAAAAAAATATTCAAAAGAATTTTATTCATTAAATCAGACAGCTTTATGTATGACCGTGCACATACATGAACTTCTAAAATGATGAATACCACGGTATAGGGTACTAAAATGATGAATACCAATATGCCTGAGTTTTTGTGTGTGTGTGTGTGTGTGTGTGTGTGTGTGTACACCTCTATGAGTTATATTTTTAAGTGGACAAAATAATCCTCAATGACATTTATGACCACGTCCGCACCACCGTGCCATTTTATATTGAACAATGTGAAATTTTTTAGCTAATAATAATACAAAAGAAAGATTCGTATCCGACACTGTGAACCTATGCCTAGACACCAGAGAGATGAAATGACCTCCTTGCCCCCTAGTTGGATGCCTCTGCATGGATTTCCGTTGGTTCCGACATCAATGTAGGAACCACATGGTCGGACAGAAAACTCTTTCCCAATAATAATACATGATGAATTTCTCTAATGGCCTGAGTTGGTGATGCTAAATTTCTTACCACGTGGCAAATTTGGGAAGTCCAAGAAACAAAGACACTATTCCTATCCCAATTGCAAACTAATTCCAATCTATTCAAATATAAAAGGGAAATGACACATACTACCCATGTAGTTTACCTCGATTCTAGATACTTCAATAAGTTGTTGAATCAGGCTCATACTATCTTATCACTTACACCACAATGGCAAACCAGTCCAATCATATGGTTTAACCCAGTTATTTTTTTAAATATGACCAAAATACCCTTTAATATTAGATGAAAAGTTTAAAATATACTTTAACCCATTTATTATATTTAACATTTAGTGTTAGCCTACTGAGCTCGGAGATGAAGAGCAAGAGCATGATGATGGAGGAGGCAACGATGATAACTCCACCGGAGAGGGTTCTGCGTGAAATCCTCATTGACCTTTTAGTAGCACTGTCGAGCTTGCAGAGCTCTTTGATTTCCATCAGGTTCAGAAAGCAAATCCATTTCCTTAATTGATCTTCTTCTCTATTCTTAGTTCTAATTAGAGATGGCTACGCTGTTGGTGCCAAGACCTATGTCTTTGATACCGTTTGTATGTCTAATTCTAACTCTACTTGACGCCATTCCTTGCAACACTAGTTGTTGCCGATGAAACACTGACTGCTTACGAAATGTTCCAACAATACGATTATACCTCAGCCAAATGAAGAATGGGAAACAAAAACGGTTTGTTTTCTTTTAAAACAAGAAAGGAAAGGGTATTTTTGATATTTTAACAAATAAGTAAAAGTATTCCAAAGGGTAAAATAGTATATTTACCCTTTCTGTTTAAGACCGGTTGAACTAGGGGATAACTCGTCCGGTTCAGCAACTTATTAAAATATGTGGAATCGAGGTAAACTACAGAGATAGTATGTGTCAATTTCCCAAATGCTTGTACTTGTACATGGTCGTATGGGATCAAGGATAATATTAGGCACTTCTTTTTTTTTTTGGTAAAATATCAGGCGCTCAAGATATTTAACCCATAAAAGGGTAGTTTTGGTATTTTACTTTAAAAACCACAAAGACCAACACAGTCAGCCGATGTATTTGGTGTAAGTCTAGGGAGGTTATTCGACTCTGCTACCCCCTTATCGGGTGTCATACCATTCGCTTTCTCCATCCTCTCTCCCCTTCACCATCTTAGGGCCGCCGAGGATTGCCTTCAAGGGTGTAAGGATTTGTATGTACAAAACACAATAACATAGCTTTCATGGCTTAGCTGGTTGGGATTAGACTAGATCTTTTTTTGTCTGGGCCCAAGCCATTCTGAGCTCAAGCTGTTTTCAACTTAACCCCTTTCATTTACCAGCGTGACGAGACAAAAGCAGTGTTTGGCGTGTGTTACGGTTGGAAATCGTCCGTCGGTCCGGGTTCTGAGCTACCTGCAATCACAGAGATGAGACAAGGGAGTTGGGCGCCTAAGCCCCGGGTACACTCCGATGCCTAAGTCAGATTCTCAATGTAAACAGTCAAGAGATAGCAGAAAGCTATCTCCAGTTTAAAGAGTGTGGGACGATGAGAGAGTTTGAGCGTGCGAGAATGAGAGAGATTGTGAATTAATAACTAGTCACCGAGCTTACCTTGAGGGATTGTCCTCTACTTATAGATTGGGAAGAAGCATGGAGATACCAGGACTCAGAGAAGTAGATCGCTAATAGGATTGCCACGTGTCGCTCTGAGGGACACCCGTGTGGTAGACTCCGAGTAGGAGTAAGAGACCTTAGCCAAGGAAGCTAGGTCGGTCAGCTCTGGGACTGACACATGTCAGTATATAAGTGGTCACAGACCGTGATAGTCGGCGTCGTATCATACTGGGAGAAGGACTCCTCGGATGTAGCATAACCACATTAGGACTCTGACTACCGACTGGAAAACGTAGCCGAGTAGGACTATGACTGCGAGCGCTACCATAGATGATGATAACTAGACGGCATAGGACGAGTGCGACATACCGGGCGCATGAGAGGCCGGGCGTAAGATACCGAACGCCTCATAAGCCGAGCGCAAGATACTCCGAGCGGTCGGCTCCGAAGGTGAAGCTTGACACGTGTAAGATTTCTATTGGGTGATATTTTTCCCCCCTAACAGCATGCATTCTTGTTCTTAGATGACGGAACGGATTAAATAACGATGTCGATTTTGGAATGCAATCTTTAGCCCATTCTACATTCTAAACCCATAATAGAAATGCCTTGCTTGTTAACCTAAGAAAAAGATACTCCGCTGCACTCCAGTGGAGCAAAGGCGATCTTGATCATTTAAAGTGCATCGAGATTGTATCCTGATGCCCTCCCAATGGTCAAGATCGAAACTGCTATATTAGAGTGCAACAGACGATCCTAGTCTTGTTAACCGATTCTCATTTTATGTTTAAAATACATACCTAACACGAAAAAATCTTCTCCTATCACCTAGTCCACCATTCATCCATTGGACAGACTAGAATGTTCGGGGCTGGGATGCATCGACATACGTGCCAAACATCCTAGCCCGTCTGATGGATATGCAACAATAGAGGATCCAGGTCCACCCAACACAATCTTAGGTATTTACCCCATTTTGTTCTTAACCCCTTATTATTAGGTAAGGATATAAATGAATAGTCGAAAATCTGGATCCAATTTGAATTCACATCTGTGTAGGGGATTCCGAATTCGAATGTTCAGATGCGAATTCAGATATCAGTTAAACCGCCAAGATTATATCTGCTCCATTTAGGCCAGCGTTAAGACGCATATAACCTTAATGTTTATTTAGCTAAGGTTTCGTCTCTTATTTTCTTAAGGTGAGCTATATATTTATTTTAAACTAGAGTTATCTTTCATTTTCCAAGCAATTTGTATTATAATTCCATTTTTCGGATTCGAATCAGATTCATCGGATATCCGGTTAAATTTCAAATTCAGATTTGAATTTGATTTTTATACATTCATTGGATTTTGGATCAAATTCAAATAGGATAATTGATAAATAGATTCCGATAATGATGTATTGGATTCAAATTCAATCTTTTATTTTTTCTTTTTCTTTTTTCTTTTTTTTATTATTATCACTGTTGCTAGGTTGACCATGACGAGCAATGGAAAATATCTAAACGACATAGATGCCATACACCATGAAGGCGGCTCAACAGGGCGCAGTGTCATGTTCACAAGCAAGCACAGAAATGACAACGATAAACGAATGGTGAAGGACACCTCCTTAGAAGAATATACTAGTGGTGCTCAGTTTACCCAAAAAATAAATAAACTAGTGGTGCTCGCTCATTCTTGACGTCCACTTGTTTTTCTGGTTCTATTCATTTTTTAATTTCAACCCATTTTCTTCCATACTCTCCTACCCATCTCCCTTCTTATCTCTTATTATAAACATTTCTGTTTTGCCAAAAAAATAACAAATAAAAAATAAAAAATAAAAAAAGTCTAATTTAAGATTTATTAGAAAGGCAAATTGTTCTAATCATAGGGTCTGTTATTTTTTTCAAATGTCATAAATCAATTATCTATCATGTGGGTAGATGATATATCAATTCCAATCATTAGATAGAGATAATTTGATTTAAATTACTCGCATATCAATTTTTAAGTTTGAATTCAATTAAGAAAATTTTTCATATATAAACCATTAAAGATTGAAAACCTCATCTACTTCTACAAGATTGCAAAATCCTCATCTAGTACCCAAAAACTTTGCTCCGTTAATCAACGAAGTCAACTTCGTTAAAAGAATCTCATTAGTTGCTAACGTCAGATGCGTTAAACATTTTAATGAACGATAATACATTTTTAAGCTTATTAAAAGACCAAAATATCCTTTATTCATTTGTTACCCTCTTCCTAAATTTTCATTTCCATTCGTAATAGTAAAATTGAAAAAATAAATCCAAACCACTCTCGTTCATTTGTTCACGACGGCGACTATTTTCATGTTCCTCGAATCCTTTGTTCTTATGCATGACGAAACTTGGTCACACTTTCGATCACCTGGGTTGTGGATTTAGCCTTTTGTGGTTCTTCTTGAGCTGAATCTATAAAGATGGATCTGAGTAAGTAAACCTGTAAATCAATGAAAATGGAACCTAAAAAAATAAATCCTAACATTATGTTGAGTTAAACTTCTCTTACATTAAATCCCACAGAGATGTTGTCCCCATCCAATCCAAGAGGTTGCAAAGCACTCCATCCGCTATCTACTACTGTCACTATCTACAAGAGAGTATTGATTGGGCAAAACTAAAACAGGAACCATATTAAATCATGGATTCCTTTGGAATAGGCAGAGTAAAGAAAAATCTTAAGCTCTAGACCATAGGACTCTTCAATTTTTACCCTACCCCCAACAGTAAGAAACCCTTTGAAACTGTTCTTGTCGAGAATAAAAAGTAGCTGTGGCAGCACCATCACAGAGAAGAAGAAGGAGCTGCAACTGTGGTTGTAGCGTCACAAAGAAGAAAGAGCTGCGGTGCCAATGTTGCGAAGAAGAAGAAGGGAGAGAGAGTTTGTGAGAGAGAGAAACCAAGGGAGCTAGGTCTGGCGGTTGGGATTAGAGAGATAGGGGTGGCAGTTTAGAAAAAGAGAAGAAGAAGAAAGGTTTTAGATCTGTGGTTTGTAATAGCTCATATCTGTGATTCGTGAGTTCTTTTTCCCAGATCTAGCTCAGATCCGTGATTCGTGTGGTTCGTAATATTTTTGTTTCTTTGAAGAAATCTCAATGTGATCCTCTGAAGAAATCTATTGGTTCTTTTTCCCAGATATAGCTTCTCTGAATGATCAATGTTGTGAATTATCTCTAATTTTTTTTTATAATGGGTGAGTTGCAGAGTTGGATTTCGAACTCATTTATCTCTGGCCCAAGAACCTGTGGAAGCATGTCGTTGCTTGCCATTGCACCCAAGACTTTATTGAAACCAGTCGAATTATCTATTTTATGTACTGGTTTCCCTTTCTTTTTGCGATAGGTATAGGGGTGCAAGTTTTACTCTGACAATCCGAACCCGTCCAAACCCGCCCTGAACCCTGGCAGGGTTGAACCCGGCCCAAACCCTGATAGGGTTGGATTAGGGTTCAAATTTTGATCAACCCTAGCAGGGTTGGGTTGGGTTAGGATTGATCCCTGGGTTGAGTCCAACCCAGCTCTATATATATATATATATATATATATATATATATATATATATATATATATTATTTTTTTTTATATTTTTATATATTTTATATATATATATATATATATATATATTTGTGTTTGTTATATCTTTAAGTTATAATTGTTATATATATGTTATTTGACAATTTGTTGTATGTTTATGGGCCAATCAGGGTCATTTCAACCCTAAATCAGGGTTAATCAGGGTTAACCCAGCCCAATCCGGCCCTGTCAGGGTTAATCAGGATAGGTTAGGGTTAGGCCCAAGGGTCCGGGTTAGGGTTGTATATTTTCTGACCCTGACAGGGTTGGGCTGGATTAGGATTAAGTTTAAATAGCCAGGGTTAGGGTTAGGGTTTTGAAAAACCCGGCCCAACCCGGCCCTGTTGCAGCCCTAGATAGGTAGCAGAGGATGAAGAACATAAAGTAAATAAAGACGAAGGCGAAGGAAGCTTTGTTCTTTATAGAATGCTTTTGTTTAACTGAGTCTTTGCTTTCATATATAGCAATGTGAACGGTGGTCTGTATAACATGATTGTGTTTGCCTTGTTCTTGAGAAAAAAATTTTAGTCGTGGAGAATTGAGTTGCAGGGTATGGATCTCGCAGCGGACAGCAGACAAGAAATTGTATGGAGAATTGAGTTGCAGGGCATTGGGCACACCAACCACTGCAAATGAACCGTTTGCAGTGGCTATTAGGGGTTAGGGTTTCAGTGGGAGTGAAAAAGAAATAGAGAGATAAAATATAAGTTCCATTAGAAAGATCAAATTAGTCATTCAACATATTTTTTAAATTTTTTTATTTTTAGTATCAAGGGTAAAATTGTATTTCAACAATTTTAATGATTTTCGTCAGTTAGTTGGATGTGGTTGAGGTTTTTGCAATCTTGTGGGGGTAGATGAGGTTTACAATCCTTAACGGTGTGTATATGAAAATTTTCCTTCAATTAAGGGAAAAGTAAATATATAATGCTGGCATGTATTTCTGGCTCAGTATATAATGCTAGCATGTATTTCTGGCTCTATCTCTCTTTTCCTTGAAATTTGGACCCTCTTTCTCTCTCCTTTAAATGATCGGCTATCGTTTTTTTTTTGTATTCCCATTTTTTCGTTAACATATAAGATTTTAATATGTCCCGTTAACTTGTAAATACTCCTTTCAATTAAATACCCACATTTGTAGTAGTATACATCCTATGTATGTCCATGCATATGTACTAGTGCTCTAAACGTTATATTCTCCCAAAAACAAATGGTTTAGATTTAAAAAATTAAAAATTTGAATGACTCAAAAATTTTCTTGTGCTTCTCGGAAACATCACATTACTTTGTTACATTGATAACTACTTTTATTATTATTATTTGGAAAAATTACTCATACCACCCTGAACTTTGATCTAAATAAACCTATTACCTTAAAGTTTACAACAATTGTACCTATTACCCCTAAATACCAAACATAGTTATACAGAGGCCCACTCTTAGTTATTTTTCTATTAATTGCTGATGTCAACATGATTTTATTTTTTATAGTCCAAAATACTTTTATGGGTATCGTAAAAAGACCATAATAATGTAAAATGAGAGAACAAGAATGTTTTTTATTAAAAGGTTTGGGAAGATATTTTGATCATTTCATCATTTTATATTTATAGAGGATTAAAAAAATCATTTCATCTATTTTGTTTGTTGATGCAATAAGGGTAAAGTTGTCTTTAAATTTTTTTATTTAACACTGTTACAATTTGGGGTGCGATTGTAATTGTTGTCAACTTTAGAAT
This sequence comes from Protea cynaroides, assembly GCA_028583415.1. Taxonomy (NCBI): domain Eukaryota; kingdom Viridiplantae; phylum Streptophyta; class Magnoliopsida; order Proteales; family Proteaceae; genus Protea; species Protea cynaroides. The sequence goes on from CM053275.1 coordinate 17,580,916, forward strand.
AATCGATGTATTTGGACTAAAGTCTAGGGGTGGTATGAGTAATTTTTCTTTAGAAAAAATTTCATCTACCACTCAAAAACTGTGTTGAAATCCATCTACCCCCACAAGTTTCCAAAATCATCATCTACCATCCAAACTTTTGATACCGTTAATCAAAGAGACCCCACCCGTTAGTAGAGTCCCGTTAGTTGATGACATCAACTCAAATTTAATTTTTCATAGACAATAATACCCTTAGTGTAAGGATAAAAGATCATTTTATCCTGCACCTTATTACCCTACCCGTAAATCTAAAAAACATCGACCCAAAAAGATGGAAGAGAAGAACGTCAGTGATGGTCACCGACTATGCTGGGTTTTGCCGACAGCCCTTCTTCCACTTCCTCTTCTTCCTCTATTTTTCTTCCACTTCTATCTACTCCGCCGAGAGTGCTATTGCGCGACGGTGACATCGAGTGTTCTCTCTCTTACCGTCTTGAGTCAGCTTCTGGTTTTTGATTTCACGGATGCGGAAAGCCTTGTGGGGTTGTGGCGACCATGCCTATGCTGTCGAAGTCCTCCTCTGCTTTCTCCACAGACCCTCCATCTCTGCCATTAGCGCATGATATTTCCGATAGTGCAACCGAACGTCGTCTCAAAGAGGTTGAGGGAGGCAACAGAGGAGTTGCAAAAGCGGCAGCACCGTGTTAAGGGGCCCCAATCGCCCTGTGATCATGCGGACGAGTCTTGTGTCACTAACGCCGTTGGTAATCTATGAAAGCGGACACGCCATTAGATTCCATGGCTTACTTAACACGTCACTGAAGAGAGACTCACACAATATTTGGATTTTTCGTCTCCATATCAAAGTGATTCAGAAACACAGAGGCGCGCCGATGGTTTAACGTTTCTCTTCCGTATTCCATACGAATGTACAAAAATAGAGAGTTCTTAAATGGTATTGACGATTTATGGCTGACCCATTTCCAATACACACTCCATTTTTCCGATATAGCTTGATCGCTTCCAAATCCAAATCAAGTATCTTCTTGGCCAAACTAGGACGAGACCTTGTATTTTTTGTTTTTCCGATTGAATTCCCTATCCTTCTCCGATGGCTGATCCGCCTAATTTCTTTCCAGATTTCGCCGGAAGTAGCGGTGGGAGAGGAATCATCTTCCTCTTTTTTCACTGTTATTTAGATGTAGGATTTGGCTAAAAGTGAAAACGAGAGGGAATGGATAAATTTGAAGGTTAAACTAGTACTTTTACCTAATTTTAAAATCTTTCAATTTATAATAGCAGGGGAATAAATGTCTATCAATATTTTAAGTGACTTTCATCAGTTAAGTGGGGGCGATTGACGATTTCAGAAACCTCTAGGTGGTAAAGGTGAATTATTTTCGAACATCACAAGGCCTTTACCACGTAAATAGATTATATGCTCATTCTGACCGTTGGATAGAAAAAACATGATCTAGAGTAACCACATATCAAATTTCATAGTCAAATTCAATTAATACACTTTGTATTGAAATACATCACAAGTAGATCTATATATGCATGTGCAACAATACTCTAAATATAACCCCAAGGGGGTAGCTCAATCGGCAATGAGCTTACACCTCAGGAAGCATAAGGTGCTGAGTTTGACTCTTTTTACTATTTTGGGGTCACTCACACAAGAATGTTAAGTGCTCTTTCTTTCCTGCTATAGGTGTAAGTGGAAGGGTTCTCATTCAATGTTGGAATGATGACCTGATCCATGCAATTGTGGAATCAATATGTGTCCGCGGAATTAATTAGACCAAAAGTTTGGATACCTGTCGTTAGCAAAAAAAAATATATATATATCAATACTCTAAACATTAATATGCATCTCCCAACTTTGAATGAGTTGACTTATATAAAAAAATAAAAATAAAACTATTTAAATAAATAACTCAGATTTATTTACAATGTTTTAAAACATCACATTCCTTTGTTACAAGATAACTACTCTTTTTTTTAATTAAACCCATTCAAATCAAGCCGGCCTATGGCCGCCACCATCCCAATCAAATTATGAATCCATATAACAAATATGTGATACAATGTGGTCACACCACAATTTATGGAACATTAAGTCTAGAATTAAGCCCTTGAAGGCAAAGTCATTGCATTAGAATCTTGTATATATGCAATCTTAATATAATTAAATGATAATTAAGCTTTCATTATACTCAATATGCATTTTTTGGGGGGTTTGAATCCTCTCTTATCATTGGATAGGGATTTCAACTGTGATTTAGAAGTTGGAGTTCACTTGATGCGTATATCAATACATCGGTATACGTGTCATGTGAACTTCAACGGCTAAATCACAACTAAAGAGAGTTTGGACAATAGGAGAGGATCTTTTTTTCTTTTCTTTTTTTCTTTTTTTTAGAGGTAATTAAATATTCCAACCACTAGATCCTAGCTTAATGGAGTTTAATATAATCTCATCAATTGCTAATATAAAAGTTCCAAATTGATGGTTTTAACCTTGTGATATTGTGGAGTAGTATAAGGAAATTGTGGGATTGGTCGGCAAGGCATTGTCGTTGGATTGTTGGAAATGGCAAGTCGATCAATTTATGGACAGATATTTGGCTAGGTGAGAAGACGTGGTTGGAGGAACTGAACATTGATATTTCAATTCTCAAAAATATGAATTGTCAATTGTCGAGGTTCATTGTTGATGGAAGTTGGGTTTGGCCTGACGTTGTTTCTCCTCGGCTACGAGGTCTCATAAATAAATCACATGACATTAAACTTGGTAGTAGTAAACATGATGAGCTAATATGGGTGGGGGAATTGAATGGATCATTCTCCACTAGATCATCTTAAAATCGGTTGAGAAGAAAGAAACCAAAACAGGTTTGGACGGATTACTTATGGCACAACAATTTACCACCAAAAGTTTTGTTTTTTTGTTGGCGATGGATGCATGGGCAATTGCCGATTGATAGTGCGCTGGAAAAAAAGAACGTTAGTTTGCCTTCACGTTGCTACATGTGTCATGAGGAAGAGGAGACTCACAACCATGTGTTCTTACATTGTAAGGCTGCAAAAGAGGTATGAAGATGTATATGTACATGGTTTGGATTCCAATAGCCTGATTGGGGATCATTTGCTGAGCTAGAATGTTGGTGGAAGCAACAAGGAAGAGTAGCTCCTATAAAAACAATTTGACGAGGTACCTTGTTCATTGTGCCATGGGTGATTTGGAAGACTAGAAATACCAATTGTTATGACAATGGAAGAACACATGTTGGGCGGTTATTGGGGCAGATTGTTGTGAAATGCGGTGAGATGTCAATGGTCAAGCAATGTGTTATTAAATCTGTCCAAGATTTGCAGGTATATCGTTCTTCGAATCTAATTGTAGGTTTGGCAAAAAGCTACTCAGTTTTGGAATTATATTGGCAGCCACCATTGACAGGATGGTGTAAGGTGAATGTAGATGGTTGTAGCTTGGGCAATCCAGGAGTGGCAGCAGCTGGAGGAGTCCTTCGAAACTCCAGAGGGTTAGTTTCCTTAGCCTTTGGAGTATTTATGGGTATTGCTACAAATTTTGAAGCTAAAGTCTGTGGTGCACTAAGGGGAATCCAGGAGGCCATTGAGTTGGGGTTTAATGATATATGGATTGAAAGTGACTCGAGTGTAGTGGTGGTTGGGTTAAGATCTAATAAACTGTCATAGTATGTCAAACAAAGATGGAAATACCTCACTATGCAACTTCAAGGACGGCGTATTAGATATACTCATTGCTTTAGAGAATCTAACTGTGTTACTGATATGCTTGCTAAAAAATCTGTAAGACCCGCACTCCATGAACTCGATCTAAACCTTGAATTCATATCGTAACAGGTCTTCCAATCATTACCGGCCAGACGGGACGAGCGGATGACAAACAGGTACGAAACGGACCGAATTAAGTATGAATTAATTCATACCAGTCGATGGTACCGGTCTTGGTACCGATCGACCGGTATAGTCTGCGTAGCAGGCCACTAAGATCCGGAAACGAATCTCTGTGGGTTACACTTTCTAAATTTCAAACTGAAGGACTTTCCTAATGCTAGGAGGCTTCCTAAACCTAAACCTAGCCTATATAAACCCCTCTAAACCTCCTAAAACCTCTTCCATGATTCTCACAAACCCTAGTAAGGAGAAAGAGGCTAAAGAAGGAGAAGAAGCTAGGAAGAGAAGGAAGAGCCGCCATTGCCGCTCGAAGAAGAACACCTTACCACAAGTCGACGGTAAGTGCTTAAAACTTCTTTAAACCTTCTTTTACATTACGACTCTAGGATGGTTAGTTTGTTTGGATCAATACCATGCAAAGCAGGTATTGATCTAAACCCTGTTTTTGCCGACAAATCCTAATTTAGTTGATAAACCTTAGATTCAAGTTCTAGGTTGAGACCATCGAAACTAGGACTTGAATGGAGTTGGAAACAACTCTAACTTAATGCTCAGACCTAGAATGTGTAGAAGAAACCCTAGGAACAATAGGGGGTGACCGATGAAAGTTGGCACTAATGAGCTAGCTTCTTTTCCTGCCTTGTTGCTTTTGACTAGACTACTGGCACTAACTGAAGAGCACTGTTGGTTGGATCTCTAACATGCAAGTCCTTGAAGTTCTCGATCTCTCCTGTCGAATGATCGAGAAATAGGACGTATGGTCTTCCGGAGACATACCGGTCACACCATATGCAACCAGTACTGCGACCGGTACTTCCCGGGGACTGGTCTGTGGGGACCGGTCGACCATATCGGTGGCAGGTTTCCCCACAGTGCTGCGATCGGTACTGTGACCGGTCTCTGTGAGATGTGTTTTGCCATTGTTGGTTTTTCGATCAACGTAAACCTATTCTAATTAAACCCTAATATCGTATAGGATCTTGTGATAGCACGTTTGGACCTTGCGATGCGGAGCAAGCTATCAAACAAGCGTCAGGTAAGGGAATCGGATCTAAACCCTAATAATTTAATAACAGTAAACCGTTGTTAATAATTATGGTTCTTTGGATTGATGTTTGTGCATTTTCGCATGTCATCTTTTACTTTCAAATGTTATTATTGTTCATGCATACTTGCTATGCTAGGTTGTGACTGTTAGGCATGTGATTGTTTTCGCTGGTGTGTAGAATGGGAAGGGCCTGGGGTCTGGGATCATTCCTCACACTAGCACCTTTTCGTATCGTTCTGTCTTAGCATGCTTGGTGCGGGTAGGGTATCAGGGGGAGGGAGTGGCACTATGATCTCCGGCCTGGCTACTAGACTCTAGCTTTATCTCTATGCCATAGGGAGCTACGCTGGGACAGGACCTACTGTGATGACATGTAGGATTGGTTAGTTGCGAGCCCAGTTTGCAAGTCCTCGCCAATAGGGGCTTACGTGTTGGTATGGGTAGAGTATCAAAGGAGGTGTTGGCAGTGTTTGATCCGGACACCTTAGCTCTATCTCTATTCCATGATAGGATGCATGTGGGATGACAGTGGTGTTTGATCCATTGGGTAGCTTCACACACTTGTGTATAGAGGTGCGGTGGTCACCAATCCTTTCTATAGTACATTGCAAACTTAAACCAGACCATGATGTGAATGTTACTCATGCATATGTTTGTTGCATTGTCTGATTATCTTACTGAACTAAGTTGTGAGCTCACCCTTATATATATACATGTTTTTAGATGTTGATGCAGGTTACACAGTGGAGGATTACGTGGACGCTCCAGTGTATGGAGGAGTGGCTGCTTTGGATATGCAAGCAGGAGAGGACGAGCATGACACTTCATGCGAGTACCCTTTCTGCCTGTATCTCTAGGGTGTTTATTTGGTTTATTTTATTTATTTTTAGTTGGAAATACAGTGATGTAAAGATATTTATTTAAGTTTTGGGAATTTGAATAACTTGATATTTTATTTAAATTTATCAATAGATTACTCAGTTCATTTTATTTAAAACTTCCACTGTATTTATTATATTCTGATTGTGGTTATGTGCAATGGTTTGTATAAGTGGACACGGTCTTATTGAGATCCTAGTGTGAACCGTTGGTTCAGTGATGGTTCACTCACACTTCTGATTCAGCCAGAATTGAGGTGTGATAAAATCAGCTCATGATAGGAGAAACTATGTTTGGCAAAGTTACCCAGATTTCATAGCTCGAGAGGTCGTGTGGGAAGCGTCCCACAGACCGAGATATAGATTTATGTAATATTTTCTTGGGCCTGGACTGTGTTTCTGCTGATGGCAATGCCGAAGGTGGGTCATAACCTATAGGGTTCTTCTGTAATTTTTTTTTCTATTTTCTATCAATTAAAAGGATTTTTAGCAAAAAAAAAAGAAAGAAAAAACTTGTGATATTCATCAACACTTCTAAATCTTTGTTAAATAAGGTTTTAGAATCGGTGCCGACGATCTGATCCAATATTGAGTTGGGGCTTGACTCAGCCAAAAAAACACTTAGAATCAGACAACACGTGTGGTTTTATCTGATGCCTTGGCATGACTCGATGTGTTGCATGGGATCGGTCCTACCGATCCTAATCTAATCGGGCAACACGTGTGGTTTTCCTATATCCATAGGGTGACTCGGCATGTTGCATAGGATTTGTCATGGCCCATCCATTCCAATCCGTTCCCTAATACCATGCATGTTGTAGTTCGTATTCTCATGTTTAGAAAGATTTCTCTAGTCTCCAAACTCTCCACTTTGAGATACCAATCTAAGCTTGCATCAATTGGGTTGTGATCTGTCCTTTGGCAATTTAGGAGAAAAGATCATCTCTTGTTGTCCAGTCCCTTCAATCGTGATCCAGTGTTCAGAATTCATCCAGCACACATACCGATGTATTAACATGCACACTGAGTGAACTCCACCTACTAGATTACCATTGAAATCCCTCCAATGACAACAGAGGATCCAAACCCCAATTTTAGCACCTCAATCCTAAAGGAGATGGAATCAAACTCTTTTTTTTCCCTTTTTTTTTTTTTTTTCTTTTTCTTTTTTTTTTTCTTTTTCTTTTTCGATATTTGGAATGGATTGTAAAATGACAAGAATTACTTTCACTATTCTCTAGAGATGAGAAATGGATATCGAGGATAGCAATTAGTATAACACATGAATTACCCAAGTTAAAGAAGAAACAAATGTATTTTATTAAGAAAGCTAGAAGTAAGGTTCCAAATTGTCCAACCACTTAGGTGGTGACGATAAGAGAATCCCTTACACACATGCAAGTGAGAACATGATTTTAATTCAGAGTATTGGTGGAAACCGTGGAAGGCATATATCAGTCACTCTGAAAGCCAATATGGGTTTGATATTGGATCGATACAAAACCAATATCAGAATGACACTTGGTCGATACTAAATTAAAATGTATTAAAAAAAAATATCTCCAATAAGAATCGGCCAATCCTTCTAAATACCTAAAACCATGAGTGAGACTGTTAGTTCTGCCAAACGAAAAAAAACCCACTGTTAGTTGCAATTTAAATAGGTAGGAAAGCTTCTAAAGAGAACGTGGGCAGGTGCTTGATCTAGAAAATTAGAAACTTCCAACCGTTATATTACATTAGCAAACCTCTAGTGGTTGGCATACACCCACGTTCTCGTCAAATCTATCTATCTATATATGTATATTTGGCAAGGATATATGAAACTTAAAACAATATAAAAAAAAGAAAGGGAAACATTGTGATCATGATTATGTAATTGCTTAAACTCTTACTAAATATAATATTATATCTTTTCAAATAAAATCTTTATTTTTCCCTTTTTAATACAAGGGATTTAATTGTAAAATGAAATAAAATTTAATGAAGAGGTTTTTTTGTCGAAGACTAAAGCGAATCATGTGGAAGAGGGGGTAGTACTACTTGTTGAGTTTCTAGTTCAAAAGTTGAAACTAATAAATTGAGAGACTCTTACATACACATCGAATGTTCTAATTTCTAAGCAATGTAGGGTTATTCTCAACATCTCAAATATGAAACAATCATCAACACTCTCTTCACCTGTAACCCCACCGATGGGTGGTGTACATACGTGGCATTAGGGACGAGTACCCAACCATCTCTTTTTTTTTAGGTGACAAGTCCCTCTTTTTTGGTGTCCTTGTCCCTCTTCTTTAGATGACTAGCCCCTTTTTTGAGGTACTGTATGAAAAGGTATCTGGAGCTTTGAAACCATGTCAAGTTTCTAGTTCAAAAGTTCGAATCAGTAAATGAAGGGATTCTTACATATATAAGCCTTGGATGGGTTCCAAACATCTCAAATATGGAACAATCCTCAATGATACCAACCTTTCGTATACAGGGGGCAAGATATTTGTATGGGATTAAGGGTTGATATGAGTAAACTACGGTGTCCAATACCTACTAGTCTATCGACCAAAAAAAATTTTGTCAAAAATTAATAACCAAATTTTGAATATTTAAAGTTGATAACTTACACAATCATGTTATGTTATGCTTACAAATATTTTTTTAAATTTTTTTTATTTTGATTTAATGTCATTTCGATTTCTTCTCTTTATTTCCCTTACAATTAGATGGAACCTACTGAAAAGATCCTAACCACTTAAGCTGCGTTTGGTAAAGGTTTTTTGAAATTTTTTTTTAATTTTTTTGGAACGATATTTTGTAAAAGTGTCAAACCTTTTTTTGTTATTGTGTCTTCTAAACATATTTTCTTTTTATTATTCAAAAATACTTCTTACTCAAAGTTGCCAAACAGATTTCTTTCCTATATAAGTATTTCTTAAAAGCAAATTACCAAACGTAACCTAATTCCCCAAGAAAATGATCTCAATGAAAACTACAATTAACATTGCGAGTATCATGCAATTAATATAACGTGTACAATCAAACATCCTTCTTTTGTGGTAAACCAGAGAGTAGTTCATAAAAAGGCAAAAGAAGAAGCTTAAGGGGGAGAGAAGAATTTTTTTTATATTTTTTTTTCCTTTATTGCTTTTCTTGATTAAAAAAATTATTATAGAAATAATTTAAAAAAAAAAAATTAGAATCCATCACCCTCCTTATCATCCTTAAAGGAATGCATATCAAAAGGAAAAGGCAAAAAGTAGGTACCTGAAGAGCTTTAATTAGCTTTCAAAAGTTTCACCACCAAAAGAATTTTTTACTTCATATTTTTAATGGTTAATCAACACAACCTCAATAGTAAAAGTAGTTTAATTAGTAGGTAGTTTTGAATGATAATTCTCAAGTGGTAGGGCCCATTTCTTGTTTATGAATGTTTATGCTTTTTATAGTGCTTTACAAGAATTGATACAAGAAGGGGCCAATGGTTATGGAAGAATCTATGTGGCACCAACTATCTAATCTACAATTGATGAAATGAGACATATAAGGGTGGTGCTACTTTTGCATGTGACAAAGTCCATGATTCTTATCAAGAAATAAATAAATAAATAAATAAAGACGAAGTTTATGATTTGTTTTTTTTTTTTTTGGGTAATAGAAAAAATCCATGATTGATGCTTAGCATTAAAGTTTTAGTAATCAGTTTGAGAATTCAGATTCGAATCATCAGAATTTAAAGACCACCTAGGAGGTTGGGATGAATTATGTTATTCAAATTGACTGATCTGATACCAATTCTTAAAATTATGCTTAGCATACCTATATAATATTCAACAAAATAAATGGAAATGTTTTCCCATGAGGAATTCAAATTATTAAGATAAGATGAATGGTTTTGTTATGGGCATCGTAGACTACACCAATTAACGATTGACATGTAACAAGGCACTTTAAGTAGGAGAATCTGCCACTTTAAAGGTCGGACGTGTTTGCATCATAAAGAAAATCATTCTTGTATTCTGTACTGATATGAATTTCATTCTTTGTCGACTTACTGACTGACACTGAGTTACTTACGGATTCTTTTTATTATAATCAATTTCAAGAAAAAAAAACAAACCACTGTGGAAGAATTTTTTTTTTTTTTTTTTTGCTAAATAGCTGTCTTTCTTTTAGAGTTGCTTATGGAGTGAAGTGACTGCCTCTCATCCCTCCATACCCTCGGACTGCCTTAACGGTTTACCTATTCAGTTCAAAACCGTTACATGTATTTAGCACACGTATGTGACAAAGTGTGCACCATATTCAACGGCTACTGGTTGACACGTGTGACATAATTGTCAGACGAATAACTCTACTTTGATGTAACATACGATATGTCTGGTGTAATGATGGATAAATAACTCCACTCAAAGGTATATCTGACTTTAAAATAGATTCTAAGCTCTATGTGTGCTTATACTCGAGATATTAACTTAAGCATTAGAGTGGCCTAATGGTTTACAACCTGACCTCTTTTTACCCTTTTTTTTTTATTTTTGTTTGCAGGTCTGACTTGCTCTAAGGGGCTGTTTGTTTTCCAACTGCAACAGGTTTTACACATGATTATGTATAAAAATTTATCGATAATTCAACCCTTGGATAAGAATATTTGATTTGAAATGACCCCATAACCTAAAGAGCGATTTTGAACATAAAAATACTTCCAAACACCAACAGTCAAATTAGTAAAAACAAAGCCACGTGGATGGCAAAGTTGCATCGCTTTTAATAAGGAAGGTGGAAGTTGGGAGAGGACGTAGACCCCACTACATCCATTTAAAAATTATAGAGTGGGTCCCACTATTTTACATTAACATAAACATAAAAATTCAAAGGAAAAAAAAAAGTGATGGCGTTGCGGTGCTCTAGTAATTCAATCTACTAACGCCACCAAAGTACAGCGTGCGAGAAGGAAGAGTAATACGTTAGACTTTTTATTAAGAGAGAGAGAGAGAGAGAGAGGGAGGAGGAGAGAGAAAGCGTGGAGTCACATGATCCTTCCACGTGCGGAGTTGCAGGTAAGTATTTTAAAATAGAATTATATACGTGTCATCATTTCATTGGATGTACGACGTGTAATAATCGGAGTGAGCATCGTTAAGGTCGTCGAGTAGGGCAGGGCGTTGCGTAAGTGGCCCGCCTCTTTTAATTGGGATTTTGTTTATTCATTTAATACCCCTACTTTCATCCTAAATAACCAAAATACCCCTCATTCTCATTTTTAATACAAAAAAAGAAGAAAGTTTATGTGCTTTAGCCATCCAAATGGGGATTCACCTTCTCCTAAATCATTTGAGAGGAGGGAAACGCCCTAGTTGGACGGCTGATACATGGGGTTCGGGTGAATCTGAGCCTTTTATTCGAGTCAACATCTTTTATTGACTCAGCTTGTCGTTTCAGTGTCGACTTAAATTCACCCAAGTCTCAGGTGTCGACCATCCATCTAGGCCTCCGCCCCTCCTCCTGAATCTCTAGGAAGAGAGGATTTGAATGATCTCCTATCATTAGAGATGTGTCAATCGTGATCATTTGGCTGGTCTTCACCTGACTCACATGCCTAGTTGAGATAATTTTTATTTAAGATAATACAATGATGTATGTATAGGGTCAAACATATACAAGATCATGTATAAAAGTTAATTTTTCAGAAAAAAATATTAAAAAAAGAAAAAGATGAAAGGCTCCAAAGTCCAATCCTGCAAGTGCATTTTATTGAGAAAATGCGCAGCTACTACTTGGTAGTGTAGTTTTTCTTCTGCAGTTTAAAAATATTATTTATTTTAAAAAATAAATAAATGGCACGTGTGAAGATGAACCCTACATTAGTTTCCCATATGATATTAGGGCAGGGGTTTCTCACAATGTACATATGGAAAATTTTGGTATTTAACCAATGAAATGGCAAGAGTGGGAATATTATAATATTAAGGGTTCAGAAATGGTCAAAAGAGAAAGAGTGTCAATGCTAACCCTAGAAAGGAAAGGGATCCTTCTTTAGCATAGTGTATCACTTAAAAATCTCTTGCTTAAACTAATTGACTTAAAAAGACTTTGTCTTGGATACTCTTCTCCTACCGTGTGTCAAGTGTCAACACCCCACATGTACCAACCCATGACCTACCTTGACCATATTATAAAATTTTGTTGGTTTTATTTTTCTATGGTTAGATCATAATCCTTTGAACATGACAAGCAAAATCATTACTGCCATGCACTAACAATCAAAGTGCTATTTAATTAATTATAGACTAGATTGATTCTCAATCCTCAATCTAAGTCTATTTTAATATTATTATATATGGTATCGGTCATGTATTAGCGTTCCATTGGATTCGTATCGGATTAGTTTTGGACATGGCTTGCGTTCAATACCGGTTTTCGTATACCTTGTTTCCATCTTTATAGATTGAGGGATTTCTTTCTCTCTGTAACTCCAATTGAAAATCATCTTCTGATAGTCTCATTTGTGAACATCTCTAATGTCGTGTTCAGCATCAGCATCTCAAAAAATTCATTAAAGAGATTGTTTCATGAAAGAACTCTCTTAAATAAAGTAGCATAACCCACGAAATACCACTTAGGGATTCAATCCTAACTCACCATCAATATCATCTTTTAGCCACCTCTCCCACTCTCTCGAAATGTATGCTAGGGATAAAGGCCAACAGTGCGATCACGATTGAAACCTCTCCAACGACAGGAGACGATTAGGGTCCTGTCTCTAAGCCTTGCTTGCAACTTCATTGCCCTTCACAATCCTATACCCAAATCCACAACCTTGAATCAAATTGTAGAATTCAATTGGAATGAGTGATTTGACTCAGCGATGCCGATTCCGATTCAAACCAGGTGACTCACCCGATCCAAATCGATCCAATTTGGATCCTAAATCCATGGAGAATATTAACCAATCAAACAAATTTTCAAAAAAAGCAAATTTCCAGTAAAAAAAAATAAAAAAAGAGAAAAGAAGGGCAAAAAGGTGAAAAAGTGGTGAATGGAGAGGCAAAATGGTAAAAGAAGCACAAAAATCGACATCCCCTTGTTCCTACCCGAAACCCTCGCGTCAAAAGGAGTTATTAGTGATAACTGAAGGCTATCCATCCGGGCAAAGGAAACGCAAGAAATTCTTTTTTTGCAGAAGCCATTTCTCCCTTCTCTCTTTGTCTGAAACCTGTGAAACCTCTGCCATCTTTCAGTCTCTTAAAAATGGTGTCTTTTGAAGCAGGGTTCTTGGTAGAAGAGTTTCTTGACTTCTCTTCCGACATCGGCGAAGAAGACGAGGAAGAAGATAACAAACAGAGCAACAGCAACAACTTCACCACCACCACCAACAGCAACAAAACCCTTTCTTCTTCTTCAAGTTTGCCCTTAGACTCCAAACTCACAAACTCTATCTCTCAACCAGAAGCACAAACCGTGTTGGACATTTTCGACCCAGAGGATGAACACCACCGTTCCTTATTCCCAGTAAGTTTTCTTTTACAAAAAAAAAAAAAAAAAACTCTCCTTTTTTGGTTTTTTTTTTTCTCGAGTTTTGCTCACCGGCGGACCGGCACCTCTTCTGTTGCCTCCATTTGTAGTTAACTGTTGAGTTTAGACTCGGCCGAGTTGTTCCGTTATTCAGTCTTTTCAAGTTTGAAAAGACCATTGACTCGGCCCCTGAGGAGGAGTTTTCAACTGGACTCGACCGGTTCATGCTTTGACACATCCGAGTCTGATTTTTGAACTTCAAAAAAGAGAAATAAATGCAGTAATACTCAAAATTAATGATTTCTTAAGTTTTTTTTTCTTGCCTGAAATTTTTTGACTCGTTTAAGTTGCTGATTAAATCGCCCCAGTTGATTCCCCATGGACTCTCTGTCTTCCTCGTGCTCAGGAATTTCTAGAAGAACTGGAATGGATAACAAATGAAGATGCTTTTCCAGAAGTAGAGACATTCGACGACATTTTCCCAGGGAAGCTGAGTAAGGGCCCAAATAACCAGAGCCCTGTTTCAGTGCTTGAGAACAGTAGCAGCAGCAGTAACAGTGGTATTATGATTTGCTGTGCTAGCCTTACAGTGCCAGTCAGAGGAGTCAGAAGCAAGAGGCGGAGGCGGAAACGTAGTGGGTTCTCAGATATATCAGGTCAGCAATGGTGGAGGTGGTGTGAGCCCATGAACAAGAACAATGGAGGAAATGAAACGATAATAGGTAGGAAGTGTTGGCATTGTGGGGCAGAGAAGACACCACAGTGGAGGGCAGGACCTTATGGGCCAAAAACACTCTGCAATGCATGTGGGGTAAGGTATAAATCCGGCCGGCTTGTGCCGGAGTACCGGCCGGCGAGTAGTCCTTCTTTCTCTAGTGAATTGCATTCTAACTCTCACAGGAAAATATTGGAGATGAGAAAGCAGAAACAGTAGGAGTGTTGATGAAAGAGTTAGTGTTTGTATCCTTCTGTTTTTTAGATAGATAGCATAGAATTTAGAGATTGTTGTTGTATTGGATAGTTGTTTGGCTTTGTTTTTAACATTCAATCAGTTGAGTAGGGAAGAAAAATCTTTTTTATTAGTATTCATTTATTCATTGTTCAATTGATGCTGAGAAGGAAGTCTTTTGATGTGTAGATGAGAGGAATGGTGATTGCAGAAAAAACTAGGAAGTACTGGTAGTCTTAGGGGGTGTTTGGTAACACTCCAGAAGTTGGATTCTGACTTCTGGAGTATAAATGGAGTAAAAGCACGTTTGGTAACCCGGTTCGGACTTCTGGAGAATCCATAGCCGAACCGGCTCCAAACAGTCTCCAGAAGTCATTTTTTTGGAGCATCATTTTGATGCTTTTCAACTTCGGAGTTGAAATGAGGGACGAAGTTATAAAATTACTCCGAAAAAACCCGAAGGCTTGTCAGAGACAAGCCTGGGTTTCTTCTTCTTCTTCATCATCGTCGACGTCTGAGCAGGGGCTGGGTTTCTTCTCCATCATCGATGAAGTTTCAAGGGTGGATTCTTCTCTGTTAGTGTGGCTACTGACCGACGATCGACGATCGAAAACCAGGCGAGATTCTCAGGCGTATTTTCTCAACCGAGCAAGAAAATCACCGAGGAAGAAAATCTGAAATCTCTCTCTTTTTCAAATTTATAGCTTCACCAACAACCTGCGACGAGTTCAGTTCATCCATTTTCCAAGTAAGTTTCTCAAATCTCTCTCATAAACCCTCTCCCGAAATAGGTTTTTCAGATTGCGCAAAGGGAAAAACCCTAACCGATTGAGCAAAGGGGTTTCAGATTGCGGCTAGGGCTTCTTCGATGTCTCTCGTTCTCTCTCTATTAAATTTTTTTAGAAGTTTGTTAATAAGAAACTAATGGAGAGAGTGGGCAGAGGAAGTTCACCCTGTTAGGAAATTTCTTGTAATATTGTACTAGACCCAGAGACTGAAAACTGTTTATGACTGGAAGCCCAAAAAATTGCTACTTCCATTATGTAAGCCTCAAAAGCCCTGTAGCTACAACCCACCAATTGTTCTTTTTTATACTTGTATTGCTTTGTCTCTGAAATTGTCAACAGATCTACTATTGCTCATCCTTATACTTAAGTCGACATTGTTAACAATTGTTCTCAATGTCCTTTCTTGCAATTTTTTCAGGCAGACTCTATACACTCCGGCTCCATATCGTTTTTTTTATCCTTTAATTTTTTATCCTTCTGTTAATTTTTTTATCCTTCTGTTTATTTTTTATCCTTCTGTTAATTTTTTCTGTGGTACAAGATTGATTTGTTGCCTTGGATCATCAAAATCAGAGCAATTTTTTTGTTAGGGGATGGCAAGGAAATAATTGTCTATAAGATGGTTGACCTAACCATATGGCTTTTAATGCTTATATAGATTTTCCGGGCTTGGTGAGGTTTGTCGATTTCTTTGTAATCCATTGAGGGCCTTAGTTGTTTATTGTGTCATTTTTTGCCGACGGCCGTACCCTCTAGTCTTGCTTGTGCTTGGGTTTTGGGGGTTATTAGTTTAAAGTGCATGATGGCCCAACTCTTGCTGCTCTTATTTTTCTCATGCTTGACTATTGGTTTGTCAAAGTGATGAGAATGTCATTTCTGGATTTGAGCTGAATGGATCCCAATTTAGCCTGTGAAAAACTTTGTACACACAAATCAGTTGGATTTCAAGGCTAAAATTTGATAAAATGATGCCCTGAAGTTCCTGCATTATTGTGTACTGACACTCATTTAAGCATATCATTTGTGGATGGTGAATCTCAAGATTTTGATGTTAAGCAGCAGCAGTTTTATCATACACTTGATGACAACTCAAGATTTCAATTTGTTGATACATGTCTTTGATCTTGATTAATATATGGGAATGGAAGGAGACAATTGAACAGGATCCCTCCTACAACATAAGATGTTCCAGAATTCCATGCAGCTGACGCATGATCTCACATTTTTTTTGTTCATTTTAAGTGTTAGGTCAACTCATTATCAAAAGATGGGCACACAAATGGTAAGAGTGACATCCCTTCCAATCCCAAGAAACAAATAACCAAAAACAAAAAGGGAGAACAAGACCCTTGCTATTCCTATAAATAAATAACTTTTCATTGCACTGGACCACTGGTGTGTATGTTTCAGACTTTTACCCCATTCTGGAAGACAAGGTCTAAATATATTTTTTTTTTTTTTTTGGGTGGGGGGGAGGAAGGGGTTATACAGAATAGGATGATTCTCTTCCCATGACAGAGATATCATACAAAAACTCTATATTACAAAAGCCAACCGGAGTTGATTGGATTTGAGTTGATTGACTTAGAAGCTTTGCTTTTGATTTGAGGATAATTCAAATTGTTGGTGTATTAATTACTTACATGACCTGAAATTGGATTTGAGTTGATTGACTTAGAAGCTTTGCTTTTCTTTTTATTTTTCAAGTTTATTCATTATTGATCCTTCGCCCACTTCATGGATTAATGTTTGCCTAGGCCAGTTAATTGTCTTATAAAAAGTGATTGTCAACTTTGCTAGTGTCATTCACTACTACATATTTTTTTTTAGGTTGCTAGTCTGTAAAATGGCAAGTTCTTCAAGAACAAGTATAGAGACGGTTAAATGGAACAAGTATGAAGTGGATACATATGTTGATATACTAGTGGAGGAAGTCATAAAGGGAAACAAAACAACTTGCACATTTAATAAAGACGGGTGGAGTAACATAAAGAACAAAATGGAAGAAGCATTGGGTAGACCATTGTCATTGAAGCAGTTGAGGAACAAACTGAACAAGTTGAGGTCCGAGTATGGTAGTTTTGGCAGATTGGTTAATACAACCGGGTTTGGATGGAATGACACGACCAAGCGTGTTGAAACACATGACCCAGACTATATGGGACGGACATATCCGGTATATCTAACTATAGTACAAATAGTAATTCTCTCGCTAATAAGTTCACAAATTCCAAGCTTCTTTTCATTTGCTTCCAGGAAAACCCAAGTTGGGCCAAATTTAGGAAAAATGGACTGCCCCAGTATCGAGAGCTCCAAGTCATATTTGGCGATTCATATGCAACTGGTGAATTTGCCTGTAACAACCACGATGACAACTTCATATTTGAAGAAGGAGATGCCGATAACTTAGACAACCAAGATGGTTCGGAGGTTCCACCTGTAGAACCTACCACCGATGTCACCGATGAAGGTGATGTACATCATACCCCACAGCATTGCGACACACGGACTGGATAGGACTCCTTCTCGCCCTTAGAAAAAGGAGTCGAAGTACAGACATAATGGGAGCTATAAATGCAATGGTGGAACATTCCAAAGCCCGTTTGGATTTGTTCACTACGTCACATACTTCCTCAGCCTCTCCTTCTCCTAGCTCTATCAGCACAGGAGGTTATTCAATCACCCAATGTCTTGCGTTTTGAATACCATTCGGGGTTGGAGAAGGCGACATATATCAAAACTATGAATCATTTGGTTAACAATGCGGAATGGAGGGAGTTGTTTATGGGCTTAGACGAGGAGAAGAAGTTGTGGGCGATAGAGTCCATTCCATGATATCACCATTTCTATACCAACCTTGTAGTAGTGGTTCTTATTTCAATGCTACAGATACAATGGTTTTATTTTTAATTTGGAACAATGGTTTGGTAGTTTGCTTTTGATGGTTTGTTTTTTTTTCCAGAACAATTTGATGTTAACTCTTTATTGGGTTATAACTCCTTCGGTACAGTGGTGTAATCTTAATTTCGGGCTGGGACAAGGGTTTCAAACAATGGTTTGTTTTAATATGGTTTGTTTTAATATGGCTTGTTTTAATATTGGTACAATATGTGATGCTTAGCTCTTACGGTATGTTTACTTTGGATCATTTGGTTTGATCCTATACTTTGTTTAAATCTTAGATAATTGATTATATATATTTGTTATGGTTTGTTTTAATCTTAGCTTCTACTTCATGGATTGGTTTCTCTCTATGTCTTCATTTATTATGCAGTTTTAAACATGAATGGAGCGATTAGCAATGAAGTTATGAGAGGTTTTGAGGATATGGATTGGAGTATATTGGAGGTCCTATCACTCTATGAATTAGATAATTCATTACACGTCAGGGAACCATGTAGGGATTCAATTATGACTGGTTCCAGATGGGTAGCGTAACCGTTGAATGGGAATACGGATAGAATATACGAATCATTACGTATGGAAAGGCACGTGTTCATTAACTTGTGTAACCTCATGAAACATAGAGGGTGGCTACAAGATAGTCGATACGTAAGGGTTGATGAACAACTAGCAATGTTCGGTCCAATCACTACGGGGAAGTTGTAGTACAAGGAGGCGATGTGAGAGGTTCCAACATTCTGGGGAGACTGTTAGCAAGTTCTTCAAAATTGTATTGAAGGCATTTCTAAATTTAGCCAAAGAGAATATTCATGCCCCAAATATGAATGTTGAACAACCTCAAATTAGAAACAACCAAAGACATCATCCTTACTTCAGGGTAAATGGTTTTTTCTTGATTTTCTTTCGTTTTACCTTATTACATATCTACATATATTTATGTAAGTTTTTGTCTTCTTAATAAGAATTGCGTTGGGGCCATTGACGGGACGCACGTAGACGCTTCGTTCGGGAAATTTACAAACTCCTTACGAGGAATAGGAAGCACACACTTTCCCCGGAATGTCATGGCTATATGCTCGTTTGACATGAAATTCACCTATGTGCATCCAGGATGGGAGGGTAGTGCTAATGATTGCCGCGTATTAGCAGATGCCCGTCGATCACCATCATTTCCTCACCCACCCCCAGGTTGTACCCCTATTTCTGTCTTACAATGTACCATATTGATTTCTTTCAGGTTCTTTATATCATTAATTGTGACCGCTACGTGTTGTAGGAAAATATTATGTCGTAGATTCTCGGATATTCGAGCCGGCGTGGGTATTTGACACCATTTAAAGGGGACCGATATCATCTACGTGATTATAGGGCACCGGGCGAGAGCCTAGAACCGCCAAAGAGTTGTTCAATCACGGACACTTCTTCTCTACGTAATGTAATTGAAAGATGCTTTGGAGTGTTGAAGGCACGTTTTGGCATATTGAAAGCAATGCCATCATATTCATTGAGAATTCAAGCTTATATTGTCATAGCATCGTCGTTCTCGCATAATTTTATTAGGGATGAACAAAATGCCGATCGGGAATTTGCCAAGGCTAAATGGAGAAGATGCTCTGGATCAACATCGGGAAGAGGAAAATGTACTATTGGCAAATGATAATGTTCAAAATGGGAATGAGAATTGGCCGGTATCGCACATGAGATGAATATCATGAGGAGAGGCATTGCCAACCAGTTGGCTAGGGACAATGGATTACCACAGATATGAGTTTTTAGTTTTAATACATCTGGCTGTAAACACTTATTTAATTATGCATTGTATCACAACAATTTATCGTTGACTTGATGTTGTTTACACTTATTTTGTTAGATGTTTTTAATTTCATACTAATTAAATGATGGATATGTGAATGCATATTTAATAGCAATTTGACGGTTTTAATTTTGTTTCCCAATCACAGATATATATATATATATGGCTGATTGTGATATCCCAATGTGTGAGTGTGGGAAGGGGAGAATGATATTGCAAACATCTCGCACCCAAAAAAATCCGGGCCGTAAGTTTTACACCTGTCCGATCAAGGAAGACCATGAAAAATCTTTTATTTGGGTCGATCAGTACAAAGGGACTGCAGGGTTTAAACATAAGTCCGCTCAACCATATTGTCTGAGTGAGGGAAGTCAACATATTCAGAGTGAGGGAATTGAGCATATAAGGAGTGAGGGAAGTCAACATTTTCGGAGTGATGGAATTCAACAGATACGACATGAAATTGTTCTACACCAATCCGTGTTATATCCGATATATGGCATAATTATATTCGTAGCCATATGGTTGTTGATTCTGACATGTTATGTTGTTTATATAGCAACCATGAAGAACTAGAAGGATGATTGTTAATTTTTTAATATGTACCCCTTTATAATTTGGAAGACCATGGAACAGATGTAGGAGTGGTAGTTTTTGTAATTATACTTGTTTTGAATTTGGATCACATATTTTTTTTGTTATCAAACACACTTCTACTCTATATTTGCTCTGAAATGGTTTCAGAACCAGATTTATCAAACATACTTCTGTTCTAAAGTTGTTCTGGAGACCATGTCAAAATTACGTTACCAAACGTGTTTCTACTCCCAAATACTCCTGAATCCTTTTGAAGTTGGAGTACAAATTTGAACCAGAAGTAAGAATCCCAGAGTTGAAGTTTTAACAAACAGCCCCTTAGCCATCCAAATAGGGATTCACCTTCTCCCAAATCATTTGAGTGGAGGGAAACGCCCTAGTTGGACAGTTGATACGTGGGGTTCGGGTGAATCTGAGCCTCTCATTCGAGTCAACATCCCTTATTGACTCAGCTTGTCGTCTTGGTGTCGACTTAAATTCACCCAAGTCTCAGGTGTCGACCATCCATCTAGGCCTCCGCCCCTCCTCCTGAATCTCTAGGAAGAGAGGATTTGAATGATCTCCTATCATTGGAGATGTGTCAATCGTGATCACTTGGCTGGTCTTCACCTGACTCACATGCCTAGTTGAGATGATTTTTATTTAAGATAATACAATGATGTATGTATAGGGTCAAACATATACAAGATCATGTATAAAAGTTAATTTTTCAGAAAAAAATATTAAAAAAAGAAAAAGATGAAAGGCTCCAAAGTCCAATCCTGCAAGTGCATTTTATTGAGAAAATGCGCAGCTACTACTTGGTAGTGTAGTTTTTCTTCTGCAGTTTAAAAATATTATTTATTTTAAAAAATAAATAAATGGCACGTGTGAAGATGAACCCTACATTAGTTTCCCATATGATATTAGGGCAGGGGTTTCTCACAATGTACATATGGAAAATTTTGGTATTTAACCAATGAAATGGCAAGAGTGGGAATATTATAATATTAAGGGTTCAGAAATGGTCAAAAGAGAAAGAGTGTCAATGCTAACCCTAGAAAGGAAAGGGATCCTTCTTTAGCATAGTGTATCACTTAAAAATCTCTTGCTTAAACTAATTGACTTAAAAAGACTTTGTCTTGGATACTCTTCTCCTACCGTGTGTCAAGTGTCAACACCCCACATGTACCAACCCATGACCTACCTTGACCATATTATAAAATTTTGTTGGTTTTATTTTTCTATGGTTAGATCATAATCCTTTGAACATGACAAGCAAAATCATTACTGCCATGCACTAACAATCAAAGTGCTATTTAATTAATTATAGACTAGATTGATTCTCAATCCTCAATCTAAGTCTATTTTAATATTATTATATATGGTATCGGTCATGTATTAGCGTTCCATTGGATTCGTATCGGATTAGTTTTGGACATGGCTGATACTGCGTTCAATACCGGTTTTCGTATACCTTGTTTCCATCTTTATAGATTGAGGGATTTCTTTCTCTCTGTAACTCCAATTGAAAATCATCTTCTGATAGTCTCATTTGTGAACATCTCTAATGTCGTGTTCAGCATCAGCATCTCAAAAAATTCATTAGAGAGATTGTTTCATGAAAGAACTCTCTTAAATAAAGTAGCATAACCCACGAAATACCACTTAGGGATTCAATCCTAACTCACCATCAATATCATCTTTTAGCCACCTCTCCCACTCTCTCGAAATGTATGCTAGGGATAAAGGCCAACAGTGCGATCACGATTGAAACCTCTCCAACGACAGGAGACGATTAGGGTCCTGTCTCTAAGCCTTGCTTGCAACTTCATTGCCCTTCACAATCCTATACCCAAATCCACAACCTTGAATCAAATTGTAGAATTCAATTGGAATGAGTGATTTGACTCAGCGATGCCGATTCCGATTCAAACCAGGTGACTCACCCGATCCAAATCGATCCAATTTGGATCCTAAATCCATGGAGAATATTAACCAATCAAACAAATTTTCAAAAAAAGCAAATTTCCAGTAAAAAAAAATAAAAAAAGAGAAAAGAAGGGCAAAAAGGTGAAAAAGTGGTGAATGGAGAGGCAAAATGGTAAAAGAAGCACAAAAATCGACATCCCCTTGTTCCTACCCGAAACCCTCGCGTCAAAAGGAGTTATTAGTGATAACTGAAGGCTATCCATCCGGGCAAAGGAAACGCAAGAAATTCTTTTTTTGCAGAAGCCATTTCTCCCTTCTCTCTTTGTCTGAAACCTGTGAAACCTCTGCCATCTTTCAGTCTCTTAAAAATGGTGTCTTTTGAAGCAGGGTTCTTGGTAGAAGAGTTTCTTGACTTCTCTTCCGACATCGGCGAAGAAGACGAGGAAGAAGATAACAAACAGAGCAACAGCAACAACTTCACCACCACCACCAACAGCAACAAAACCCTTTCTTCTTCTTCAAGTTTGCCCTTAGACTCCAAACTCACAAACTCTATCTCTCAACCAGAAGCACAAACCGTGTTGGACATTTTCGACCCAGAGGATGAACACCACCGTTCCTTATTCCCAGTAAGTTTTCTTTAAAAAAAAAAAAAAAAAAACTCTCCTTTTTTGGTTTTTTTTTTTCTCGAGTTTTGCTCACCGGCGGACCGGCACCTCTTCTGTTGCCTCCATTTGTAGTTAACTGTTGAGTTTAGACTCGGCCGAGTTGTTCCGTTATTCAGTCTTTTCAAGTTTGAAAAGACCATTGACTCGGCCCCTGAGGGAGGAGTTTTCAACTGGACTCGACCGGTTCATGCTTTGACACATCCGAGTCTGATTTTTGAACTTCAAAAAAGAGAAATAAATGCAGTAATACTCAAAATTAATGATTTCTTAAGTTTTTTTTTCTTGCCTGAAATTTTTTGACTCGTTTAAGTTGCTGATTAAATCGCCCCAGTTGATTCCCCATGGACTCTCTGTCTTCCTCGTGCTCAGGAATTTCTAGAAGAACTGGAATGGATAACAAATGAAGATGCTTTTCCAGAAGTAGAGACATTCGACGACATTTTCCCAGGGAAGCTGAGTAAGGGCCCAAATAACCAGAGCCCTGTTTCAGTGCTTGAGAACAGTAGCAGCAGCAGTAACAGTGGTATTATGATTTGCTGTGCTAGCCTTACAGTGCCAGTCAGAGGAGTCAGAAGCAAGAGGCGGAGGCGGAAACGTAGTGGGTTCTCAGATATATCAGGTCAGCAATGGTGGAGGTGGTGTGAGCCCATGAACAAGAACAATGGAGGAAATGAAACGATAATAGGTAGGAAGTGTTGGCATTGTGGGGCAGAGAAGACACCACAGTGGAGGGCAGGACCTTATGGGCCAAAAACACTCTGCAATGCATGTGGGGTAAGGTATAAATCCGGCCGGCTTGTGCCGGAGTACCGGCCGGCGAGTAGTCCTTCTTTCTCTAGTGAATTGCATTCTAACTCTCACAGGAAAATATTGGAGATGAGAAAGCAGAAACAGTAGGAGTGTTGATGAAAGAGTTAGTGTTTGTATCCTTCTGTTTTTTAGATAGATAGCATAGAATTTAGAGATTGTTGTTGTATTGGATAGTTGTTTGGCTTTGTTTTTAACATTCAATCAGTTGAGTAGGGAAGAAAAATCTTTTTTATTAGTATTCATTTATTCATTGTTCAATTGATGCTGAGAAGGAAGTCTTTTGATGTGTAGATGAGAGGAATGGTGATTGCAGAAAAAACTAGGAAGTACTGGTAGTCTTACTGATTTGTTCATTATCTTCAGATGGATTATGATTGTTAGTTGCTGAAATCAGTTTGGCTGGTGTTGGAGAGGATTGAATTCAGAATTCTAGCTGAAGAAACAATTGCCTTACCCTTTTGTTGATCTTTAGTGTTGTTTCTGAATCTTTACAATAACAACAATAACAACAATAACAACAAAGTCTTATCCCAACTAAATGGGGTCGGCCACATGAATTTTTGTTCTTCAATCCGGTCTGTTCGATATTGATTCTGAATAATATGCAAAACCAGTTTGAATCAAGGTCATGGACAATACAAGTTTTTGTTAGTTGACTTCATTAACCTGTCACCTCTCATTTTATAATTAGATTTTTTATGACTGCAAAAATGATACTTAATATTTGTGATTTTGTTGTTTATCTTCATGTTATGGTTGGCATAGATCAATGTCAAATACCCACCTCCTATTTACGAAGTTCCGTCTCTGTGCTCTCCTCCGGTCTCCCCGCCCTCGATTTAACCTTTCTTCATTGATTAAATACATATTTTGTAGTAAGCTTTGGAGATCAATTTAATAAGAATTGCAGAGTAAAGGACTTCCACCATGAACTCACTGTCAGATATTGTGGCCACTCATCCTCCACCCCCTAACCCAATCTTTTTGTTCTTTGTCTTGTTTTTCTCTTTTGTGGTAAAGGTGATATGTCTTTTTGCAACTGAAAGTTGATATTTCATTTGTTTCTGCATCTTCATTGAGATAGATTTTACATTTTTTGTTGGATATTTCATGTGAAAGCTTAATGCACGAGTATAAAGTGACTGCTCTTTCTGTCCTTTCTGAACTGTTGCCCCCTTTCCTTAAGTGCTTTCACATGTAATGGCTTTCCCTTCCAAGTCAAAAAAATGTCTGAACAGGTCATGGCATGGTACTGATGCCCTTTTGTCTTCTCTGCTCCTATACTGATCATTTTCCTCACAATCTAAGTGCAATTACCCTTCTCTCTCTCGCTCGCTCTCTCTCTCTCTGTCTTCTGGATTTTATAAAAGAACAGAAACAAAGAGGAAATCATCAAATATGACTCTCTTTTTTCTTTTAATTTAAAGTTTCTAAGCTGTCTATATATAGATCAAGGAGCGTTCTAGGGTCTGAGAATATTTTCTTGAGAGTCCAAATGCCTGCCCTACTATCCAGAGTCTATTCTGCATCTATCAATTTTTAACTACGTCTCTGTCACCTTGTACAAAAACTGAACTTGTATTTCTTGATTGTACACTTAATTTTCACCATTTGTGTTTTGATGTTGGATTGTATCATGTCTCTGTTTTGCTTTTCATCCCATTACAATTTATAGTATCTCTTTGATTCTCTGCAATAAGTCAGTAGCTGGAGATGTTGCATATAAACTTCGTTTGAACTCTTTGATGTATGCTCTTTACATTAATCAGTGTTCAGTGTTTTCTGTAAATGGATTATTAGTCAATTTCACTACACCATTTTGAGTTGGGATCACCTGCATGTATATGTATTCTTCACCTTTTGGGTGAAGCTAATGACAAAAATGATGATTTAAAGCAATATTCTTTGCCATAGGTTCTTCACGAGAATGGTTCAAGTAATCGGTAGATGGGTTTTGGACCTCATTGATCCCGATCCGATTATATTTTTAAGATATACCATATCGGTCGTGTTGGTTTCCCACTGGATCCGTATATCAATCTGGATTAGATCAGTTTTGGACATGACCGATATACTTGAATTGAAAACATTGATCTCAAGCAGCGTGGATGCTTGCACACGATGTTGATAACTTTTCTTATGTCTCGGTGTCTCACCCACAAATCTTGGGATTCATGAAACCTAGCACAATCTCACAACCCATGAAGAGAAGACAGAGACAAAGAGAGGCAAACAAAACTCTAAGGAGGAAAGTCGAGTTGACAAGAAGCCTATGCCTTACGAAGCGGAAGATTTCTGAGATTGACTTCCCTAATCGCTTTAGAGCCATTCGAATGATCTTTTCCTCGGTCCATACGGTTGTGGGGTCAATATAGATTATGGAGTATGGACCCACATGACTAATCAGGTCAAAGGTCTAGATACCCGTCGTTAATAAAAAAAAGAAAGAGAAAAACATGGAGTGAAAGAGAGTGCTATGCATGGACTACTCTCCTCTCACATTTTTCTTTTGTGTACATCGTTTGTCTCTATGTTTCTAAAGATGACAATAGATAGGATTCTATTGGGTGATCTCTTCTAGTTGTTTACCAAAAAAAAAGAAAAAATCTCTTCTAGTTGTGTCTTAATCTTATAAATTTCATAGATTGTAATATCTATTTTTATTCATAATTAAATATATTTTTAATTAAATACAACTCATGCATAATATAACAATTATGTCCCTGGTGTCGTAAGAGATAACAATTAAGTCCCTCTACACAATTTCTTTGGTATGTATTAAAGAATTAAGAATTAATTATATAATATATTATGATATGTATTTGTTTAATATGATTTACGGTATTTATTTATATTTAAAATAAATTGATATAATCTAAAATCTATAAATAGATTAAGTGTTTATCATTATTCTGATAATCTATCATTACTTTTTTTATATTTAGTGGTATTAAATAGTTATTATTCATGATTCATAATTTATTCTTATAAACGATTTAATATAAATAACTCATAAATATAAATATAAATTATACCAAAGAGAGCCTCAATGTTTCATAGCAGATGTATTGTCACCACGCTAATCCATCAGAAAGTCATGTACGTAGAATATTAACAAGCGATTAGATAGGAGTATCAATTTCTGGCCCACATTGTGTCCTCTAAACTGGACCGATCAATTAAAATCTGCATCGGCACTCACTATTTACTAAAAGTGCCGGATTTAGGTTCTGAACGATTATGAAAAGGTCGTTCACTATGCAAGGGTGTAGTTCGACGGTCACCTGACCGCACCGACCAATTATGGACTGAACCCAACACCAACCGATTAAATGACTATTAACCACTAAATGTTATATCTCTAAAGACCTAGTCTCTTATTCTCTCTCTCATTTAGGACCCCCATTTTTTATGTCTTTGAGACTAAGGGACAATACTGAAGTAAAGAAGGACCCCTATTTTTTATCTTCAATAATGCATAATGATAAACCTTATAGTTTTGGTAGACTATGATGCTCCATTGATAATTCTTTAATTGAGAAAATTTCACGTACCACCCAAATACTTTGAAAAACATCATTTACCACCCAAGTTTTTTGAAAACATCAACTATCACCCAAAATTCTCAAACGTTAACCCATTAACTGACGGAAGAGAGTTGAAATTTTGTCTTATACCCTTCTCGTTTATACCCTTCACAAGACCATCGTCCTCACTGGATGTTTGAATTTGGAATCCAACGTTTTTGACATGGATCTACACATATCGTTGGGCCCTTCTTCTTCTTTGACAACCTTGGTGACTTCTCTGACTGTCGTCTTCTTCCATGAAAGCAGTAAAATCCTTTCAATGTGAAAATTTAGGACAAAGTTTTTAATCCTCTAATTTTTGAAACTCAATGAATAAGCTTCTGATTAAGAATTTGAGACGGAATAAAAAATCTTGAAACTTGTAGAGAAGCAAATGGCCATAAAGTTTCCACTGTTACTTTTGGAAAGTTTCTAGGGTTTCATTTTCAAATTGAACTGGTTGTTAGAAGTTGGAATTTAGAATTAAATCATTGATATTCCAATTATGGGATTGTTACATTTGCTCTTCCTTTTCTTAGGTGGAATGAACATAGGTACGTGCATACCCTCTTTCTCTCCTTAATGATAAATACCCTCTTCCCCCGCTCCCTTTCCTTACCGTTACTCCTCATGAGAAGCTCACCGAAGTTGTTCTTACCATACTTGAGACCTTTAGGAGACTTGCAGAATGGGAGACTAGAATGGCTGAAGGTCATCTCGATCTAAATTTTTTTCTTTTTCTTTTTTTGGGTTAACAAATCCTGATGGCTCGATCAGTGAGTTACAGATTACAGAATACAGATAAATATGGATCAGAGATCCCAAAAACATGGTTAAACATTGGGAGAAGATAAGGACTTAGCTGGATAGATGAATTGCTAACCTGATCCGCTTTCTTACCATGATTAAAAGATAACAGAACCAGTCGATTTTTTTTGGGTTAACAAATCTTGACGGTTCAATCAGTGAGTTACAGATTACGAATTATAGATAAATACGAATCAAAGATCTCAAAAACATGGCTAAACATTAGGAGAAGATAAGGACTTAGCTGAATGGAGGATTTGCTAACTTGATCCGTTTCCTTACCATGATTAAAAGATAACAGAATCGATCGATCAGCTTCCACGGATTTCGTTTTGAATCGAATCGAAATCTGTATAATCTTCAAAACCCTAGAAATTAGAATCAAGAAAATTAAAACCACAAACAATAATCCGATCAGTTTCACCCAAATCCGATCCCGGCGACAAGGACGGTGACAGAGAAGAAGAAGAAGATGATTTGGGGGTAGGGTTAAAAATTACTGAAGGGTAAACTCAACTTTTTCCTTTCAAATAAGGGTATTACTGTTAATACAAAAATAGTTTTGAAATGACATTAGCATCTAATGGCTCCATCTTAACGGTTTGGGTCTTTTTGATAAACGTTTGAGAATTTTGGGTGGTAGTTGATGTTTTCAGAAAACTTTGGTGGTATGTGATGTTTCTCAAAGTATTTGGGTAGTACGTGATATTTTTCTTCTTTAATTTGTTTAAATTGGTTCTCCTATTCCTACTTAAGGAATATGATTGAACATAGCTGTAAGACCCGCACTCCGTAAACCCGGTCTAAACCTTGGTTTTGTGTCGTAGCAGATCTTCCGATCATCACCGGGCCAGACGGGACGAGCGGATGACAAACAGGTACGAAATCAGACCAAAGACGATCAAATCAACATGATTTTATGTTGATCGGTCGATGGTACCGGTCTTGGTACCGGTCGACCGGTTAGCTCTGCGCAGCTGAGTGCGGAGATCCGAAAATTAACTTTTGAGGGTCCCACTTTTCTGATTTCGAATCCTAAGACTTTCCTAATCCTAATAGGATTACTAAACCCTAATTTTAGCCTATAAATACACCCTTAAACCTCCTCAAATCATTTCCATTGTCTCTCACAAACCCTAGAGAAGAGAAGGAGGTTGGAAAAGAGAAGGAGCTAGGAAGAAGAAGGGGGTGCTGCCATTACCGTTTGACGACGCTCCCGTTACGCCAGTCAACGGTAAGTGTTTTAATCACTCTTCTTACCCTATGACTTTAGGATAGTTGTGTGGGTGGATCAATACCATGCAAAATATGTATTGATCTAAAACCCTAACTGGACCATAAAACCCTAAGTTGCCGTCAAACCTTAGATTCGAGTTCCGAGATGATATTCATCGAAATAAGACTTGAATGAGTTGGGGATAACTCTAACTCAAAGATTAGACTTAGAATGGATAGGAAAAACCATGAAAATCCAAGGAAATCGATCGATGACAGTGGAAAAACCCAAAGTATGGTCTTCCGGAGACATACCAGTCGACTATACCGGTTGCACATAGTGCGGCCGATATGTTGCCCCCGGTACCTTCCGGGGGGCTGGTCTGTGGGGACCGGCTGACCATACCGGTCGCCAGTCTTTCCCACAGAGCTGCGACCGGTACATGCCATCGGTCAGCTCTGTGAGGGTATTTTATAATCTTGTTGGTTTTCGACCAACGTGAAACCCTAAGAAGCTATTCTAATGAAACCCTAATAATATTGTAAGACTTTGTGATAGCACGTTTGGATCTTACGACGTGGAGCAAGCTAACAAACGATCGTCAGGTAAGGGAATCTGACCTAAACCTAATAATTAATGGACAGTAAATCTTTGTTATTAACACTGAATATATATGATGTGATGTTTGTGCATATTCACATGCCATCCTTTACTTTCTGTTATTATTATTGTTCATGCATGATAGGATGTGATTGTTAGGCATGTGATTATTTTTGTTAGTGTGTGAAGTGGGGCATGGGCCTAGGATCATTCCTCACACTGACACTTTTTGTAGTATTCTATCTTAACATGCTTGGTACGGGTGGGGCATCAGGGGAAGGTCGTGGTACAGTGGTCTCCGATGTTAATGCTGGCCTGACCATGGTTAGGTGGCACTGTGGTCTCCGAGGTCGACGCTGACTTGTCCACGATGCTTTAGCTCTATCTCTATGCCGTAGGGAGTTATGTTGGGATAGGGTCTACCTGCGTTATGTTTCTATCCTAGTGGGTTAGTTGCGGATAGGGCATCAGGGGAGGTACGGGGATGCCTTAGCTCTATCTCTATGCCGTAGAAGGTTGTGCTGGGATAGAGCGTACATTGATGACATATAGGATTGGTTAGTTGCGAGCCCAGTTTACGAGTCCTGGCCAGTAGGGGCTTAGGTACTGGTATGGGTAGAGCATCAGGGGAGGTACGGGGGTATCTTAGCTCTATCTCTATTCCATGATGGGTGCATGTGGGCCAATGGAGGTGTGATCCATGAGGTGCCACACACTCGTGTATAGAGGTGTGGGGGCCACCAAACCTTTCTATAGTACATTGTAAACTTTAATCAAACCACAGCATAAAATGATTGTTACTCATGCATAATATTGTGAAACTGTCTGATTGTCTTACTGAGCTAAGTTGTGAGCTCACCCTTTGTACGTACATTGTTTTAGATGTTGATGCAGGTTACTCGGTGGACGATTATGTGAATGCTCCGGCGTATGATCGTGTTGCTGCGTTGGATGTACAGGCAGGAGAGGACGAGCATGACGCTTCATGCGAGTGCCCTTTCTACGTGTACCTTTGATTGGATTTTTATTTATTTTAATTATTTTCGATTGGATTAAGTGGATGTAAGAATATATATTTTATGTTTGAATTTAAATAATTGGATATTTTATTTAAATTTATCAGTAGATTCTCGGTTCATTTATTTAAAGACTTCCGCTGTATTATTTATATTCTGATTGTGGTTATGTGCAATAGTTTGTATGAGTGGACACGGCCTATTCGAGATCCTGGTGTGAACCGTTAGTTTAATGACGGTTCACTCACACCATTCTGGTTGGATCATAATTGAGGTGTGACAATAACAGTTTAAAAGTTGATGATATAGAAACAGTTAAAAGGGATGTTCTCACAAACCCTTAATTAAGAAATAATTATTTATGAAAAAAAATTTGAAATGATTAGCATAAGACCGAATAGCATAATCGATTATGGATCTATTGATTTACATCATTGAAGCACATTTATAGACCAATTATGGACCGAGACTTACTAGATCAAACATAAATATATTCATGTCTCACAAATGAGGATTGATTAATCAAACATGCAAGTCATGGTACAAAGTATTTAATTGGTGGTGACATATTAGATATCCTCTCTCCTATTATTCACCCAATACAAGAAGAGGATTTCTTATTGGCTATCAAACACCATGTACCCAGCAGACTGATACAGTCAAGGAGACATTCTCCATTGGTATATCAAAGCTACAATGCCTAGCTGAAACGATAAGAACCACTTAAGTCAAAGGATCTATTGTTATTTACTAATGATAATCATGTTCTTAAACACTTAATGGTACCTGTCCATTCAAGACTCATAAGATCCAATCCAGTGTATAGATGCCTAGGATTGCTAGTGGCCTCATACCTATTGTAAACAGTTTTCTCATAGGGGATGAAGAAAACTTGTCCATTGGAAAAAAAAAAAAATGTGTACACACAATATGTATGGGATGCAAATCCTTTCTTGTCATCACAGAGAGAGAGAGAGAGAGAGAGAGAGAGAGAGAGAGAGAGAGAGAGAGAGAGAGAGAGAGAGAGAGAGAGAGAGAGAGAGAGAGAGAGGCGCTAACTGTGATCACACACGGCATCAACATGTGCACTGAATAAAGACCAACCATGTGATCAAGGCTAACATCGCTAACCGAGAGAAGATGATTTTTACCCCACAATGTGCTATAGAATCACCATTCTAGTGAATACATGATATGACAATAAGACAACTATATGTGCCCATTTCTGTCTTTTCTAGTAAAATATCAAATTTTAAACTCATTTAAATGACCTCTAGCAATTAAGAAAGGAAAAATTTGTACATTAAAAAAAAGAGAGGAAAAATTACTTGTACCTTCCTTGGATTTTGTTTTAAATCTTACCCCTACCCTATAGTTTCTGATAATTACAATCGCTCCCTTTGCACTGACAGTGTTAATCATAAAATTAAAAAGACAAATTTATTCTTAGTGGGTTTAAGGTCAATAAGGCCGCTCATAAGGCTGTCGTTTTCCCTTCTTCGTCCCCTTTGCTCCCTTTTCTCTCTCCTACCGACCTTCTTCCTCCTCCTTTGTCCCAAGCTCGTTTTATCTATGATATTGCTTGGGTGGACTCAACCATCCTCTGGCCGCTTATTGCAAACGATCTCATCCCTACTGTTACTTCCGTTGCTGTTGACAAAAACAGACAAGCCTATAACAATAAGATTTTCTTTTTATTTTTGAAGGTTTTTTCTTTGAAAAATAGATTGTTTCATTTATTTTTTTTCTGTCATTGCCATTGATGTAATATTTCCAAGAGCTGTGATCATAATATCTTTCTTTTATTTATTGTCTTTTATTTATTTTCCTTAGATGATACTGTGAAATCTTACTTTGAGGGTCTAGTTTTTGGGAGAATAATAATACTAAGATCTTTAAATATTTATGTGAGTTTTGAGATTATTTGTCCTTCCTTTTCGGAAATAGATCATCAGATGGTTGATATTATTTTTGCACATGAAATTGAGATGAAATTTCATTGAAATCTTGAAATAACTGGAGTCCCCTCCCTTCAACAACTATCTGCCCTCTCTGCAACCCTAGTCCAGCACCTTTGCAACCTCTACTCCATCCCCTCCACAACATCAGATATGGCAGCCCCTCTCCTTACTGTGACCAAGCTTCCTGCAGTGTCCTCTCCCCTAGTGACTCCTATTCCTGCAGCTCCTCTCCCTTGCACTTTGCCCACCCTCTCCTATGAAACCTCCATCTCACCCAAGCCATTAAGGGAAAATGGCTGTAACTGATGGCAAAAATGATCATTCACCATTAAGGGTAGTTTTATCATTAAAACATTTAGAACTAGGTGACGTCATCATCTAACAGAATTCAACTAACGTAAAGGTTTTGAAATTAGGGAAAATCGCTATGATTGTCAAAAACTTTAAGGTAAGGGTTAGAACTAGAGTGAAGTCCAAGAAGGTACGAGTAAAATACATAGGCACAAACCAACTCTACGCCATGCGATTGACAATGACGAAGCTAATGTGTTTTTTATGATTAGGCCATTTAGGTCTTACATTTAACTTTCTAGGAATTTTTTACCTTCTCGTTTATGTATAATTGAATCAGGCACCACTCACACTTAATAGATAGACAATGACATTGGAATAGCTATGTAAACAGATTGAAAACAGTTGGTATCTAGATAACCCTAAATGGGTACAGATGCGAATCTGGATTTTCGATTCTCCACTTATATCCTTGGTTATCCGAAGTGGTATAAGGATGCAAATTAAATCTGGATTTTCGACAACCTGTTTACATCCCTTTAATGGAATCTACACAAGCCCAAATTTGAGGAGCAAAATATGTTTTTTCCTGTAGTCATCTAGGAAGAGAAAGCGATAGCTTGCTTTGAAACCCCGTTTAGTTACTCTCGACTATTCAACTATTGGATTAATTAGTAGCCATTTTGGATTCTCATCTAACCATTGAGAACTGTGTCACCGGGGCCACATACTTTAAAAATAATTATCATTTGTTAGGTAGTTACCCATGGGGTGTCAATTTCTAGCCCGCAGCGTGTCTCCAGAACTGGACTGATTGATTAAAATCCAGACCGATACTCACCGTTTATTAAACGTGTTAGCCTTAGGTCTGGACCGATTAATAATCGGTCATTCACAATGTAAGGGTGCAGCTCATCGGTTGCCCAATTGCACCGACCAAATATGAATTGAACCCCGAGACCAACTGATTAAATCATTAAATGATCATTAAACTAAATCTTTAAAGGCTTAAACCCTAAATAGTTTAATGTCTCATTTCTCTCTCTCATTCTCCCTCTTCATTAAGCTATGTTCTTTTAATTAAGAACTTAAAACAAACTATTATGTTGCCAATGTAAATAAATAATGACCAATTACAGCAGTACATAGGCCATGGGTTGTGCCTTTTCGCATTGTGGATAAGTTGACAG
Source organism: Protea cynaroides (assembly GCA_028583415.1). Taxonomy (NCBI): domain Eukaryota; kingdom Viridiplantae; phylum Streptophyta; class Magnoliopsida; order Proteales; family Proteaceae; genus Protea; species Protea cynaroides. Next base: position 17,615,365 of record CM053275.1, read on the forward strand.
GATTGGGATGATTAGCACAAAATCGAATAACATAATCGATTTTGGACCGATTGATTTGCATCATTGTAACCAGTTAATAGACCGATAAAAGACTAAGACCGATGAAACTAAATATTATAAATGTCCATGTCTCATAAATGAGGATCGATTAATTAAACATGCCAGTCACAGTATAATTTATTGAATTAATGATGAACGATAAGACCCGACCAATTGACTCCCTTTGTTACCAACGCAATAGTGTAATGGGATGTTTCTAAAAATCACAACAAAATTGGTCATTCATTCTTGGTATAAAAATCCTCTCCCGCCCACCTGCTGCCGGCCAAGGGCGGGATTTCAGTCGGCCCACCTCCCAATGTATTGGTAGGTGGGCCGATTGATCCCCAGCCCTTGGATCAGCGGCAGGAATCTACTACATGATGATGATTAGACTACTAATACTAATATGTATGCCCATTCAAAAGGTAAAATTAGAATTTGAAATTTAACAGTGGTTAATCTAGATTGTAGACCATCGGCTTCTTGGATGTGAATCGTCTCTTCCGAGATGTCCCCATCGGATGGCCGACATGTGGTTCTCGAGAAAATCTGAGCCCCACGTTCGAGTCGACACCCCCTGTCAGCTCGGTTTGTCAGCTGGGTGTCGACTTGGACGTAACGCTCAGATTTTTCTGAGAACCACATGTCGATCATCCGACGGGGGCGTCTCCTTCCTCTGTGAAGTACAAGGAGGAGATGATTTGAATCCGAACTTCTCTTTATTGAAGACATTGTAATTGATACATCATTTATCCACGTTTGAAAAAATAAAAAACCCTTCTGACAATAATAATTTCCGTCAATTTTGGCTGCTGTTTGATTTTGTACGACCGTCTATTAACGGATCGAATTACTCTCAGTTGCCGTTATACAGTGTTACACTGGAGAAGCTTCCTTCAACCGTCCGATTTAAACCAACTTAGATTGTTGCCTCAAATTCAGACCAAAGATTCTAATCGAACGTCTATCTATTGATACACTGAAGGTTTCTAATTTTATAATTTTGGAATTGGGAGTTGCAGTCCTAATGTCTTAAGCCCGAGGTTCTTCCGCCATTAAAACCCCTCCTCGCCACGCAGTCGCCACTCGCTCGAATCATCTCAAACCACAAGAGAGGGAAGGGACACTGTACTTAACGCAGTTTGCAGAAGAAATGGAGAGCCGCCTCGTATATGCAGGATCAGCTCAGCCGAATCATCTCTTCTCTCCTTCACGCAATATTCCGAGGCTCCTCTTCCCTGCTTCCTTGACAGCTAGAGTGCTCCCTTCCCCATCTTTTCTAAAGGTTTCTCTCTGTTACCTTATTCGTTCTCTCTAATATATATATATATATATATATATATATATTTTTTTTTTTTTTTTTTTGGATTTACGTATTTGAATGCTTGTGATTAGGATCGATGATTTAAGATGTGGATGTGAAGGATTATCATTGCAATATTTGATTAATATCGAACTTGTTTTGTATTTGCAGTTTCAGAATCAGCTTTCTTTGAACTCCTCTAATCTCCAGTTGACGTCCTCCACACGTGGTGAAGCAACGTTATTATCTGATACTAGGTGTGTATTCTTGACAATCCTGAATGTTTTCCCTCTCATTGAATTGGAAGTTCAAATGCTTCTTTGTTATTACTTCAGTTATAGTGCTACTATGTTTATCATGTTGAAAGATCAGTCATTTAATGCGCAGAGCTGCAGCTGGTGCTGGCATATATAGGCATATGTTTTTTGTGCACTTCTTCTGACTGAGGAAAACCTTAAATTGTGTTTAAAGAAAGAACTGTAAGATGATTAGCTGAAAATTCCAAATAATTAGGAATTTCTAGTCATCAGATGTGTTCAACTTAGGTTCTAGCCTGAGATGATCATTTTTCAAACCAAGCCAGATTCTGGTTGAGAGGTTAGGCTTGAATAAATTAACTAGATTCTTTTTATCAGCTTAAGGCTATTTCAAATGCATTATAGGGATCAAGATCATATCACGTGGAGATGCCCAGGGTCAAAATCATACTAAACAACTCCCCTGTTCTTATTAGTTATTTATACTATATTCTGTATGAAACTTAGGTTGTCTGGTGGCTGATGGTTTGACCAAAGCCTAAGTGTACTTTGAATCTGGTTGAGGTATTCCAAATCAAGCTTAACTATGAGTATTTAAAGAACAAGCCTGCCATGAAGTCTGCGTCGGTTAGTTGGTTGGCAACCCAGCCCAAGTCACACCCTTGCAGTTGTATATACTCAGTTTTAATTTTCTCTCTCACATGTTTGGGTGAAACTGAGTATGAAGGGTGACAAATCTCCTCAATTCTCTCGTGCTCTGCCATAAACTGACAAGTCAGGTGGAGACATTCTTGAACCATTGAATCCCTTAGTGTAAGCCAAGGCAAGTTGATCTTTTCATTCAATTGCTGATCCTGAAAATTGCTTTTCTTTTCTTGTTTTGTTTTAATGTCTTATTATCTGGTCAAGGGATTCTCAATATTCTTATAGAAATAAACCAGAAAAAAAATGGACAATTTATTCATTTTCTGACTGCTGAATTCTCTTACTGTTTTTCATCCTATCTCTCAAAAAAAAATAATTTAATTTTGTAGTAGAACAAGCCAGGTTTTAAATGCATGAGAAATATTCAATTGTTACAGCAAATATTAATCTCTGCTGTTCAAAAGAGGGGTGAATTGCCTGTCTTTTTGTTTGTCATTATGTTTATGTACCATGTATAAGCTGTATGTATGCATGCATTTTGTATTTATTTATGCATGCATATTATGTATTCTTATAGTCGGAGTTTCTTTCTTTGTCCCTCTGAATCTTTTAACCTAGTTAGATAAGAAATAGAACAACTCATCGTAAATCTTCACTTCTTGCCTAGGTCAGCAAGCAACTTTCAGTGGAAGCAAAACTCAAACTTTCTCATTTTCTAACATGTTGCCAACATTGGCTCAGATAGTGAAAAGAATCATTTGCCGCTTTAGCTACTTTGTATTACAAGGTGTACAATACAGCCTTAGTTACCTTATTTTTTGTTCCATACTAGACCATCATTATACCTTTATTCCTGATCAGATATTGTCTTAGCGCTTGAGATACCCAAAACTGCATTATAAAAGGAGGAAAAGAGATTTGTATACTTGATATGCCTACTAAAATTGGCATGAGAGGCTCTTGGTCTGCCACAATGTCGGGCCTCTTTTCTTCCTTCTCTGCTGACCTTGTTAGACCTTGGTCTCATACAGTCCCTTGGTATGACATTATATGGTTTCAAGTCCAAACGTCATTGCTTGGAGGACCATACTGGATCTCTCCCCACTAGAGTGTTTTTGATGCAGAGACAACTTCGCTTGCAAACCATCTAGCCAACGATGACGTTTCTCACTTTTTTTCAATTGCACTTTCTCGGCCTGCTTATGGGAAGGGATCCTGGTTCGCTGCTGGCCAGCAAGAAGACAGATTTGTTCCTTAGACAGGGAGTGGAGATGGATTGGCAAAGCATTCGGAGGCAAGTCGCCCTGTGATACTCTTGGAAGACTAGCATTCTGTGTGACAATCTATCACATTTGGATGGAACGGAACCTTAGGGCTTGGACAACCAATTCAAGAACTCTCATACATATTTAGGATACCATTGTCTTCGATAGGGGTTCTTGTTCCATTTCTAGTCCTTGTCCGGATTCTCCATGGAATATATTCATTGTAAATTCTTGGGGCCTTCCCATCGAATTTTGATGTGGACAGGAGCCCCTTTGTGATCTTTTTGTAGATTCTTTCTGTTTTGGCTTCCGGTTAGCCTTGTGAAGCTTCCATCTTTGTATCTCTCTAGGATTTCGTTATTACAATTCTTTATTCACCAAAAAAGAAGAAGAAGCAATTAAACAAGAAAATTTGAAAAAGAAAAATCTATTTGCATATTAGGACGCTGGCTCAAAGTAACTCCTGATGGTCCAAAACAAGCAAGCAATATGTAAGCATAAACATACTATTAAATATTAACAAACATTACATATATACACATTAACCATACTACTACTCTATAGTAACATATCAAACCAACCTAAAGTAGTAAGTAACTATCAATAGTAAGTACTTAGTAATAAACTTAATTAAACATTATAGATCCCAAATCATTCAAGATGACCTAAATATAGGTCGGTTTTCCAGTTTAGATGTGGTACTTTGTAAAAACAAGTGAGAAAAACAAGCAAAAAAAGAAAAAAAATTGTTTACATCTTTCAGCCCGTGACTTTGATGTTCGATCTCCACTTTGATGAGCTTTAATGCAAATTTTTCCTTGTATAATAACTCTTCTGTGTCGTTTTTTTAGTGTATATGGGATCCACTTAAGTTTTGGCAAAAAATCAGAGTATAAAAGTTTTATTTCAAAAATTGGGAATTTTGGGTTTTAGCAACTGGTGTAGTGAGTTTATTGGCCCATATTGGTATTGTTAACAAATATTAATGTAAACGAATGGGCTTGATCAGCAAGGCCCATTTCCATTCTTGACTAGTAGATGGGCTCACTATTCACGAGTAGTTACAGTTCACCTTATAGTGTAGTCATTCTTTAATACATCCTATCATCTTATTTTGTAACTAGGACTCTACCTTATGTAGTGGAGTTCCCTTCTCCTTATTAGAATATGATTGCTTCTCTTTATTGGAATAAGACTGCTTCTCTTTATCCTTTTAGTCATGAGTCCTTATCGTGTTGACATGTGAAATTCCTATTTACTTTGTAACTAGAACTCCTTATCTTATGGAGTCCTAGACCTATCCTTATCCCTTTACTCTTTTTATTTTATCTATAAATACTGATAGCTAAGAGGAGAGAATACACATTGATTCTCTTTATCTTCTCTTATTTTTCTTCTTTGTTACATTGTTTCAGAGTAATCACCTGGGTTGTTGTTTTGAGAATCGTTTAAGGTTCTTCGTTATGTGTGCAGCCACCACTATTGCTGCTTCTGTTGCTGCTGCAAACTATTACTAGTGCTTGGTTCACAGTGACCTATACTGTGCTGTTTCTACTACTGCCGCTATAACTAAAACTGCTGCCACTCCTGCTGTTGCTGCTGTTCCCATTGTTACATTGTTCCAAGCTCAAAATCTCACATTCCACCAGGCTCTAGCTTGAGGGAGGGTGTTAACAGATATTAATGTAGAGGAATGGGCTTGGTCAGCAAGGCCCATTCCTTTTCTCGGCCTAACAGATGGGCTCACTATTGAAAAGTTACTATTCACGAGTTACTGTTCTCCTTATGGTCGGGTCATTCTTTAATACATCCTATCCTTTTATATTGTAACTGGGACTCCACCTTATCTAGTGGGGTTTCTTTATCCTTATTGCAATAGCACTGCTTCTCTTTATTAGAATATAACTGCTTCTCTTTATACTTTTAGTCATGAGAGTCCTTGTCGTGTTGACATGTGGAACTCCTATTTATTTTATAATTAGGATTCCTTATCTTGTGGAGTCCTAGACCTATCATTTTATCCCTTTATTTTATCTATAAATAGTGACTACTAAGAGGAGATGAATACATATTGATTCTCTTCATCTTCTCTTATTTTTCTATTTTGTAATAGGTATCATATCGGTTTTGTACATAATTTTCTTTTTATGTACTGTTTTTGTATTATGTCGATGTGACCAATGTCAATATGTCTCTGTCCGTGTTGTATTGATGTCCCTGGCTGAACCAGCATGTCTATAAGTCAAAGGTCCCCAGTTTATTATAATCTAAAAGCAACTTCATTTATGCCATTTTAAGATCACTATGTTTATTTATGTCTGAACCGGCATGACTGAAAAGGTCGAAAAGCCAGCCAATGCATTTGTGTCTTCTGAGATCAACTTTTTGTTATTAAGACTTGCTTTCCAAAGTAGCCAAGCATTTCTGCTGAGTTAGAATTTGCAAGTGAAGTCAGCTAACTTAATTTGTCATCACAACTTCCTTTGAGTTTAGAACAACATGAATATTGGAGTTCTTAATAACATGCCATTTTGCTTCATTCTCTTGTTAAATGTGTTGTATTCTTAAGTGAATTGCAAAGAACAATGGGCATATTATTCATAGTTTCATACTGGTTATTAAGTTGCAAGCAGTTAAATAATTACATAAGTTTCCAGTCCATTGGTTACTGATTAATTTCCTCTTTTTGTGCTTGCTATACTTTTATGTGGACTTGTTCTGAATATTGAAATATTGGTGCAACCAGCAGTGAAACATTTGAATTGGATGATATAAATTGGGATGACATTGGATTTGGTCTTGTGCCGACCGATTATATGTATGTCAGCAAATGCCTCAAAGGTGATAACTTTTCCAGTGGCGAATTATTACGTTTTGGGAACATTGAATTGAGCCCATCATCTGGAATTTTAAATTATGGCCAGGTTTGTTATCTGAACTATTGCACTAGTATACTCTTTTTTTTTTGGGTTACAATATTCCCTTTATTTTTATTTCACAAAATATGAATCTTTTTATTTTTATTTTTATTTTTTATGAGGGAGTATATATTAACAAAGCCCCGGAAAAAAGGGAAACAATCCTGGGTATCTAGAGGATAGAGCCAGGCTCCTTACAGAGAAAGGCATAAGCCTAAATTGGAATAGGGCCCACAAGGACCCAAAGAAACAAACCAAAAAAACCAGCTGCCTCATCCGGAATCAAGATTCCAAGAGGAAAGAATGAATCTATTCCTCTCAATATCCGGGGGAGGGGGAGATAGGGGCATCACCGTTCCACGCACATCAAAGTAAATTGCTTCCCATATGTATCTGTTACTTGAGATAGTAGCTGATTTTGCATTTGTTTGGCATTTAGAAGTAAAAAAGTTTAAATTATTGGATTTCTTATACAAAATAGCGATGCTGTAAAGGAGTTTGAGGCTGGACTTCTATTGCAGGAAAATATATGGATACAAATATTTGAAATTTTATTAGGGACTGAGTTATACTTGAGCTTTTTGTAACAAAAACCAGTAAACTTAGAGACCAGAACAGGAAAACCAAGAGGGAGAAAAAGTGGAGAAGAATGAAGGAGAGGAGAGATCGACTTCTGCAGTAGAGAGGCAGAATTGACTGGTGAATAACTCTTCTCCCTTTGTCCTCTATCTATAGTATTTAGGAGAGGTACATAGATAGGATAGGACACCTCATGAATAGGATAAACTTCCAAATGTCATCATGAGAGGAACCCCTATTTACAATAGAGATAGAGTGATGGAGGGACTCCACATGTCAACATGAGAGGGAGTCCTAATTACATAATGAGAATAGAAGTAGGGGAGAAGAACTAGAGTTATAATCAAATAATGAAACCAGCATAATGTCGCCATCTGTCCGCCAAAGTATATCTGTTGGTTTGACTAAGTCAAACCAGCAGCCATAAGCTCCTGTCGCTGACACTGGAATGGACCCCTGTGAATGGGTCCATTCCTTGTTAGTTAACACTTTTTGCTTGTTTTCTTACCCAATGAATAGTTGCATTGTTGGAGAGGTTTCAGATGGGTAAGCTGAAGGCTATTGTATTTGCAATGAAGAGCAAAGCTCCCAGTGTGAATTGTTTTGGGTTTTCTCCACAATTGTTGGCTGTGGTTATTCTGATCTGCTCTAGGTTTTTTAGTAATTCATCTGGGAGACTTGTAATGTACAAGAGAATGAATGCAACCTTTATAGCCTTGTATGTATGGAGTTGGGTTCAAGTGATTCAAAGCAATTTAGACCCTTCAGTTTGTGAGGAACGTTCATATGGTCAATTGGTCATTGCAAATGTTCTCTTCAACAGATTTTGATGAAACACAGAATAGCAACTACAGGAGCACTCTGAAAACTAGATAGGTCCTCCATGAATTTTTTTACTGTTGATGTACGTGCAGAATATATCAGATGTTATGCTTACTTTGTAAATTGTTGGCTTATCAATGGCCTAGTTATGATGCCAAACCTGATCCTTTTTATGGTGGATTCATGTCTGGTAAGATCCAATCTGTCTATGGTAGGTCCATTTAGTAATTAGGTGGAGGTAGATCTATCCTGATCAGCCGCTCTAATTAATACCCCAAATTTTTTTTCGGGTGAATAAGTAAATATATAACAAAACCCCAAAAAGGGAGAACAATCCTGGGTATCCAAAGGATAGAGCCAGGCTCCAAACAAGCTACTTACAAACTAGGTCTTAAATCGACAGGAAAAACCAAAAAACAACCACCTCAAACAGTGGCCAGATTCCAGGGGGACAAAATAAATCTATTTTCATAGTTCAAAAACTCGACGCGGCCGAGATCTCGAGAGTTTTGAAAATCTCGACATGGTCGAGACGAGACTTGGTCTCGAGTTTCTCGACCAGTCTCAACCAGTTCTCAACTGGTCTCGACATTTTCTCGACCATTTCTCGACCATTTCTCGAACATTTCGACCAGTTTTCGACTGGTCTTGAACTGGTCATATGTTTCCAAGATGCCATGGGGGAGCCAGTTATCCAGCTAAAGGAGCGTAGAAGATCCATCATCAATGAGGGACTTAATGTAAGGGAGGGCAAGCTGCATTTTCCATGGGTTTGCAAAAGCATGATGAAATGAGCTTACTTGATTTTTATTGAAGGCCTATTTGAGGTTTTGGGAAGACTGCTGGATCCCTAACTGCAGAGATGGAAAACAACCTTCTGGACCTTTGAGCTTGGTTTATGTGCATCAAGCCATCATTTGATTAATGAGAGGAGACATCGCTATAATCTGTCTAAACAAAAAATAGTTCTTCGGATGTGATTGGAATAGTTGTAATAATATTAAAAGCTGATTTTCAAAAGCAACAACGGGGAGACTGGGGGGAGGGTGTTGCGGGAGGGTGTGCTTGGGGACAGAGAAAGAGATGCAGAAAGGCAGAGAGAGAGAGAGAGAGACTGCTGACTTTGCAACTGCTAGGGGATGGAGCCAGGGTAATTTAGGGATTTGAAAATATTAGAGGAGAAAAAGAGGTGGAAGTTTGGTTTTTTGCAAAAATTTGAAAAGAAATTATAAGTAGGGGAGTTTGAGTAATTTTAGGCTAAGTGTAAGGGAGTTTCAGAAATTTCCCCAAAAAAATTTAATTTCATTGGAGAAAAAAAGCAACTAAGATGATTTGACCCCAAGTCCAATGTTCAATTTTGCTACCTTATAAGTAGCAGCACCACTATGCCATACACTGCTTGATGCAATGTATTTGCACTATAATATATTTTCAACAAGCATGATCATTTAGACCTTAAGATTGGACAGTCGGACTATTGGAGAACCTCACTGAAAAGGGAGCTGGGTCCAATGTCTGATCTGTTTTTAAAAATGTTGCCTTGAGTCTCTATAGACCCTTTAGAGTAAATATTTATTTATATAAAAAAAACTGCCTTGAAGTAAAGAACTATTCCCCTCTGTCCCACAAATGCTGGCTTCCTTGGGAAAGCCCCCATGATAAGGAGGTTTCCATGAATATATTAACTTTTCCCTTATCTAGATTTATTTTCTAATATCTGCCCTTGCCTTAAAGAAGAGAACTATTCCCTTTGTCACACAAAGGCTAGCTTTTTGTGGAAAACCCCCATGATAAGGAAGTTTGTCCGCATGTGATTACAACAACAACAACAACAACAACAAAGCCTTATCCCAACTGAATAGGTCCGACTACATGGATTCTTGCTTTCTAAAGTCTAATTAGCTCTGTTCGATGTCATACTTGAAACAAGGCCTAATCTATGCATGTTTTTCCTCACTACCTCCCTATAATCATCTTAGGTTTGCCCCTAGCTCTTTTAGATGCTAATCAAATCACTCCTCCATACTGGAGCATCTAAAAGCCTTTGTTGAACATGGCCATGCCATCTCAAACGGCTTTCTCGAAGCTTATCATGTATTGACGCTACTGCCAAGTCAACTCTAATATGATCATTCCTTACCTTATCCTTTTTGTTTTTGCCACATATCCATTTCAACAACCTCATCTCAGCTACACCTTGTTTATCTAAATGATGCTTCTTGACTGCCCAACATTCTGCACCATACATTATAGCCGGTCAAATGACTATCCTAAAAGTTTCCTTTAAGTTTTAAAGGAATATGCCAATCACAAAACACTCCACACGCATTTGCTCGTGTGTGATTACTAAATATTAATTCTAGATGGTTTTTATCTAGGAAAAACAGTTTTACTTTATGTTATCACAAGGGTTGCGAAGAAATGACAAGAAAGAAGCAACCTTCCTATAGTCTTATGTGTGTGTTTGATTTTGCTTATTTTTAATTTATCTTACTTTTTGTCATGAAGGAGCATTGCTGTAATTTTGATTTCTGGTTTAATCTTTGGTCTGGTCTAGTTTGGTGTATGAGTCATAAATCCAATTAAGAGTCGTGGGTCTAAATTTTGGTTTCGCCTAGGGTCCAACATTGGGCGAAATCGAAGTACTTGATGAATTGGCAAATTTCGGGTGAAATATGATAATTTTCGGCAGTAAATTTTGATTGACCATTTCGGTGGTCAAATTGCCATATTTTGACCCAAAACTTCAAATGGTAAAAAAGTAAAGCACACCCAAAATGGCAGTTTGGCTTCAGACTATATCCTTTCCATCACGTGAGCCTTATGGATGGGAAATTTGAAATTTGGCCAAATGATGCTTCAAAGACGCCCAAATGTTGCACCAGATGCTCCACAGTTGATCTATGACCATTGGTTCAGTAGCAAAATGAATGATTTTGCAAAAAAAAAAAAAAAGAAAAAAAAGGGGTTTTTAGCAGTCAAGTTGAAATCTTGAAATTTCAACGAAATTAGTCAAGTTGAATTTTCGATTGAAATCTGAGTCGATATGCATTTCGTTTCTAGCCATCTTGAAACTGAAAAATTTTGCTAAAATTACTGAGAATTTACCAAAATTTTGTACCATGGTGCAGCAGAAAAACAGGAATAACCCTATGCAAGTTATTATGGTCTCTCTTTATTTCAAGTGTTTTTCATTAGAAAATATCGGTTTTGATGGTGGAATTTGAGTTTATAAGTGGATGATGTTTTGTTATTGTTCCTAGGTGTTCCCATGGAGTCATAGTGTTTAAAGTAAGTGGAATTTATAATCCTTCCGACTCTCTTCTTATCTTTACTATATTCTCTGCATGCATACCCAGATTTGCTGCGGTTCAATTGAAATCCTTCCTCTAGTTTTAATCAATTGCGAACCCCAATCTTTTAGGCTGCTTCACATAAGTATGGTTGCTACTTGTGCATTATTACTCTTTTATATATGCATGTATGCTACATTAGCGTTGTATTCTGTATAAAAGCTTATTCTCTATGAAGTGTTATTTTATTGCTTCATTGGGATATTTGACAATACTATTTTGGGGGAGGAGTGTTTTTTAGGGATTGTTTGAAGGTTTGAAAGCATACAGGAAACAAGATGGTTCTATTTTACTTTTTCGTCCTGAGGAGAATGCATTACGGATGAGGACGGGTGCAGAGAGGATGTGCATGCCAGCACCGACTGTTGAACAGTTTGTGGAAGCCGTTAAGCGCACCGTGTTGGCAAATAAACGTTGGGTAATTGCTTTGTAGTTCAAAATCTGGTTGGCAGTAAATGTTATTATATTGCTCTTACAAGCCTCAGTGCCTCACTGCCTCACTGCAGGTTCCTCCTACAGGTAAAGGCTCCTTATATATCAGACCACTGCTTATGGGAAGTGGAGCTGTTCTTGGTCTTGCGCCTGCCCCTGAATACACTTTTCTGATTTTTGTTTCTCCTGTTGGGAACTATTTCAAGGTTTGTTGATTAACTTGCCTTCTTTTGCATGCAGTCTGTCAATAATAAATTGCCACTCCAAGATGATTGGTCTTTCCCTTTGTATATCATTCCCTTTCAATTACTGAATGCTTGTGGTTGTGATCTCTTCGTGTGTCAAGAAATGACTGTTGGAATAACTAGTAAGGGTATATTGGGTATAGTCATATAAAGTGTATATGGAGGGTAATGGTATTACTTACAAGGGTATAACTGTAATTTTGCTTTTCTAACAAAGTTAATAGCATATGTGAGGGAGGGAGTGATGGCAAAGGTATTAAGACATCTCAAATTAACAAGCCCTCTTTGCTACAGGATCTTAATTCAGTCCAATACAAAATTCTGCAGAGAAAAATAATAGAAATAATTACTTATCTTGAAATCTATCCGTCAGAAACTAATGAAACTTGGGTTGAATGGTCTTTATAACAATTATGAACAACCCTCCAAAGTTGAAGAAGATCGGAACAAAGCTGAGGAAGTTATGGGGCCCACAAGTAGGCTGGACCTGGTAGTGCCTGGCTCTGGACAGCTCCACTGTAATTGTGTGATTTGATTTTAATTCAGCCAAAGAAATTGATGAGGCTTCTAGAAACAGTGTCTCCAACTAAGGGATAGCAGATCTAGATCAAAGAAAACACAGTTATTGCAAGGAAAAGAAGAACAAGAGGTTGAGTCTCACCTGGTTGAGTCTCACAACCAAGTGAGACTCAACCAGAAATTAATTGATTCTCAATTTTTCTGGAAAAGCTCTAAGAGCTACCGCCAGCTTCTACTCCTTTTATTTATAATGAGAATCTTTACAATTAAAATAGGAAAGAGAGAAAACTACTAAAACTAAACCTCTTTATAACATAGGAAGATTTTAATACAATGGAAAGAAAACTTTCTAAATCTGAAAATAGGAAAGTAAATACTTGGTCTCCAAGTAATTGACACCTACTATCAATCTATCCTAAATATTAGAAAACAAACTAAACAATGAAATTAGGAAACTAACTTTTAGGAAAGAAATAACAAAAGAGTGAAAAAATCTGCTGCTGGTACTGTTCACGTGAATAGTGTTGACCATGTGGGCTGGTTGCCTTCTTGGACTGCATCAGGGAGTCAATGACCTAGAGTCTAATTCCTCTCTTCTCTCCATATTCTTGTCCGTTTCTCTCTCTGTTTCTATTCTTCCCTACCTTGAATCCTCTTTGAACCTTGAAGTCTCATTTTGAACAATGACATGATATTATGGTGAATGATATCCTTTTTTGCTCAACTCTGGTGCTTATTTAACTTTTTTTTCCTATTTGAATTCTTCTCTCTTCTACCTACCTATGTACCATCTAATCTACCCATACAGAATAGTCTAAATTTCCCAATATAAAGAAGATATCATGTTCCTGTTTTTAATGGGCCACAATTGGCCCCAACTTTCTTATTCTTTAGATACAATCGAGGTACTTATTTGGTCTTTGAACTGCTTATTCCTTTTCACCTTCTTCTTTTGCTTCTTTTCGGCTCAGCCCTATTCTGTTCATTGCCCCAGTAGCCCATTCCCATTCAGTTTCATAGAACAAAATCTCGGCAAGATCTCAGAATGTTTGACCTTTTCGAGACAAAACAACATCCAAAATTAAAAATTCGGAAATCTCGGTTGGACCATGGACCGAATTAAACAAAATCTCGGTGAGATCTCGGAAATTTCAAGAATCTCGACCTCTTAATCATTATATTGGCTCCATCGTACATTTGTTTTAGATCTGCATCTTGGAGTCTATGTCACATGATCAGCAAGTCTCATAGTTTTCTCAGCCAAGGGATATTTTTTGTGAAGCCATCTGCTATGACAGAACAATCTTGGCAAATCGGTGATTGCCACTCCTTTTTTTTATTTTTATTTTTTATAATACCTTAATATGTCTTTTATAAGACTGATCCATAATACATTAACTTGAAATTTGTAGATTTTCTCATTTTTATCTCCCCCTCCTCCCCCCCCCCACTCACTGGTATTGATTTTATCCATTATTAAATATTTTTTAGCTTTTCTTTATGATATGTTCTGTCTTTCTGCGGATATTTCCATTACGATGTTGTTAATCCTTGTGCATGTATTTAATTGGTTCCAGGAGGGCCTAGCACCAATTCATTTGATCATTGAGAATGAATTCCATCGTGCAACTCCTGGTGGAACTGGAGGTGTAAAGACTGTGGGAAACTATGCTGCGGTAAGCTATCCATGCAATGTACCTTATCATTCTGATGATTATGCTTGGGTGTCAGCATTTATCTTAATTTCTGACTTAGTCATAGAGTATATCTTCAGTTGTACATGTGACTATTTTCATGTATCCAAGAAATCAGTTTTTTTTTTTTTTTTTTTTTTTTTTTTTTTTTTTGGGTGAATAAAAAATTTATACAAAGAAGCATACAAAATACACATCAGCCTCTTCAATTTGGGAGACTTGGAGCAAAAGAAGAAAAGAACACTAAGGTGTCTCGGATATCCTATCCACATTTAGTTGGACAAGTAAACCCTCATTAACAATAAGTCTATTCCTAGGGGAGTCCTTGCCAGGTTCGTGAAGGAGATGAAGCTTCCACGAATGTAAAAAAATATGGAGTCCTAAATCTGATCAATCCTCCTGGATTTATGAGTCCGCGTTCTAAGATTCCTCTCTATCCAAATGTGATTAGATGGTTGCACAGAATGCCAGTTTGCGCACAAGTCATAAGGGGTTTTTCCTTTGAAGGCTGTATTAATCCATTTCCATTCTTCATTGAATACTTGGATCCTTCTGCGAGAAGGCCAACAGCGATGCAGGATCCCCTCCCAAAGAAGAGGAGAGAATTAGTGGATAGTATCTTCGATGGTTGATCAGCAAAGGCTACAAAAGGGTTGAAGCCAGATCGAATGCTGTTGAAGAAAGGCCCTAGTAGGGAGGGTCCCTGTAATCACTCTCCATCTAATGAAGCTATGACGGGGAATGAATCCTGTAACCAAATGGCTTCAGTCCAGGGAAGTTTAGAAGCCCAAGATCTACCCAAATTCCAAGCTGACACGGAGGAGAATTATCTCGAAGTCGCACTGTCCATAGAACAATATTACCACTCCATCTAAGTTTTCTAAGAACGCTTGGAAGAGCTGACAAAGCAAGGGGCATGATAGAAGAGGATAGACGTGTCCTAGCCTCCAAACATCATCATGAAGGAGGGATGAGACCGTCGCCAACCTATCACTCCCAGAAGCCAGTCTGATTCTTTACTATATACTTGTTGAGGGGTACTCCGTGGAGATGCCAAGGAAGAGTGGAGGATCCGTAACACCTGCCAGAAAAATGGAAGATTTCTGTTTACTGATGGAAAGGTCTGACATAGCCTCATACCCATCATGGGTGTTGCATATCGTGTCCAGGGACTTGGTTTTAGCCTTAGAAAATATCATAATGTTGTCTCCAGGGACTTGGTGCTGGCCTTGGAGAAGCCAGTTTTAGTCCTTAGCATTCCTCATGTTGTCTGCACTTTTTGCATTTATTTACATGTGCTCATTGGACATTGAGTCATGCTTGCAAGCCTTGCATGTCATCAATTTTTTTTTTATTTTTTATTCTCAAGTAAAATTTGACCTTACGAGGGCTGTGGCAATGGTTTAGGGGTTGAGTTAGTCAGATTATAGGATGCTCAACCCAAGGCTAGTTTAGAACTGGGTGATATCAACTGATCTGGAGAAAGAAAACTGGGGATACTTGTGCAGGGTAGTCAGGTCCTTCTCCTGGAAAATTTATTGGTCATGATGGATCAGGTTCAAAGTGCATGAATCCCATCTGAACCTGGTTGGATTAGCCAGCAAGACACCTGGAAAGGGCCGGAAGAATTGATAGTTTCGGTGAAATACTGATATACTTATACATGGGCTGTCTGCTCCTGGTGGAGAGAGAGGAGTCCAAAACCTTGCCAGTGCTGAACTCTTGGGGGCTGTGAAGGTTGGTTGGCGATTTCGGTAAATAAAGTTGTCTCTTGCTTATTTTTCTCTCTTGCAGTACCTTTTTTCATTTAAACTTTGTGGCTCATATACTTTTTGTTTTAATGACGTCTAGTGTTTCCTATATAAAACAAAATTTTTAGGGATGCAGAGCTGGTAGGGGTGGAAATGTAGCGAATGAGGAATAATTGGTTCAAGATGGATCTAGCTGGAAATGACTGTAACGTAGGATCAGTTCCCAACTAAGCAGCTTAGGAACCAGTCCCACAGGAGGATCGATTCTCTAACAATACCAACAAGTTCAGCCATCAAACAGCAAAGAAACAATATAATAAACTTCTGTCCACAGGGTACTGTCACTCTAGAACAATCCCAACACCTTATGGAGAAGAAGTACATCAGCAAATAAACTAGCCTACAGTCCACTACAATAATTGGATATGCTTGATAGTCCACCAATCTATCAACTGTAAAACAGTGAGCTTCACCAGAAAAACAACCTCCTTGGTTCTTTCAATCGGCTGGTTAGAATGGGCTCAAACTTCCATCGAGTATAGGTCTCCTAGGAAGGAATAACCTATCAAAGGTTCAAGTAATTCTGATGGCCGGATGGGAAGATATGTACAGGTTTCAAAATTAGAAATTGGGATTCAGAATTAGTAAATCTGAACTCACAGCTTCATCCAGCCATTTGATGAGTCTCAAACTGATATCAAAGGACAGGCTAGGAAAGGTGAAAATGATATCAGAAGATGGGCTTCAGCTGATGGTTAGATTAAGAATAAACTCACTTTGAGTGCCCAGCAAGTAAGACCAAACAGAAAAGCCACAGGGTGTTTCAGCCTTCAAAGCAATACCTTTGTGTGATAGGATTAGTAGCTGCAATGTCTTCTCACAGCAAGTATGACCAAAACAGAAGTGCTGCAGGGTGTTTCAGCCTTCAAAGCAGTACCTCCATGTGATAAGATTAATAGCTGTAATGTCTTCTCAGATTTTAATTAGATGCACCAACAATCAGAAATTGAAAAGGGAAATCGATGGAAGGAAGAGAAAGGTGGAAGAGAATGGGGATATGACCTAAGGCATTCCCCCCTTAAGGCCTAGGCAGTCTCTCACTGTTGGAGGTCTCTCATTCAACTGTCTCTCACGACAGTCTTTATCTCACAGGCATAATGGCATAAACCAGAATTCATATTCATCTTAAATCATGGGACGGTATAGAGCCCCTTACGTTGTTTATAGCCATAAAGCTTTGTTACAAAATAGCAACTCTTGCTGGCCAAGTTTTCTCATACTAGTAACTTTCTATTATTTAGAAACTTAAACTAGAAATTAGTTAATATTCCCTTAGCTAATAGAAGCCTTACAAAACTGGAAAATAGAAACTCCTAGAATTAGTAACTAAGGAAAATAGATACTTGCTAATACTTAGAACTTCTAAATCTGAAATAGAACTTGCTAATAGCTAATAGCTAATAGCTAATAGCTTGCTTGGTCCACACTCTAAGAAAAGATCTTCTAGAAGATGTGATGGCTGGACTAAAAGATTTCCCTTGTCATTGCTTGCTGCAGGAACCAAGGAAGGTTCTTGTGGGCCCCATATATCAACAACCCAAGGACTAGTCCATGGTCTTCAAAGTTACTGTCGTCTGGGTTAGGTGACATGCTGTTTCCATTGGAATGGGCTGCTGTCAGATAAACAATACTGCACCAGACTGACTCAGAACCGAGCTAGCATGAAACCTGGAAAATATCAGTACGTTCTATATTGCCATTGAAATATTCCAACCCCAAACACAAGATGGGTATTAAATCTTCTTTTGATGGAAAATCACATGGATGTCAGAAGTGGTTCTGCATTAACAATTTAAAATTTTCATATTCTTGCTGAACTGAAAAATGATTTTTTTTGTTAGAAGTGTATTTGATGTAGGCTAACCTAGGGTCTCTAGTTTATCCTACTCTTACACGACCAACTAACAAAAGGATTAAAGAAATAATTAACTAATGTGTAGGGACTGTTATGGGCAGCAACACACATGACATGCTTACGAGACTAGTATCATGATAACCACAAGTAAAGAACAGTATAAAGCTAAGTAACATGATCAACTAAGCAATTATTAATTAGGTTTCATGTCATGTTCATAATAAACCATAGGTTAAGAAGTACTAATGTGCAAAAGATGTCAAAACTCCTAAAACTAACAAGATTAAATGCCTAACGATTAGGTAAACCCATGAACATGTAAAACAGTAACTTCCCAATAATTAAAGATATGATTACTAACCAAAACAGTGCTAAAACGACGGCTCAACTGTAAAGAAGCTTCACATAATGTTGTCCACGCTAACAATTATTAACATGACAAGATTATGGCAGAATTTATGTGGAACGGAATTACAGCAAAGCATATGTGTACAGAAACGATAAACAACAAACAACGGGAAGAAACGATATTATGAGACAGCAATATAGCAAACCAGAAAAAAAAATTAAAGAAATAACTTACCTAATGGAAACAAAAAAACCCTGCTGTGATGTGTTACAGCCGTGGGGTCTGTGGTGATTTCTTAATCCCCAATAATGAACACAGACAAGGAAAAAAAAAAAGGAAAGAAGGGGGGACTGTTGTGAGCAGTGAAAGGGGAAGGGAATTCTCAATCAGAATAGAGAGAAAGAGGAAAGAAAGATAAGAGGGAAGGGGTGTGGGACGTACCTGTCCACAAGAGAGAAGAAACCGGAAGGAGAGATGGGGGGGGTTGGGCTGTTCGCACCGCAAAGAGAGAAGAGAGAGAGCCGAGAAAGAGAGCAGTTTTTTCTTCTTTTCTCGTATTCAATATTCATAATCTGAATTTTTATTACTTAAAAAAAGCCTTTATAAGGCTTATAACC
Source organism: Protea cynaroides (assembly GCA_028583415.1). Taxonomy (NCBI): domain Eukaryota; kingdom Viridiplantae; phylum Streptophyta; class Magnoliopsida; order Proteales; family Proteaceae; genus Protea; species Protea cynaroides. Next base: position 17,634,071 of record CM053275.1, read on the forward strand.
CTAATTAGAGTATAACTCTAAAAACTAATAATAAGCCAACTAAACAACTAAAAGGGGCCCTTCTTTGGGACCCACAATTCTAACAAACTGAAATTCAAAAAGGGCCCACAATTGGGACCCACAACTCTAACAAACTAAAATTCCCACGTTTACAACAATAAAAACGAGAATAAAACAAAATAAAAAATAAATAGAATCCTACAGCTAATAGAATCCTAAACCTACTAGGACTCTTAGATGTCCTCATCAATTCTCCCGGTTGGGAAGAATTCACCTCCGGTGAATAAACTCGCACGATCACAAGGCTGCTGCGCCGACTAGGAGCTCATCACCACCGCCCGAGCTAGGTGATATCCTCGAATGCGTCGTCAATCCACAAGAGAGGAGGGGAAGTCGACGTCTCCGTCTCCGCCGCCGGTACACTCTAAACGGTCGGTCCGCGGGGTGTCATCATCAACTCGTCCCGGTCCCAGAAGATGTCACCTCGGGTGAGGCAACCGATATAATGCTCAAGCATATTCGGGTCAAGTCGTTTGTAGCTCCTCCATAGAAACCCATGTACAATCAATATCCGGGTCGCTCACGCCATCGAACTAAAAACTCTCGAGAACCGCCGGTATGGGTAGCGGTGACTCGCTCATCAATAATCTCCTCAATCTCCTCAACTCGCGCTCTATATGGGGTATAGGAGGGGTGGAGGTAGTAGTATGGCTAATAGGGTCGGATGCAAAAGTATCGGGCGATGAAAGGAAAAGCCACAAGGCTATCGGGATAAACCGAAGGGGCGGTAGCGGGGGTCATGGTAGGAAACCGGGTCCTCAACATTGAAAATGTTCTCGATTCCCATGTCCGGAGGTAACTACAGCACATAAGCATTCGCTCCCACTCGCTTAAGAATTTTGAAAGGTCCCGCATGCGCGAGCATGTAACTTGTTTGACTTTCCTTTGACAAAACGCCGTGGTTTAATTCGACCATTACCATGTCACCCTCTTGAAACTCTTGCGTCGTCGATGCACATCCGCCCTAGATTTATATTGTTCGTTACTTAGAGTTATCCTGCGTCTAATCTCCGCATGCAAGTCATGTATGTGCTTGCACAAAAGACTCGGCCGACCGGGATGTCCTAGAGCTAGACACAACAGGGGATAAGGTCCATGGGGGTCCTAGGCGATGACCTAGACAAACCTCAAAAGGGGACAAACCAAGTGGTTCTATTTTTGAAAGGTTGTACGCAAACTCGGCTTAGGTAAGGACACGGTCCCAACTAGTAAGGTGTTCGCCTATTAGACAACGTAACAGATTTCCTAAACTCCTATTTATGACCTCGGTTTGACCATCGGTCCGAGGGTGGAAAGCTGATGAAAACAGAGTTTAGTACCTAACATGCGCCACAAAGTTCGCGAAATGACTAGTGAACTTGACATCCCTATCTGACACTATTGTCTTAGGTAAACCATGATACTTGACGACCTCACTAAAGAAGAGTTTGGCTACAATGGAGGCATCAAAAGTCTTTGAGCATGGAATAAAATGGGCCATCTTTGAGAAACGGTCTACTACCACAAAAACAGAATCATGACCTCTCGAAGTCCTCGGCAATCCTAGCACAAAGTCCATACTCAAATCTTGCCATGGGGTATGAGGAGCAGGAAGAGGAGTATACGAGCCCAGTATTTTGCTTACGTTGTTTAGCGAGTTTGACATGTTCGACAACGGCTAATAATTCGAGATACATCCCTCTTCCGGGTTAGGCCCGAGTAAAATCGGTCCTCAACAAGGGCAATGGTTTTATCTCGACCGAAATGACCGGGCTACCCCACCAGCATGTAATTCCCAGATTAGAAAGTCTCTTAATGAAGTCCTGGGAATACACAACCGAGTCCCTTTAAAAAGGAATCCATCTCTGAGTATGTAATCTGAGTGATTTGCCGATGGGTCTTCGCTCAGAGAGGTATAAGGCTCATTAAAATCTAGGCATGTAGGATCTTGTTCCTTAATTTGCTCAAACCCTACAACCTCAATACTCATGGTTTGGAGCAATGCCTTAACCTGATTTTTGACTAATTTACGTGGAAAGATGGGCATGTGAACCCTACTTAATGCATCAGCAGCAGTATTATCAACACCAGGTTTATGTTTGAGCACAAAGGTGTACTCTTGTAAGAATTCAGCCCACTTGGCATGTCTAGGGTTCAGTTTGGTCTGAGAACTTAAATATTTCAATGCCTGGTGGTCTGAATATAAAACAAATTCTTGTGGTAAGAGATAGTGTCGCCAATAGCGCAAAGCTTGGACAACCGCGTAGAATTCTTTGTCATAGGTGGAATACCGTTGCTTGGCTTCATTAAGCTTCTCACTAAAATAAGCAACATGATGTCCTTCTTGAACAAGGGACGCCACCAATTCCAGTGCGGAGGCATCACATTGTACTTCAAAGACTTTGGAGAAATCGGGGAGACGTAGAACGGGTGATTCGGTCATTAACTTTTTGATTTCTACAAAAGCCTTAGCGACTCCTTTAGTCCACTGGAACTCTCCTCTTTTTTATGCAATCGGTGATGGGGGCCATGATGGCACTAAACCGTTGGATGAACCGCCTATAAAAGGTTGCTAAGCCGTGAAAACTTCGTACTTCATGGGTGTCAGTCGGTTCAGGCCATTCAATAATTGCTTTTATTTTCTCAGGATCAGCAGATACTCCTTGTTCTGAGACAATAAATCCTAAGAAAATGACTTGATCACTCATAAAGGTACACTTCTTTAAATTGACATAAAGTTTTTCATTCAGAAGTGTTTGGAAGACTTTACGTAAGTGATCTAGGTGAGTGGTTTGTGTTTTTTCGAAGATGAGGATATCATCAAAGTAAACCACTAAGAACTTGCCATTGTATGGTCGTAGCACCTGATTCATAATTCTCATAAATGTACTCGGTGCATTGGTCAAACCAAAAGGCATGACAAGCCACTCATATAGACCGTCCTTTGTTTTGAAGGCAGTCTTCCACTCATCCCCGGTGTCTAACCCGAATTTGGTGATACCCACTCTTAAGGTCAATCTTGGAAAAGATTTTCGCTCCAGCCATCATGTCTAGCATGTCATCAAGTCTAGGTATAGGAAACCTATACTTAACGGTGATTTTGTTGATGGCTCTGCTGTCAACACACATACGCCAAGTTCCATCTTTCTTGGGTGTAAGTAGAGCAGGTACCCCACAGGGGCTAAGACTTTCTCTAATGAATCCCTTCTCAAGTAGCTCATCTACTTGTCTTTTAAGTTCGGCATGTTCCTTGGGATTCATCCTATAATGGGGCAAGTTTGGCAGTGAAGACCCTGGAACCAAATCGATAACATGTTGAATGTCACGCATAGGTGGTAGTTCGGTTAGTTCATCCGAAACAACTGCTCAAACTCTTTCGGGAGGGGTTGAACTTCTTTAGGAGCCTCAACAAATGGATTGGGCGGTTCTTTGTTAACTTGTGTGGCTACTAAAGCATAAATAACCCCGGTATCCTTACACTCTTTTTTCAAACTGTTTTGCATTCATGATGTTGAGTGTTTTCGAAGGGGTGTTCTTGGATGTGCTTCCCTTATGTTCTGGGACTTTTATCTCCTTAGGGGGACTAGGAAACAATTTGATTTTCTTACCTTTAAACTCAAAGACATAAGTATTAGCCCTCCCAAAATTAGTGATATCTCGGTCATATATCCAAGGTCTACCAAGGATTATGTGAGCAACGTCCATCTCTAAGACATCACACCATACCTTATCTTCATATCTTGCAAATTGCAAGGGGACTAAACACCTTAAAGTGACGGGAATTGTAGATTGGTCAACCCAGGCAACCTTATAAGGCTTCGGATGTGCTTCTGGTTTGAGCCCCATTCTCGTTATAGCATTTTGGGACACGACGTTCATGCAACTACCACTATCAATGACGACACGGCAATTCTTACCCTGATGACAGGTGTAAGTAATGAAGATATTGGTGCGTCGCCAATCATCATTATTCTTGGGTTGCGACATCATACAACGGACAACTCCTAGCCTAGAGATATCTATTACATCGTCCTCATCCAAAATAATTTCATGATTGTTCTTGGGGTGTGACGCAATACAACGGACAACTCCTAGCCTAGAGACATCTGCCATTTCATCATCCTCATCCGAGATAGTATCATCAGGTCTATGCTCCTCGTATTCACCTTCTTGGGTATCCTCCGGAATAGGCTCTTCATACTCTGGTTCACCCACATACAAGTTTCGGTTTGGGCACTCCCTAGCAAAATGACCATAACCTTTACATTTGAAACACTGTGCTTGGCCACTCTTTTTTGAGCGCTTCTCCCAAAATGCCTTTACCCTTATTGTCAAGTGGACGTGGAGGGTTAGGGGTAGAAGTATTTGAAAATGGCTTTCGGAAGTTAGACTCCCCAGATGGGAATCCGCTTTTCTTATGTGGTGTGAACTTCATAGTCCCTTCTAATTCTAGTGCTATACGGAAGGCTTGAGGGACGTTTCTAACTAGGTGAGGTGCTAGGCGTAACTGGATGTCATGATTAAGTCCCGCAAGGAACCTAACTAGTGTTTGATCAACATCCTCTCGAGTCTGGCTTCGGATTTTCAATTCGTTAAATTTAGCCATGTACTCAGTCACAGACATCTTACCTTGCTTCAGGTTAGTCATGTCTTTTAGGAGTTGGTGCCTATAGGTGAGAGGTAGAAATTCCTGCTTAAGCCTTTCTTGCATCTCACGCCAAGTTGAGACAGGCTCGTGACCTAGATTTTCTTCTTGATATTCTAGTTCAATCCAGAAATCCTGAGCAGCTCCAACGAGCTTCATCTTGGCAAACCTAAACTTAAGTTCTTCGAATGACTCATAAAATTCAAAGTACCTATCCATTCGATTGATCCAGCCTAAAAGAATCTTGGCATCTATTTGTCCATCATAGTCTGGAACATCTACTTTGATCATCCTCCTAACATCCACTCCTCTATCTCGATGTCCATAGTCATCATCATCTCCAAGAGGAGAGTGGTGTCTCTGACCTCGATATCCTCGACCTCTAAATCCTCCTCTATTCCTACCGTGGCCTTGACCGTGGAAATTGTCATCTACCCTATCATGGTCATCAATATAATCATGATGTCTATCGTTCCTAGGGTTTTCCGGAATAGTGTTGGGATTGTTCACTCTAGGTCCAATGCCGTAGCCATTTTGACCTTGCTGCCCATGAGCATTCCGATTGGTTGTTTCAAGGGCAGTAAGTCTATCAGAGAGGACTTGGATACTTTGGATCATGGGTTGGAGATTGGATGCCAACGCTTCATTGTTAGCTTTTAATATCTCTTGTAATTGCTCAGAGGTTATGGAGGTATTGGATGGGTTCGACATATTTTTGTAATTTTTACCACTCCTAGTGGACATACAAGATTGACTCCACTAAGTATCCTAACTAGCACCTAACGGACGCTCTAACCTAGGCTCTGATACCAAACTGATGTAGGCTAACCTAGGGTCTCTAGTTTATCCTACTCTTACACGACCAACTAACAAAAGGATTAAAGAAATAATTAACTAATGTGTAGGGACTGTTATGGGCAGCAACACACATGACATGCTTACGAGACTAGTATCATGATAACCACAAGTAAAGAACAGTATAAAGCTAAGTAACATGATCAACTAAGCAATTATTAATTAGGTTTCATGTCATGTTCATAATAAACCATAGGTTAAGAAGTACTAATGTGCAAAAGATGTCAAAACTCCTAAAACTAACAAGATTAAATGCCTAACGATTAGGTAAACCCATGAACATGTAAAACAGTAACTTCCCAATAATTAAAGATATGATTACTAACCAAAACAGTGCTAAAACGACGGCTCAACTGTAAAGAAGCTTCACATAATGTTGTCCACGCTAACAATTATTAACATGACAAGATTATGGCAGAATTTATGTGGAACGGAATTACAGCAAAGCATATGTGTACAGAAACGATAAACAACAAACAACGGGAAGAAACGATATTATGAGACAGCAATATAGCAAACCAGAAAAAAAATTAAAGAAATAACTTACCTAATGGAAACAAAAAACCCTGCTGTGATGTGTTACAGCCGTGGGGTCTGTGGTGATTTCTTAATCCCCAATAATGAACACAGACAAAGAAAAAAAAAGGAAAGAAGGGGGGACTGTTGTGAGCAGTGAAAGGGGAAGGGAATTCTCAATCGGAATAGAGAGAAAGAGGAAAGAAAGATAAGAGGGAAGGGGTGTGGGACGTACCTGTCCACAAGAGAGAAGAAACCGAGAAGGAGAGATGGGGGGGGGGTTGGGCTGTTCGTACCGCAAAAGAGAGAAGAGAGAGAGCCGAGAAAGAGAGCAGTTTTTTTCTTCTTTTCTGTATTCAATATTCATAATCTGAATTTTTATTACTTAAAAAAAGCCTTTATAAGGCTTATAACCCTAATTAGAGTATAACTCTAAAAACTAATAATAAGCCAACTAAACAACTAAAAAGGGCCCTACTGTTGGGACCCACAATTCTAACAAACTGAAATTCAAAAAGGGCCCACAGCTGGGACCCACAACTCTAACAAACTAAAATTCCCACGTTTACAGCAATAAAACAGAATAAAACAAAATAAAAAATAAATAGAATCCTACAGCTAATAGAATCCTAAACCTACTAGGACTCTTAGATGTCCTCATCAGTATTCTTTCCCCCCCTTCCAAGAACGGAGCTTTGTTGTTTTGTTGTTATCTACCCTTTTTTTTTTTTTTTGGTTGGGGGAGGGGGGGAGAGACCTGGATGACCTGCCTTGTTCAGTAAGAAGTTCCATTTTTTTTTTTCCTTCAAATTATTCTTATATTCCTTTTAATTCATTCTATTATTTATTCATTATTTACCTTTTATGTAGGTTTTGAAAGCACAAAGTGCAGCAAAAGCCAAAGGATATTCTGATGTTCTGTACCTTGATTGTGTCCACAAAAGATACCTGGAGGAGGTTTCCTCTTGTAATGTGTTCGTTGTGAAGGTATGTAATGTACTTAACACTGAGTAATATTTGGGATTTGCGGTTGCCGGTTTCTTTCCCATTTGTTGGTCAAGTACTCCTAGAACTTCTGTGAAGGGAGAAATATTAATTTTTTTTTCTTTATGAATAATAACTACCTTGAAGAAAATAGAGGGGATATGATACAATGATTCAATAGAGGGGACCCATAATTATTCTTAATCCTTAGTCAATACATTGTCATTTATTAAAGAAAAGCTTGAGGCACCCTTAACAGAAGTCAGACCATACCAGGAGGTGCAACCTATACTTAAAAGAACAAAGAAGCCTTAATCATTTGTTATATGCTTAGTTGTATTTATTGGGTTAAAGGGTTCTCTGATCTCAGCAAGGTTTTAATCATCGGTATTGGCTATCGTATTGGAGGGTTGATTTTAAGAGATGTATCATATCGAGGAAACACATAGATACGGGAAAGATACACATGGAAATTCTTAGGGAATTTGTAAAATACAATTTTGAAGAATAAAACACCATAAATAAGTAGTAATTATGTCTGATCATTGGATGTTAGATGGTTGGAACTAATATCTGCCATTTGGCAGATCATTTAGGACCCAAATTTTGTTTACAAGTATGCCCCATGATGCTTTGGTTCACTTGTTAATTTTAAATTCAATCAGAGTTGTCCATGTTTTATTTTTTATTTATTTTTATGTGAAAGTGATGCCTTTTCTCAAATTTTGATTTGATTGTGTATGTTGTTGATATTCATTGGCATGCATGGGATCATGCATGTGCATTAAAAACAAAAGTTGGTGCCTTTTCCAACATTATGAATCATTTCTATATATTGTTTAGATAGATTGTCATGCATGGGATCATGTGTTTATTAAAAAACAAAATTGATGCATTTTCTAATATTTTGATATATTGTTTAGATACACTATCATGCAGGGAATCGTGTGTATATAAAATCAAAAAGTTGTTTTTTCAAACATTTTAATTCGATTGTGTTTATTGTTTAGATTCAATGGCATACATAGGAACATATGCATATATATTAGAAAAACAAAACAAAAGTGAAAGAGAAATGGAAGAGAAAGAGGAGAGGAAAAATTGACTGAGAGGAGACTTCTCTCTAAGCAAGGTTTAAAATCTTGGGTTTTGGAGGAGTCTCGGGTTTTGGAGGAGTCTCGGGTTTAAACTCTTTGTGGTTGTTTGGGTTTACAGCCATGTTTTGGCAGTCAACGCTGAAGTTTGTTGTAAACTTAGGCTAATATTGGCTATTATATTCAATCAAATATGGCAAATGAGACAATAACATAATGCATTGGGGGAAAGAGAAACAAAATAACACTTCATTATAAATCATTACATCATAGTTCAAATGTTCAATACTGAATGATCCCATAGTCTCGTAGATTGGGCTCACGTATATAAATATTTCATCAGATTCTACCAATTTTTTTCCTTTCTCATAGTCTCATTTAAAAATTTCATTTTTGGGCAAGAATCTAACCTTCAACAGTTGATATGAACCTCCCACAGCAATCCCCGCAGTCCGAAGCACCATCCGTTGCAAGTTGAAAGTCCAAACAAAGAAAAAATGAGGAAGAATTAAGAAAATTTTCAAAAACTAACAAAAAAGAGGAAACAACAGTTCTTGGTCGAGTTCTCGACCGAGAACAGTGAGTTTTCTCTTTTATAAAGAGAAAAAAAAAACAAAAAGCAATTTCTCGGCGAGATTTACCGAGATCTCGCCGAGAAATTGCGAGATTTACCGAGATCTCGGCGAGATTATGCATCTGCCGAGACGAAAAGGGTTATCGACCCTGTTTTCGTCTCGGCTACTGTCGAGAAGGGCGAGATCGGCGCCGAGATTTTATTCCATGTCTCTAAGTAGTGGACTACGTTCTGCTTCGACTGTAATGGATTGATACAATTCGATGCATTTTTATTTTTAAAACATAGTATCGTATTGGGCCAGTATCATATTGGTATCGGTCGAAACGGTCGATACGGTTGATATGGATATGTATCTGCTGATACAGACCGATACTTAAATCCTTATGTCAGTGATCTTTGCTTTATGTAAATCAGCATGTATGATAGTTGGGAATTTATGAGTTGTTAGCAGAATAGCATGTAGTCATTTGGTTTGTGTCACTAATGCTTATATCTAGTCTTGAAATAATCTTGTCATTCTTTCCACCTTTTCAGTTTCAAATCTTAAAATATTTGAATAACACATCTTAAAATGTTTTACTAACGATTATTTCATCTAGTGATCCGTGTCTACTCATTTTTGTGCATATTTGCATAGGTCATCGGGACATGGTCTGTGTTCAAGTTAAAAGAAATAATGTTATGGTAAAAGATCTGCTTTCAACACGATTAGGTCAACTAATTCTTCTTGTTTTGTTGATTATGCACTTGTAGAATTCAGTTATTTCCACTCCAGCAATAAGGGGGACAATTTTGCCTGGCATTACCCGGAAGAGTATAATCAATGTTGCCATTAGCCAAGGGTTTGAGGTATTTATTTTGCAGCTATAGATATAGATTCCTGATGAATAGGAGGCATATGTATGATGCAACCCTGTTATGGTACTTGATGATGCCTTTTTATCTTCCTTTTTTTTTTAAGGTGGATAATCTGACTTTTCAAGTTGGTTCATTAAGATCACTGGCAAGAAAGCAAGCTTTAATCATTCAAAACCTAGTTCTACCTGATAATCTGTTATGTAAATGGTTAAGTGGTGAAGTGCTTCTAGACTGAAACATACCATCAGTAGTTCATGTTGCCAAGATGTGTATCCGTTTTGGGAACGAAAAGAGCTTCCTTATTGTAGATTCCTAGCCTACACATCCAAGGTTTGTTAGGTGACGACCACTTAACTGCTAGTGAAGCTTTCATATTTTCCGGAGCAATTGATACTTCGCTACTTTTTTCATGAACTATACTTTTATGATTGTATCATGATTTTTTGTGGGGGAGGGACAAATTATTTTTTGTGCCTTACCTTTCTAGTACGAAGGCTTGTTTTATCTTTTCTTTTAACTGAAAAAGGTAAAAATAATATTGTATGGCTGTAATCAGAAAAATCAGGCTTTACGAGGATCCCCCTTTCAAATGAGCCCATTGCCTCTTCAAATATTACACCATTTCTGTCCCATATGCATTGGCACTATGAAAAGGGTGATTCTCAAACGTGTGCTGTAGCAATAGCAAACCAACATTCTCCGCACTATTTTTGTCCTTCACCTGGTCCACTTTCCCATTCTTCCACTACTGATATTAAGGATGCAGAAAAATTCATTATAACTCTCCCAACTGGCATCATCCCCATCTTCACCACAGCCATAAACCAGCACTAAGAAATGAATGCTTCACAACACAACCTATATTCATGCTTAAAGCTCCCATCTTTCAATGGGATGTAACAAAGTGAGGAAGAGAGAAGGAGAAGAAGAGAGAGAGTTGATGAGAGTGTAGTTCCTCCCATCGTCCAGCCTTTATTTATATTTATAAAAGAAGGTTGCAAATACCAAAGTACCCCTACTTAAGTAACTGACTAAGAAATAAAGGAACCACATGTGTAGCCAACTATATTTCTAATGTCGACTTCACTAAACATAATGGTAGTACGCTAAACAGCACCACTACTAGTGACCACTCTAGTGTGGTACTAAACAACACCAAGATTAAGAATCTCAATGGAGGAGATTAATTTTGAAGATCTTATCCATAGATGCAGATTTTTGGGCTGTGATATGCTTGTGGGGTGGAAAGGGAAGGTGAAGCATCAAAAGATGTCGCAGGGGGAGAGAAGGAGAATCACATTAATAGGGAAGAGGGTAGAAAACCCAATCCGTAGGGGGGGGGGAAAGGAGAGAGAAACACGGGAGGCACCGACCTATCAAAAACTAAATTTAGTTCATTACTCAATTCATTCCATTATTTTATCTAAATAGTCCTTGAATTACAACCATTTATAAAGCTAAATTCCTAATGTCCTACACTCCTACTTAACCTGAAAATAAAAATTAAAGTAAACTAGGAAACTGCTACTAAAATTCCGGCAGCTCACAAACAGCAGGAATGTAGTCTTTAAGTCGTGGAGTTTCATGTCAAAGAACGGTGGCGGAAAAACAAATTCTGTCTTCTTAGAGTTATGAATCTTCTTAGAGTTATGAATATGATCAGTTGTGAACGGTGCTTTGGTGGAGTCCTCTACAACTTCTTGCTCTTCCGCCTCAATAGATTTAGGAATTTCGGCAATTTCTTTCTTTTGCAACCCATCCTGTGGCTGGATTGCTGATATCGACTCTTTTGGCTTGGAACATGCTTCAGTAGCCAATCCATGAAGAACTAACATCTGTCGCATGTGAGGAGGTCTTAGGGTTCAAAAATTCTCATCACGATGAACTACCATTGAAGCGCTTCCATCCAGTGTCGGCCAACTTTGATGCTATGTGTAGAAGAATCTAGCACCTTACAACAAGCACCATCAATGTATGGAGAAACTGAGAATCAATGTAGACATCAGTCAGATTCAATGATCTCGTTGGTCTTTGATCTTTGACAACATCTGCAGTATGGATTGCGAGACAAGATTTGCACTATATTTATTCCCAAAATTCACTGTGCGAACCTCTTCCTGTTGCTTTAGCCAAAGGAAATTTCACCCGATGATCATGGAGAAGATTGAGAAGGAAGTCTAGAAACTCATCCTACAACTTGATTGTATGCTTTAGCCATATCCAACTTCAATGCAATGAATTTTTTCTTTCTCTTCTTCTGCCACTTAATATAGTGAAAATAATTCATGAGCTTGGAATATATTGTCGGATATCAGCCGCCCCTTTATAAATGCTAACTGATAAGGAGAGATTATCTGATACAGATCCACTTTAAGAATTGTAGCTTGTATCTTCGTGGATATCTTCACTGCAACACTACACAGACATATAGGACAAAATTTCTCATTGCGATCCGGGCTGGCAACTTTGTGGATCAAAGAGATGTAGGTGGCATTTGCATCTTCGGAGAGTACACCTATGTAAAAAGAAATCAGATACCAAATCAAACACAACAACAAGAGTCATGTCCCAGAAGGACCATAGAAAACTCGGAGGTAGGCCATCAGGCCCTAGAGCCTTCATCGACCCCATAGAAAAAGGTCTGTCTTGACTTCTTTGATAATGGGAGGAGCACACATTCTGGAATCGGTTTCTTGCTGAATAACTGGTTGGACAGCTTGAAGAACAACCTAGGTGGCATCGGCATTAGAGGGGTTGCTGTGACTTCTCCATTTACTTGCTGCTGGGATTCTGTCAAATCACCCGGAAGGGAGTTTGAAAATTTTATTCGAGTGCCCGCGTTGGATGGTAGAAGCATGGAAGAAGTTCATGTTTTTATCCCTCTGATTGAGCCATGAGACTCTTGATTTCTATTGCCAGAAAATTTTTGATGCAGCCCAAGTTTACTCCAGAAGGGGCCGAAAGAAGAACCTTCCTAAAAGTTTTTGATGCTGATCGGCCGACATGGTCAACACTATTCACGTGGTACTGTTCACGACCAGCAGCAGATTTTTTTACTCTTTTGTTATTTCTTTCCTAAAAGTTGGTTTCCTAATTTCATTGTTTAGTTTGTTTCCTAATATTTAGGATAGATTGATAGTAGATGTCAATTACTTGGAGACCAAGTATTTACTTTCCTATTTTCAGATTTAGAAAGTTTTCTTTCCATTGTATTAAAACCTTCCTATGTTATAAAGAGGTTTAGCTTTAGTAGTTTTCTCTCTTTCCTATTTTAATTGTAAGGATTCTCATTATAAATAAGAGGAGTAGAAGCTGGCGGTAGCTCTTAGAGTTTTTCCAGAAAATTTAAAGAGTTAAAATTTTCTGGTTGAGTCTCACAAATCATTCTTCCTCTATTCTTTTCTTCTTCATGTTAACTTCAAGCATTTTATTCCAGCATATGAATCTGACCTCCTGCAGTAACTGTTAAGCTTTGTTGACTTGCTGCTACAGCCATTAGAATCAATTAAACTTGATCCAAATCCGGGCGCTAGCAGGTCCAGCAGACTTGCGGGCCCCATAACTTCTTCAACTCTCTTCCGATCTTCTTCAACTTTGGAGGGGTGTTCATAACTATTATAAAGGCCATTCAACCCAAATTTCATCAATTTCTGACGGTCGGATTTCCAGATAAGAATTTTTTCTATTATTTTTCTCTGCAGATTTTTGTATTGGACTGAATTAAGATCTTGTAGCAAAGAGAGCTTGTTAATTTGATATGTTTTAACCCATTTGCCATCAATTGGTATCAGAGTATGGTTGAGGAGAGTTCTAACTCTCCTAATCAGTCCAATAACCTCAATGACCTTATTAATTTGGTTCTCCAACGATTGACCAAAATGGATGCCAAGTTAAATAGCGTGGATGGGAGAATAAGTAATTTGGAGGAATGGGATAATCCTAGGCCGGCCAAACTAGAAGCCCCTAGAAGAGAAATTCCTATAGCCAACCTAATGCCAAGGCGTGTTCTTAGGGCTCCCCAAAGAGTCCCTAGAGAAGAATATCAAGACCCACCCTATGAAGACTATGATGGCAATCAACCTATTCGGTATCAAACCCATAAGGTGCGAATGGATCTTAAAGAGTTCCATGGAATACAGGTTCCCCAAGCTTTTCATGATTGGGAGAATGCCCTAGATGACTACTTTGATTGGTTTAGCCTTCCCGAACCTAGAAAGCTGCAATTGACCCGCTCTAAACTAGTAGGGGGTGCTCGTGATTGGTGGCGTAACTATGAATATAGTCTCATGAGGAGTCGTAGAGAACCGACTACTTGGGAGGAGATGAAGGAAGAATTGAAAGAAAAATATTTGCCTCGGTCTTTCCAAAGAAGGTTGCATGACCAGCTGAACAATCTTCGTCAAGGTAATATGAGTATGGAAGACTATGTATACCAATTTGATCAATTATGTGCATGGTCAGGTTCACGAGACAATGATGATCAAATGATATCTCGGTTCCGTTTGGGACTAATGACCTAAAATAAGAGAAAAAATGGGTGTTGGTTGATATTGTAAGTCTTAGGGGCTGTTTGATAAAACTTATACTCTGGGATTCTTACTTCTGGTTCAAATTTCTACTCCAACTTCAAAAGGATTCAAGAGTATGAGGGAGTAGAAACATGTTAACCTAATTTAGTCATGGACTCCAGAGTAGTGGTGGGGGGTGGCGGATGGTGGCACTAGTGGTGAGTGGTGATGGGTGGGAGGTGGTGGTGAAGGGTGGAGGTGGGTGGGTGGGTGGTAGTGGTGGAGGGTGGTGGCGGTGGTGGGTGATAGTTGGTGTTGGTGGTGGGTGGTGGTGGCGGTGGTTGGTGGCTGGTGGTGGTGGCGATGGTAGGTGGCGGTGGGTGGTAGTGGATGGTGGTGGCGGTGGTGGGTGGTTGGTGGTGGTGGCGGTGGTGGTGGCGGGGGTGGTGGTGGTGGTGGTTGGTGGCTGGTGGTGGTGGCGATAGTAGGTGGCGGTGGGTGGTGATTGAGGATGGTGGTGGTGGCGGTGGCGGTGGGTGGTGGTGGCGGTGACGGTGGGTGGTAGTGGATGGTGGCGGCGGTGGTGGGTGGTTGGTGGTGGTGGCGACGAGGGGTGGTGGTGGTGGTAGGTGGTGGTGGTGGTTGGTGGCTGGTGGTGGTGGCGATGGTAGGTAACGGTGGGTGGTGGTGGCCGGTGGTTGGTGGTGGTGGCGATGGTAGGTGGCGGTGGGTGGTGATTGAAGATGGTGGTGGTGGTGGTGGTGGGTAGTGGTGGCGGTAGATGGTGGCGGTGTGGTGGTGGTGGTGGCGGCAGTGGGTGGTGGAGGGTGGTGGCGGTGGTGGGTGGTGGCTGGTGGGTTGTGGTGTTGGTGGTGGTAGTTGGTGGTAGTTGGTGGTAGTAGTGGTGTGGGGTGATTTTTACTCCAAAATTGTGCCCTGAAGTCGAAAATCATATATTTGATGATCCAAAAAATTGGATTCTAGAGCTCATTTGGAGCCGGTTCACTCATGGATTCTCTAGAAGTCCGAACCTGGTTACCAAACAGGCTTCTACTCCATTTATACTCTAGAAGTCAGAATCCAACTTCTGGAGTGTTACCAAACACCCCCTTAATGACTGTGTTGATAAAGCTTTTCAAGCTGAAGAACTCATGGATTCTCCAGAAGTCCGAACCTGGTTACCAAACAGGCTTCTACTCCATTTATACTCTAGAAGTCAGAATCCAACTTCTGGAGTGTTACCAAACACCCCCTTAATGACTGTGTTGATAAAGCTTTTCAAGCTGAAGAACTCCTAAAGACCTCTAGAAGGTATACCCCAAATTTTAATGAAGGCAAGAAACCCATGCCAACTCCCAAGAGCACTGTGGCTGCACTTCGTCCTACTCCCACGGTAACTGAAAAGGGAAAGGGACCAATGATCCCTAATAACAGTGTTCAATGCTATCATTGTAATGCCTATGACCATTATGCAAGGGATTGTCCAAGAAAAGTGAAAAACAATTCCTTAGTAACTTCTGTGGAAGCCAATGCTGATTCCCAAGTGTGGGAATCACAAGAAGATGATTCCTATGATAATGCTGCCCTAGCTGATGATCTTTAGTATAACTTTGAAGAAGGTGAAGCATCCCTTGGAATACATGTTGTGAGTCGGATATTAGTGGCTGAATCAAAAGGGGAAGATTGGTGTCGGATTTTTACCACCAGCATGTCCAGTCGACCTAAGCTTGCTCAAATTATTGTGCACAGCGGTAGCAGTGTTAATGTTGTGTCACAAGCTTTTGTAATTGATGCTAAACTAGAGGCTGAAACTCATCCTCAACCGTACAAGGTCTCACTTCTCAACGGTAATACATTGGAAGTAAGTCAAAGGTGCTTGATTCCGTTACAAGCAGGGTCTATAATGATACGGTATGGTGTGACGTTATCCCCATGATATTGACTGATGTACTGTTGGGAAGGCCATGGTTATATGATCATGATGTGTTGGTTGGAGGTACCAAGAACCAACGTTACTTCGATGTTGATGGAAAGCTCATGATATTGAAACCCATTAATGTACCAGTTGAGAAAAATAGGTTACGAACTGCACAACTGAAGCGTAAACAAATCCTTCAAGCTCTAAAGAAGGACCAGCCAACCACCACTAGCAAAAACAAGGGAAAAGGACCATCCTCAAAGGTTGGACAGCAAGTTGATCACCCATTATTGATACTCAATCAACAAGACTTTGAAGAAACAAGTAAAGAAAGAGGTGTAATGATAGCCCTCATGGCTAAGGAAGTTGTACCCCCTGGAAAAACTAACCTTCCCCCACCTATACAATCTATCTTGTCTGATTTTGCAGATCTTGTTGCAGATGAATTACCTAATGAGTTGCCACCAATGGGGGACATACAACATGCAATTGATTTAGTCCCCGGGTCAGTGTTACCAAACCTGCCCACCTACCGTCTAAGTCCTACAGAGCATGCAAAACTCAAAAGACAGGTGGATGAACTGTTACAAAAGGGCTTCATTGTAGAAAGCATGAGTCCATGTGCTGTACCCGCACTCTTGACACCTAAGAAAGATGGAACATGGCGGATGTGCATCGACAGCAGAGCAATCAACAAAATCACTGTCAAATACCGATTCCCTATTCCACGGCTTGATGATATGTTGGACATGTTGACAGGTGCTACTATCTTCACCAAACTTGATTTACGGAGTGGTTACCATCAAATCCATATTCGTCCCGACGATGAATGGAAATAGCCTTCAAAACGAAAGACGGATTATATGAATGGAAGGTTATGCCCTTTGGGTTAACCAATGCCCCTAGTACCTTCATGAGAGTAATGACTCGAACACTCCGACCGTTCATCGGTAAATTTCTTGTTGTTTACTTTGATGACATACTAATATACAGCAAAGGCCATGAAGACCACCTAGATCATATACGACGAGTAATGAGGATCCTTCGAGATGAGAAGTTGTACTTGAACTTGAAGAAGTGTTCTTTTATGCTCCCCAAGGTAGTCTTCCTTGGTTTCATTATTACATCCAAAGGGTTAGAAGCTGATCCATCCAAGATTGAGAACATTACTAATTGGCCACTCCTAAAAACTCTCACCGAGGTTCGTAGTTTTCACGGTCTTGCTTCCTTTTATCGGAGGTTCATACGAGGGTTTAGCTCTATCATGGCACCCATCATAGAGTGCATGAAGACAAAGAAAGGTCCGTTCCAGTGGACCCCGGCAGCCACCAAAGCATTCCATCTTATAAAGAAAGCTGTAACTGAAGCTCCTGTCCTACACCTACCTGATTTTGACCGTGTGTTCGAGGTTGCTACTGATGCCTCACACTCGGGAAATGGAGGGGTACTTATGCAAGAAAAACATCCGGTGGCGTTCTACAGTGAGAAGCTCAATGATGCCAAGAAGAGGTATTCCACCTATGATTTAGAACTTTATGCTGTAGTACAGGTGGTCAAACATTGGAGACACTACCTCATTGGGAAAGAGTTTGTTCTCTACTCTGACCATGAAGCACTCAAGTTTCTTAACTCCCAACGGATCATAGTCACAAACATGCTAAGTGGATCTCATATTTACAAGAGTTTACTTTTGCCCTCAACTACAAAGCTGGAAAAGAGAACCAAGTAGCAGATGCATTGAGCCGCAAAGTGAATACGATGAGTATCTTTTCAGCTCAAAGTACAGGAATTGAGCATATCAAAGGGGAGTACATAGCAGATGAAGATTTTGGTACTATATACCAAAAAATACAGCAAGGTGAAACCGATCCAAAGTTTTCGATTCAAGACGGCTACTTGTTTATAGGAATACAGTTATGCATCCCAAAGACGTCCCTATGCCATTACCTAATTCGGGAGTTACATGGAGGTGGTTTAAGTGGACACTTTGGTCGTGATAAGACAATGACACAAGTTACAGATCTTTACTATTGGCCTCACTTATCCCATGATGTGCAAAATGTGGTCCAACGGTGTCGTGCATGTCAACTAGCTAAAGGCACCAAACAAAATTCTCCGGTGCCTCATTCACCATGGCTGCACATTATTATGGATTTTGTCATTGGCTTGCCATCCACAAGGGAACGATATGACTATATTTGTGATAGTGGATAGATTCTCAAAAATGGCACAGTTCCTCCCTTGTTGGAAAACTTTTGACGCAAGGCATGTTGCTGTCCTATTCTTTAAGGAAGTGGTACGTCTCCATGGGCTACCCGAGACTATTGTGTCGGATAGCGATGTGAAATTTATGAGTTATTTTTGGAAGACATTATGGTTAAAGACAAATACTAAATTGCTTTACTCAACTGCCTTCCATCCTCAAACAGATGGGCAAACTGAAGTAGTGAATCGGAGCTTGGGTAATCTTCTCTGATGCCTTGTTCGTGATTATGAGAAGACTTTGCCCTCCATTCTTGACATAGCAGAGTTTGCTTATAATAGCTCCGTCAATCGGACTACAGGCCGTACACCATTTGAGATAGTGCTTGGTATACAACCCAAGAGACCTATTGATCTTGTATCACTCCCACCTCAAGTGCGTGTGAGTATTGAAGCTGATGAATTTATCCGTCGTATCACGGAAGTACATGCAGATGTTCGACGGTGAATAGCACTTAGCAATGAAGCATACAAAGCTAATGCAGACCGTCATCGCCGTTATGTGGAGTTTAAGCCCGGTGACATGGTGATGGTTAGAATAACTCTTGAGAGATTCACTCCTGGTGAAGCTACCAAGTTACATCTACGGAAGATGGGTCCCTACAAGGTGCTGAAGAAAATAGGAGCTAATGCGTACGTCCTTGAGCTCCCACCTGACATGGCTATCAGTAACATTTTCAACGTTGCTGATTTGACTCTCTACACGGGTCATCATTCTGACGAAGGAGATACGAAACATACTTTGCGTCTCCCACAGTTTGCCGTTCCTTCCGCCGAACAAATTGAAGATGTTTTTGACTCCAAGTATACTATGACTCGCAATGGTGGAGGTTATCAGTCATTTTTAATCAAGTGGAAAGGGCACCCACGTAGTGACAGCACGTGGATACATGAAGATGACTTCAAGCGCATCGACCTTGATTTTTATGATCGCTACATGTCTTTCCTCCATTCGTCGGAGACGAATGTTTCTAAGCCGGGGGGAGTTGATGCAGCCCAAGTTTACTCCAGAAGGGGCCGAAAGAAAAACCTTCCAATTGGGCCAGGCCCAGTTGGCTGACCAGCCCACATGGTCAACACTGTTCACGTGGTACTGTTTACGTGAACAGTATCAGCAGCAGATTTTTTCACTCTTTTGTTTTTTCTTTCCTAAAAGTTTGTTTCCTAATTTCATTGTTTAGATTGTTTCCTAAATTTAAGATAGATTGATAGTAGGTATCAATTACTTAGAGACCAAGTATTTACTTTCCTATTTTCAGATTTAGAAAGTTTTATTTCCATTGTATTAAAACCTTCCTATGTTATAAGGAGGTTTAGTTTTAGTAGTTTTCTTTCTTTCCTATTTTAATTGTAAGGATTCTCATTATAAATAAGAGGAGTAGAAGCTGGCGGTAGCTCTTAGAATTTTTCCAGAAAATTTTAACTCTTTAAATTTTCTGGTTGAGCCTCACCAGGTTGTGAGACTCAACCTATCATTCTTCCTCTATCCTTTTCTTCTTCATGTTAACTTCAAGCATTCTATTCCAGCATATGAATCTGACCTCCTGCAGTGATTGCTAAGCTTTATTGATTTGCTGCTACAGCCATTAGAATCAATCAAACTTGATCCAGATCTGAGCGTTAGCAGGTTCAGCAGACTTGTGGGCCCCATAACTTCTTCAACTCTCTTCTGATCTTCTTCAACTTTGGAGGGGTGTTCATAACTGTTATAAAGGCCATTCAACCCAAATTTCATCAATTTCTGACGGTCGGATTTCCAGATAAGAATTTTTTTTCTATTACTTTTCTCTGCTGATTTTTGTATTGGACTGAATTAAGATCCTGTAGCAAAGAGGGCTTGTTAATTTGATATGTTTTAACCCCTTTTCCATCAATTTTTTTGACGAGTCATCTGTTCCTCCAACTGGGTAGAAATCTCCTTTTCATTGGTTGGATCTGCTTGTAATACAGGTAGTCCTTGTAGGCCCTGGAGCTCACATTGAAGGGATTCAATGTTCTGATGCAAATTTCTCAAACATTTAATGGTTCCACTGCAAATCCAACAACGTATGCAAGCTATAGAAGACCGGACTAAAGCAAGCGCCACGATCTTGGTTTGAAAAATGGAGTAGTGCTGTTGAGAAAATGGGATTAAGGCAAGGTGGAAAGTCTAGCCTTCGAAGTGAGATGGTTTTTCATACGTATAGAGTGACACGATCATCTAGCCTTGGTCCTCTCATCATCTGATTCTAAGTTTGATTTTCATATGGAATATACATATCAATATGTGTGGAGCATACCATTCCTTCCACTTCCAGTTCCTATGTTAATAGGAATTGCACTTGTTTTTATTCCGACATATCAATTGAACAAGAATTCGTCACCATGACAAGAAAATGAATCTCATCCCTTTTAAACACCGACTCACTGTTAAGCCACTTCACTTGAAGCAAAGACGAGGGATTAGAATTACCTGGTATGGACCAAGTCTCGGAGCCAGCAACTGAGCATTGGGGGTGGCGGAGAAAGATAGAAACTAGAAGTGGAGTTAAAGGTAACCCGAGAATTAATGATTTTGGAGTCGACTTGGAGGATCTGAATGTCACCTGGGGAGCTCCACATAAGAACTAGGCCGCCAGTGGACCCAAGCGGGGGGATACTAAAGCAGAATTCATTTTTAAATGGTGGCGGAGATGTTCCAATTTATGGGCTTTGCAATTGGTCTCCAAAAAGAAAATAATGTCGGGTCTTAGAATGCGGGAGAGATTACTCAAATAATTGCAATCATGGATCTCCGAGTCCCTGGAAGTTCCAACTAAGAAGCTTTATGACTCCCCTCGGGGCTGATATCCCCCAGCTGCCAATGGGTTCTTCGATAAAAAAAAATGCTCAGTATCAACATACGGTGTCAGGGAAGTAGAGCCCGAAGCGTTGAAGGTCTTCCGTGGAGTCTTGCAGGTTGTTTTGTGTATGGTCTTGAAGGTCTTGGAATAGGGAGTAAGACAAGAGAACAAAGCATGATTCAGGGATAGAGCCATAGAGGGTTTCTCTGGGGGTTTCCCATGATCCCCATATACTTATATCCTTCTCCCACTGGAGTTATCCAGATACCATTTGTATTCTTGTGAATCGACTTATTTGGTGAGCTATTTTGTTATCAAAAATGGGTTATTTCTCTTGATGCTTGGTAGAAATGTACAGAGAAAACATCTAGGCATTCCTATACAGAAGATTGTGATCTTATTATTTCACATAATTGAAGATTTATTTGGAATAGGTCTCGTGGTTTTTTCTCTATCACCTTTGAAGGGTTTTCCTCGTAAAATTAGTGTGTTCTCTTCAAAAAAAAAAAAAAAATCTGAGAGAGAATGTAATAGATATTATTGTGAGGTGTCCACATTTTGGCAATTCTAGATTTTGCTCCCAAATAAAAATCTTACTTAGCAAGTTCTGATTGACTTGCTACTGAGTGGTGATTCAACAGAACTTGGAATGATGACGCTTGATGAGTTGGGTCATTTTTTGCCTACCCTAGTCTCCATAACTCTTTTACAAGGTTTCATTCAAAATCAATCTCAAAACATCTTTGTCCAACCTTGATGTCTTTAAGATCCTAAATAAAATTTGGTACTGGAACCTGCTCATGACACTATGGTCTACATGTATTGGAAGACTCATTAATCTATATGATAAATGTAGAGATTAAATGTGTTGGAGAGAATTCTGATGTACCAAACTCTTGATAAATCTGAAGTAACTGAACACCAGCAAGCGATGATTGGGAAGCTGTGTTAAGTGCTCAAATCCATGGAGAGGAAAGAGCAGATGATAACTTTATGCTGATGTATAAAGCCATCTAAATTGAGTTCCATGGTTATCACTTGTGGTTGAGAGTCACAACCCTCGCTACTGAACCCAGATGGTGACATTGTGAAGGAAGAAGGCGCAAGAAGTGGCTCATATGATCAAGCTGGTGCAATAAAAAGAACTTACATATGGAGGTTACAGCCATCAAACAAAGTACTTTGGTTGGCATGACATGCTAAATCGTAGAAGCTTTCACTTGTAATGACGAAGTTCATTTGTGAAGCAGCAATATGGTTGATTGGAGCAGAATATTTGCTTATGGACAGTGTTTGTACTTGGAAGGAGTTGAAAGCTCACTTTAGGGACTAGTGCCTGTCCCCTAATTATGAAAACCAATAATAATTGGTTACTCTTAACAATTGGCATTGTCAGTTTTGTGCAAGGCAATCTCAGGACCAATTCATGGTGCACAATTATCTATGTAGATGAGAGATGCGTAGGGCCAATGCATGGTGTGTGATGATCTTTGTAGATGAGGGACATTTCAAATAGTACCAGACAAGTCAATGGATCCTGTAGACATTGCAGTATCTTTCTTCCTTTCACTGGGTCAGTTTTGTGATGTGGTTACTATTTGATGTGTGGTTGCAAGTTTGCGACACTGTCCGACTTTCTGTACTATGTTTTCTCACTGCTTTTAGGTTGGTTAAATTCTCACTGATTTTGTGTTGGTGAAGGATCATACTTATTTTTTACTACCCTAAAATACTTGTCTTGGGTTCAGCAACTGTTCAGATAATTTTTTTTCTGCCTTTAACAAAATTTATGCTAGTTATTTCATGATTTTTGTTACCTAGGTGGAAAAAGGATTAAGATAGCTTTTCCAAGACTCTTATACAGTATTGTGCAGGTTGAGGAGCGCCTTATATCAGTGGAGGAGTTGCTTGACGCTGATGAAGTTTTCTGTACCGGAACAGCAGTGGTTGTGTCACCTGTGGGAAGCATAACATACCTTGGTAAAAGGTAAATTTCGTGTTCAGATTTATAATTTTTTAATATTTTCTTTAGTTTCCACCCACGCAATTTATTCTAGCTTATTTTTCCCCCTTTACATGGTCACCATAAGAGAGGCTTGTGTTGTCGGTTGGAAATTCTGTCACATGGCAGCTTCGTTGATTTTGAAATATTGTGGACATGTCTGTACAACCATCTTAATGTTTGATTATTTTCAGTCCCAGTGCATTTCCTACGTGGAGATATAGAACTTCAAAAATTTGTTGAAAAAGTCAACTGAAGCTAATATTTTGTATTGTTGGAAGTACAAGATTTAGACCTTAGAATTAGTGGGTCATATGGATGAGATGGGAACCCAGTTGACAAATCCATAGGGTCAACAACCCATCCACTCGTTGGTGGGGCTAGTTGAGCCCTCCATGACAAAGGAGCGACTGTCAAGGAAAGCCTGCCCTTGATGGCTGTGAAGGCAATGGATCCCTCCAACATCTTTGTTCTGTAAATTTCTTTTTGGAAGCTCTTTGTGGTGAACTAGCCAATTTGCCTGCCCTTGATGGCTGTGAAGGCAATGGATCCCTCCAACATCTTTGTTCTGTAAATTTCTTTTTGTAAGCTCTTTGTGGTGAACTAGCCAATTTTTCTTTCAGTGACCTTCAGAACCTAAATGATAAATGGTAGTCTTTTTACATTTTCTCTTTTGCTTGTAACTGCAACCATTTTTCAGGTCACCAACTGGCTGACCCTTTTTTGTCCCATCCCTAGTTCAATTTCCTGTTTAAGGATCTTCTTGATAAACTCTGCCCTTTTAACCCACACGGAAGGCTCTTTTTGGTCAACCCAACCACAATGTCCCCAACTTGGATTAGTCATGTTGTCCACCATGTATTGGCATTTCCTTTTTGTTTTCAATGGTTGATTGAACAACAACGATAACAACAACAACAAAACCTTATCCCAACTAAATGGGGTCGGTTACATGGATCTTGTCCTCTAATCAGCTATGTTCGGTGTGATAAGCTATGCATGTAGGGAAATGGGATTGATTAATGATGATGCGGACATCTCCCCAAATTTTTGAGCCCCAACAAAGCTGACACATGGCAAAAAATTGGGGCTACCCAGAGAAGCTTTCTCTAGATGCAACTGTGTAAAAGAATGGAGCCTTCTGTCTTTATGATAAATAAGATAGTAAGCTATAGACTTGCAAAAGTTGGTAGGCGAAGAGAAAGAGCACGGTAACAAATGGGCAATTTTATACTGGGAAGGGGGCAAATTTAACTGCTGCTTAATAGACTCCTTAATCTTAGGTAATCTTTAGCATCTATATGAAGGTGAGTGGATATGATCAAGGCTAACAGGAAGAGTTTAAGTCAATGTATTTGGAGTAACCAAGGAAGATGAACTTTTCCAAGCTATATCATAGTGTTAATATTGAGGAGGTGATAGTGGAGCAGGGTTACATGTTATATCTTTACAGCGACACCCATTTTGTTATATCTTTACAGCGACACCCATTTTTAGTGTACAAAATGTAAAATTCAGAGATCCAGCTACTTCTGGAAGTTCCTCCTGTCATACCATGCTGTTGAAATACACTTGGGATTTCAGTACAAAATGCCTAAAGCTCTATAATACGTGATATCTAAAGGTGAAACTTTGCTGATAGAATAGCTAGAAAGATTGCAGAGATCTGATCCCATTATGCTTGAGATGACCATGACAATAACTAGATGCATGTAGAGAAGGTGCTGAGGTGGTTCGTAAGACATCCGGTTATTCAAATCTTTCAGACATGGGGTACATTCTTGAAAAGTATTTTCAAATTCATGTGATCTGGTTGATGCTTCATTATTGCAATAGCGGTTATAGGAGGAAGATGTTGAAATCTGAAAGAATATAGAAATTTTGTGGGGATGTCCACATTAAGTTGTATGCCTATAAATTTGTCATTAGGTAATTTTCAATGTTTTGGAATTGTGACATTGATATCAATTTGGTAGGACGAGCCTGGTGAAGTCAGAAGTTTGAACCCTCCTTTTTCAATTTAGCTGTTCCACTTCATCTTAAAACAGTTTGATTATGTTGCCTCTAAAATGGAATCTTTTCTTCAAAATGGTTTGTTAAGTTTTTGGTTTGATAGTCTAGGTGTCACCTAGTTAGTGCTGTTTAGTTTCCAGTTGTTTAGTTGCTTAAATTTTAAAATTCTTTTTCAATTGTACTTCTTGTAATGTCGAGGCCAACTAGAAGTCGACGCTGAAGTCGACTTTCCCTTTTTGGATTCTTATAAATAAAGGAAGAGGTGAGGGGGAGAGTACAACTTAAGAATAGTCTCTTTTCTTGAAGTCCCTTTTCATGGTTTTATCTCTCCTTTGGTTCTCTCCTTCTCACAGTCCCTTTTCTTGAAGTCTATCTATCTTATACATTGTTTCATGGTTAATCATTGGAGCAATAGTCATTCCCCGTACCCACCTGTGATTCATGCATGCACTAAAAAATGTGCAAAACAATGTTGGAATTGGTGGAAAGAAGCAGATGGTGTGAGGATTAGAAATGGACTTTATGGTTTCAATATTTTTGGTTGGATATAGGTGGGATATAAATTTTTACAGCCAGTTGTTGGAGGGTTTTCATGGGAAGATTGGTAATATCTTCTTAAGGTCCATATTGGGGTGTTCTGTTGGCAATGGATTTTTTTGGACAAGTGTCATGGCCCTGGATGGGGCTGAATGGCTGATATTATCTCTCTCTTTTTCCTCCCCTCTTATAAAGCATAAATATTTTTTAATTACTTTAATCTAATTGTGCAAAACCATTGAGCATTTGGTATAGTATACCCTCATAAGATCATTCACAAAACTAAGATTACAGTTGCTTGGATTATGTATAGGAAAAGAGGGTATGATTTGATGTTAAATGATCAGGGTCTTGAATTAGGAAGCAAAGAAGGCAATTAAACATTTTTTAAGATCAGTTGTGGCTATAAGAATTCATAGTTAGCAAACCCTCAGATTGAATTACTGTGCTCTGCTAAAATGAGATTGCCTGAGACAAATATTTCAACAAAACCCTTCAGGCTTTGTGTTGCATTCTTTCATAGACGAAGTCATCCTTAAACAACTAATTTGTTATAGGTTACGCATACAGGTTGATTTTTGAATTAGAACTTTGATGCTTGTAATAGACTTTCTTTTAGTTCCACATGTCAAAATCATTCATGTGGAAGCAAATGAACCTTGTGTTGCTATTATATGAAATCTGTCTTCTAATTTTTTTTTTCAGGGTGTCTTATGGAGATAGAAAAGTCGGTGTTGTGTCACAGCAACTCTATACAGCACTTACAAAGCTACAGATGGGTCTTTCAGAGGACAAACTGGGTTGGACTGTTGAGTTAAAGTAAGCAGTACAGAAGTAAGCTCTTAATTTGTTTGCATTTTAGATGTGTGAAAACCTCACTGTTACCATGGATGTTGAACGATGTTCAGTTCGTGTTATTTCCTTGACAATCTCTGAAAGTCAAAGTGTATTAAAGACTTGAATTCATTTCAGTAGGATAGCAGAAAAGGTTTCAAATTTTTCGTACTCGTATATTCTTTTCATTTGCTTGTACCCATTTACATGCTAAAGCATATGAGTGAATGATAACAACATAAATCTTATAATATAAAAGGATATTCTTATTGACACCTCACAAGGTATCAAATGAATTGATACTTTACTTTTTTGTTTCGTATTACACATTTGTTATTTTAATCAGAGTAATTTTTGTCATTTCATAGGTTTATTTGAAAACTGTTCAAGACAATGACAACCCTTGATAATGACATAAAAAACTTTTAAGAATAAGAAGTAGCATTTAAATGGTGTCATATCCCTTATAGCGGTATCATTCAAACATTTATGCATGTGCACGGATTAAATGTGCTCATATGGGCATAATGCTTATCCTCAATGCTCAAATGGATCCAGTTCCTCTTCATTTCTAACTGTATCTCCATTTTTTTTCCTCTCAAAAAAATAAAAGATCGAAGATTACAGGGGGGAATTTTTTTCACTCTTGCTCAAATCTGGCTAAAGGATGGGCCACAAAATTATATTGCCAATGAGT
The DNA here is from genome assembly GCA_028583415.1 of Protea cynaroides. Lineage (NCBI taxonomy): Eukaryota > Viridiplantae > Streptophyta > Magnoliopsida > Proteales > Proteaceae > Protea > Protea cynaroides. Next base: position 17,661,232 of record CM053275.1, read on the forward strand.
CCATATAAAATTAAGATTCCATTTGTTTCAATGTGAAATCATGAAAAAGAAAAATGCTCCTGTAAAATAGGATTTTTCACTATTTTTTTTCCATGTAAACTATCATTTGCACTGACAATTTTACACACGGCCTAAGGGAAATGATCTTGACACCGTAGTGTGGGAATTGCTCTCTCACACACTCTTCTTGATATGGGCCCCTCTGTTGATGAACCGTGTGATGCCCTTCCTGTGCCTTCATTGGTTGAGCATTGGGGATTCCATCGATGCTGCCAGCATGACAATCCCTGCCCTAAACTTAATTTGCCTATCAACAGTTATCAGTATGATAGAACTCCAACGGAAGTGAAACTACAATTTGAGCATCAGCTTCAACAACTGGAGAGGTATTAACCTATGAAACATAACATAAAGTAAGCTTCCAAGCTAACTAATATCTCTACTTCTTTAAAGGAACAGAGAAGATAAGTTTTGGCTTGAGCAAACACAAAACCACTCTAAATCATGAATTACAAACACTGCAACAACGCTTTTTTCACCCACCATCCCATCAACTTAAGTTTAAAGATACCAAAATATGAAAGGATCCAAAATTTTCACATCCTCTAAGCTCTCTTTGGTATGTATTATAGAATTAATTATATAATATATTATGACATAAGTAGCTGTTTGGTATGGTTTAGGATACTTATTTATATTTAAAATAAATTTATATATTTAAAATTTACAAATAGGTTAGAAGATGTTTATCATCATTGTGATAATCTATTATTACTTATTTATATTTAGTGACATTTGACGGTTATTATTTATGACTCATAATTTTATTCTCATAAATGATTTGTTATAAATAATTCATTAACTTAAATATAAACCATATCAAATAGAGCCTAAGCAATTATATTTTACTTCTGTTTTTATTTTTCAGTGTGGATCCACACAATCCACCCAAATTTCCCAACACCCCCAAATAAACCACCCCCCAAAAAAAAAAAAAAAAAAAAAAAAAACCTTAAACAAATTTCACATACCGTGTTATGGGACTTACATTAGTGCTGTGTTTGGTATGCAAAGTAGATAGAATGAGAGTGGACTAAAATGTGAAATATGTTCGTTTTAGGCTCAAAATGAAAAATAAGATAAAAAATTGATTTTAAAAAAGACCAAGTTTTCTTACCAAATTCTAACATCCAAACTCAAAAAATGCACTAGAATCCATACCAAATTCAGCATAGATAAAAAAAAAAAAAAAAAATCACAGATCAAGGATGCGGCACCCTTGTCCCTATTTAGTTGACTCAATTGTGGGGGACTAATTTGTTGGACCCTTCTAATAAAAACTATGCTTGAAGCCTAAAGTTTGTAGCTTAGAGTAGTAGACAACAGCTTACAATTCTCCCCTCCATATTCCTTCTGATTTTCCAAGCAACAGAATGCCTTTTTTTTTTTTTTTTTTTTTTTTTCAATCAACCATCCGTATGAATTATCAGACAATGGAAAAAAAAAATCTCAATGGCTCACCATGCATGGATTTCATCCCATAATTTTTTTTTAAACTATTGGTGTTTACTATTGGTGTTGAGCTAGTTGAATTTACTTCCTAAAACTTTTCATTTTTTTTCCCAGAAAATCCCTATAATTTTTCCATGGGAACATTAAATTGATTTGAAATTTTGACTATAAATACATGATGATAAACAAAATATATCAATCAAAATTTTAACTTCAACTGATCTGATACATAGTAATTATTATAACATGATAGATTCATAGTCATATTAAACTACAACTCTCACAAACATTTTGGAGAGATTCATTGTTCTTTTTTACTGCTACTATTTTCTTTGGGACCTTTCTTTTGTCCATGTATTTTTACTGCTTCTATTAAGTAATAAATTGAATCTATGGCTCTTTGGTTTCCTTTCATTTGAAGAGAATAATGTCTTGTAAGTTGAAATTTTCTTTTTTCTAGTGATTTAAACAAAGAAAAATAAAAAAATGTTCTTATGACACCATTTTGGATTGGTCAGATTCATTAAAGATTTCATTGGATTTTGCAGTTTATGATCTTCATATCTATCCCAGTATTTCCATTGGTAGGCTCTTCCATAAAATCTTGAAAAGGGATCAAGGGGAGCGGGGGACTCAGATTTTCTCACAAGTCACTAGTGTCTCTTTTTAATTAAAATAAACAACATCCTTGACATGTGAATAATATATATTATATATATATTATTAAAAAGAAATCTCTTATTTATTCTATTCTGCAGGATTAACTAGAGAGCTTGGCCTACTTTTCTGAACATGGGTAACATGCCCTAAACTTTCCATCTACTTCACAACAGATTTTGTTCCAAATCTCTCTCTCTCTCTCTCCTTCAAGTACTTGGGCTTAGTGACAGGATCAGCCAGTCGGATTGGCCCCCACAAACCCCAGAATAAGGGTGTCAAAAATAAAACCGAACTGTTTAAACTAAAACTGTGAAATCTATTCTTAAATGATTCGATTTTGGTTTAAAAAATGAAACATTTTAATTAGATGGTTGGATTCTGGTTTCAGAAAAGAAACCATTTAAACCGACTATTTGGACTGTTAAAACCGATTAAACCTTTACTAGTGTTAAAATGTATATGTTTGTGGAAATAAATTTTATTTTAATGCTTTCCACATGGCATACTTCTAAATTGTAAGTTCATTTTCATATATGATTAAAATTATTTTAATGTTTTCCTTGGTTTTTTCTCTCCTAACTCTCTTCCTCTCCCTCTTCGTAACGAAACCTTTTAAAAATCGAAACCTATTAATAACCGATTTTGATAAACATTTTGAATCCGTTTAATAAATGATTCAAATTTTGTTTTATTTTTCACACACTGAATCGAAATCAAACTACATCATTAAACCGAAACCACACTGTTTAACACCCTTACCCTAGAATAGGTCAAACATGCATGAAATTGGTGTCCGTACTGAGTTGAATCAGAATCCGCCTAGCCGATTCTGATCCGAATAACCGATCCAATTCCTCAAACCTACCTCTCTCTCTCTCTCTCTCTCTAAGCTTATAAAAATAGGAAGATACGTTGGAATCATTAAACATAATTTATTATCTTATTGGAGATTTGATGTTAGGTTTCAATCAACCAAGATGATCATTTACATCATATTATATATTTGAAATCATATCCCCTTCTATAGTTTATTGATCTTTCATACTATTCAGATAACCAAAAAAATTTATTGAATTAAAGATATGGGCCACAGTCATTAAACCTATTATTAAGATAATCAATCATTAATGTACGTAAATCTTATAGAGATCATCATACCAATATCACTCACTTGAATGCATAACAAAGATGAAAGAAGTTAAAATGTAGGGTTTTATAACTTTTACAGGTCAAGGCCTGCAGATTAGGTTAGCAATATTTCTTTGACTGGTTCTTGATCATTCACTGGGATCTCAAATGGTTGGAGAGGATGCAGAGTGAAAGAACCCGGTGTTCCAGGCTCTAAGAGTAGAAAAAACAGGAAACCACCGGCCTGTTGCCATGAACTTCTAGAAGACCTGTTGATGAACTGGGTACAAGCTTTTTAGATGGAAGGCATGTACAAGCCATGGATATAATAATGGCCATGCTGAACTTGATCCTTATTGGTCGGTATTGATTTGGGTCGGACTATAGTTCAAGTAATCGGTATCAGATCAGTTTTAGACTTGACCAATTTTTTTTAATTTATTATATAAGATATCAGTTACGTGTCTGTTTTCCATTGAATCCGTACACTTTATTCAATCTGCATCAAATCGGTTTTGGACATTACCTTGGATTTAAAACTTGGGTCGGGATTTTAAGATTGATTTGTGATCCAGATCCTTTTTTTTTATTAAAATTATAAAAAATATTATTTTAACATTAGTTGAACATACATGACAACCAATTCTATTAGACCTTCAAAAAAAAAAAGAAAAAAAAAGAAAAGAAGAGGGATGTGATCAGATCAGCCGATCCAGTCTGCTATACCAATCCAGGACGGATCCAGATATTTAACTTGAAATCCGTATCGGATTAGTATCGGCCAAGACCAATACTAATCCGATACCAAATACTACAACAATGGTACAAGCTTAGTTTTAGATGAAAATGAAGCTCCAACAACAATATAGATAAATGGGTAGTTTTCCTTCACCCACAGTGAAGAGAAATATCTTTAGACATAGACTCAGAAATCTCGAATTAAGGTCTGGTGCAATGGAGTGGATAGTTTCGACAATTCACTCATAAGTGTTAATCATTAATAATCTTATCTGTGGATTCTTTTATTCATAATCTTGTCGGTTGGTTTCCTGTTTTCTAGAGGTGAAAGTAAACTTCCCTCCCATAAAACCCTAAATTGTTTCAAAATTTCCCATCCCTCATTCTTCACTTGGGATTTGTGGGAGATTGACTCATTGGGGTCAGTGATCAAATAACAATCAATGTTTGACGAATCAACATATCTTACCCAAAATGCCCCCATACTTATGAGAGTTGGGACCACGATGGGGACCTGGATCCTTTGTAGTGACTGCCAAGCGGAAGTGAGATTTTGACTATGGGGAATAACTATGAGCGGTCAGGATCCTCGTTGCCTACGGTAGTCATTACAAAAGATCTTAATGCCACGATGGATGGATTAGGGTTGCATGAATTCTAAACCCAATTGAATTTGGCAGAGTTAGGCTGATTCAGAATGAGTTGAGTCTGACCGAAATGTTACAAATTGAAATAGATGGAGAGTGATCATATACCCGATTTCAGGTTTTTCAATATTGAAAAGGATGTAAGGTTTCAGGTAATCTGATCTAATGAGTTCCATGGATGAAGATAAGGTGAGCGTGCTATGGAAGAATCATTAGTAAATGGAAAATGTGAGTAGCACTTTTGAGAGAGATTGGTCGGTTGAATAGACTTGAAATTTTCTAGGACCGTTCGATTGAATTCAAATTGGATTCGATGGAGACCAATCCCATATCTAATTCCGAGTTTTTCAATCCTAGAGAGAGAAAGAGAGAAAGGTGTAAAGTTTTTTGATAATCTGATCTTATCAAATACATGAATGAAGATAAGGTAGGTGTGCTGTGAAGGAATCATGAATAAATGAAAAACATGTCTCTTGAGTCCAACTTGTGATCTCTAGATGTGAGAAGCACTTTGAGGGAAGTGAAAGATAGGGAGGATTAGAAAGGAAGGAAGGAAGAAGAGATCATGGGCCCACCAAAAACCATAATGGTTTATAAACTATGTCCATCACATGTGGACCTCTTCTTCACACTTTTTTACTTATCCCTTTTTAATTCCTTTTTAAAAGCTTGTATGTCTCCATGTGATTTTTTTTTTCTTATTATAATAATTATAGGCCAAAGTTTTCTTAGATCAAGATAGAATAAATAAAAGAGAATATAAAAATTAATATCATCATATGTAAGCAAAGTCGTCAGCATACAATTCTTTCACCCTAAATGTGACATTTATGATATCATGTGTTTTCAATTTCTTTTAGTCATTTATTTTTTAATTATTTTTTAAAATTACATAATGGAAAAAAAGTTTTCCCACGTTTCTATGGTATCATAAATGGTACAGTATATAATTTTTTTTAAATTATTTTTTTCTCTCTTCTTCTGATCATGTGGGTTCTAAGTTGATATGTGAAAAATCCATAATATTATATCTATTAAAAACAAATCCAAAAAATGGTTCATGGAAACTTTAAGTCAGACAAATTTTTAGGTTCTTATAATTTATGGAGAAAAGTTTGTTCTAATAAAACGTAAGTCTGCTAATGGCATCATCTTTATAATTTCGGACTAAAATACCCATAAAAGTAATCCACACGTTATGGTCATGTCGATCAGCCATCCTCGGCCCATAATTTATTTACAAAATGAAGATGAGAAGGTTCTCAAGTTCAAAAATTAGAGAAATCAAAGGTAGCAAAGACTAGAGGGGGGCATTACATATACTTAGTAAATAAGGGACATGAATTCTTCACAAATGGAACCCTAAATCTCGTTAAGGAATTTCCATCATTGTTTATTTATTTGCAATCAATGGTTTCTCAATTAAAATCAAAATCGAACCAATTATTAGACTCTAAAACCAAAATCAAACTAATCAGTTTCGATTTGATTTATCAGTTCTAGTTGAGAGTTGACATCCTTGCAAATTATGGTGGTTTAGTGGATTACGACCAACACCATTCAAAACCATGAGAAACCACCTAATCTCATGTCCTTCACCACTAAAGTACGGAAGAACATAAAGATGGAGAAACCACCTCCACCACCTCCACCATCACCACCACCACCATCACCACCACTCACCACCCATAAGACTCTTGAATCTTTAGTTGACTAAATTGTTTCTGGTTCTGTTTCTTAGTGAAAAATGGTTGGCAGATGTTAATCATCTCTCCAAGAACTGCTTTAAGGTGGGACCTCATTTGATTGAAACCCTAAAAAATGGATGTCAATTCCTGAATTGTGAGTCTGTGACCTACCCACCTTCAGCAGCACCACAGACCCACTCTGCTAAAATGGTTCAACAATCTAGAAGCGGATCTACTTTCTACAATGAGATCTCTGGACTTTAGGCAGGATATTTAGAAGTTCAATGGTTTTAACTTTTAAGTTTGGGTGGGTCCTTATTCATTCTATTAATTACCACCAAAGCCAGGATCAGCCAAACTCAGCTGAGTAGATATGGGATTTTAAATCCTCAATTAGAGCCCACATCCTCACAAGAGACACCGTGAGTGGCTGTTGGGCCTTCCCTTTCCCTACATATACGGTCTCAATTAGAAAACTCTACTTTATAGACAACCACATGACCCAAGTGGATGCCTAAATTGTCTGCACTCATTGCATGATTCCATGATGTTCATGTGCTCCTTTGGGTTGAGTAGAACCCAAATGTGTTTGGTTCAACCTATCTAGTCCAAATCAGGTCCAACATATGGAAAAGTCCACAAGAGCCTGATTCAAACTTGTTGGGTATCTAAAGTATAGATTCCAATCAGAGGATACCACGTGGCAAATCGGTATTTTTGCAGATCTTACAAAGGGCATGTCAAAGGCAAATCTGACCTTACATAGTTTGCAGGGTTAAATCCGACCTTGCTTAATCTGCATCAACCCTTTATAAATAGGGGGCAGCGATCAAAGGTTCATTATGTCACTGTTCATTTACTATTTTCTACCATCCCTATTTTCACCTCAGGGCTCGTATCTAAGATATCGACTTTGGTGATTGTTTGCATCTCAGTCCTGACTTAGACATTGGAACCAGCACTGGGTAATGACCATTTTAATTGATAGCAGAAAACCTAAAGGCATGTAATTAGATACAATCAAAGAAGGGACTTTTAATAAGTAATAATATTCCTAAAGAAGTTGCATCCTTTCCTTTCATGGGTCAAATATGATACATGAAGTCAGGGTTCAAGAACTCGGAATCAAACACTGATCCGGAGTAGGATAGGCCAAGGAACCGGCTCTTACCAATCTCGATCCTTGAACCCTGCATGAAGTCTCCATACAGCCCATGCCCACTCGTAAAAAATTGTACCACATCGAATATGATTAAAGATTAGATCGCCTTGACCAATTCAAGCGGTTCGATCTAAATAGAAATCCTCTCCTATCATTGGAGATGCACAACTGAAATTCACTGGATGATTGAACAGCATAAGACAATTTTTATCCTGTCCTGCCTGCCCTCATGGGTGTTGCATTTGCATATGATGAGGCCCACCGGCCCCACAGGAGTGGAGTGAATCTCCATGGGAGATGCAGATTGCAAAAGCCAGGTGGAAGAGAACCAACCGGATTGAGTTTCTGGTGAAAGGGACTTTCCAAGAAACAGTTTATGACCTTTTGGGAAGCACTAGAGAATAGAAAATAGCTTTCGATAGAAACGGAGAGAATCAGAAAGGTAGAAAGCATGCTTTGTCAGCCATTAGAGCTTCAGAGTTACTTCTCGTTTCTGTCATTCAAATAAAATATTAAAAGAAATTATTTGTTATATCGATTAAGGAAGACCTGGGTTTGTGTGTTTTTGATTAAAAGATTAGGAGACACGGGAAGGAAAAAGCTGTGATCCATTGTAGTTTGTACTTTGTACTGAGTTTCCACTAAGAAGGAAAACGAGAAGTTGGATTCGATGCTTGAGTTTGTCCCTCAAAAAGGTAGATTTTGCTCCACAAAATTTGCCGGAAGATCACATCTATCATTGTATTGGAGATCTATTTGGAGAAAGGCGTATTGGGTCTGCTCATTTCGTCTTCTTTTTGTCGTGTTTTTCATGGTTTTGATCTCCGGAGCAGTCGGAGGTGGTGGAGTTTATCTGGGCTGTTCTTTGATGTGTTATGGACTTAATAGGTATGTAACTGTACTGGCTCTGTTCGTCCTTTGAAAGTTTCAACTTTTTTTTTTCTCAGCTCTGAAGAACTCTTTTGAGTAAAAAAGTACAACCCTTTGTTTTGAAACAGAACTTTAATTGAAGCAGCAGGAGATCAATCAATGATGGGTGTTTTCTTCCAATTACGAAATGTGCTGTCGTTCGATGAGTGCAGTAGCAGGCCTATAGTCTCCATCAACTAGTCTTGTAGCTGTGCTTTGTTTTCGGTTATTGTTTTTCGGTTATTGTTTTACTTTCAAACTGACGATTAGAATGCTGTGGGTCTATGAACTAGGTAGAGTTTCGATTGTGGGCTTTACTGGATTTGTTGTACTGTTAGCTCTGCTCCTGCCTTCTGGTTCCGAAGGGTTAAACACGGAGGGACAACTCCTCCTGTCACTGAAGAGTACCCTTCATGATCATCTCAACCTTCTGGGTAGTTGGAATTCTGGTGACCAGACGCCCTGTAGATGGAGTGGTGTGAATTGCACACTAGATAACGATCCAGTTGTATGGTCCCTCGATCTAGATTCCATGAATCTCTCAGGCACCCTGTCATCGAGTATTGGTGGATTGGTCCACTTGACTCATCTAGATGTTTCGTTCAATCAGCTCTCTGGGAGTATACCCAAGGAGATTGGAAACTGTTCAATGTTGGAGGTTCTTAATCTGAACAACAATCAGTTTGAAGGCCCTATTCCTGTTGAATTGGGTAGTCTATCAAATTTAGTAATTTTGAATATAAGCAATAACAAATTGTCCGGACCTTGTCCAGAGGCGCTTGGGAACCTTTCTTCTTTGGAACAATTTGTAGCATTCACTAACAATCTGACAGGCCCATTGCCTCGTTCACTTGGCAATCTCAAGCGATTGAAAATTTTTCGAGCAGGTCAGAATGAAATTTCTGGAAGCCTACCAGCAGAGATTAGCGGATGTGAGAGTTTGCAACTACTGGGTCTTGCCCAAAACTCTTTAGGAGGTGAAATACCCAAAGAGCTTGGAATGCTTGGGAACTTGACCGATCTGATCCTTTGGGATAATCAGCTGTCTGGAGTTATTCCAAAGGAGCTTGGGAACTGTACAAACCTCAGGACTCTTGCTCTGTATGAGAATGAGCTTGTGGGTGAAATCCCTGTTGAGATTGGAAACCTGAAATTTCTGCAGAAATTATACCTCTACAGGAATGGGTTGAATGGGACAATTCCGAAGGAGGTTGGCAATCTTTCTTTGGCAACAGAAATCGACTTCTCAGAGAACAATTTTACAGGGGAGATACCAGTTGAGTTCAGCAAGATAAAGGGTTTACGCTTACTCTACCTTTTCCAGAACCAGCTGATAGGTGTTATTCCTGACAAGCTAAGCAGCTTGGTCAATTTGACTAAGCTTGATCTCTCTATTAATTACCTCACAGGTCCTATTCCTGTTGGATTTCAATTTTTGACTGAACTACTCCAGTTGCAACTCTTTGACAACTCGCTAAGTGGTGGCATTCCTCATGGGCTCGGAGTTTATAGCCGACTTTGGGTGGTTGATTTTTCGGACAACCAACTAACTGGATGGATACCTCGTCATCTTTGTAGACATTCTAACCTGATTTTGTTGAATCTAGGTACAAATATGCTGACCGGAAATATCCCTACTGGAGTTACAAACTGCAAATCATTGGTTCAACTTCGTCTTACTGGTAACAATCTTACAGGGAGTTTCCCTTCTGATTTATGCAAATTGGTCAATCTCTCTGCTGTTGAATTGGACTCAAATAGTTTTAGTGGGCCTATTCCTACTGAAATTGGTAACTGCAAAACATTGCAAAGACTTCACCTATCAGATAATAACTTCACATCTGAGTTACCAAGAGAGATAGGTGATCTTTCCCAGTTGGTTATCTTTAATGTCTCAGCAAATATGCTCACTGGACGCATACCACCGGAAATTGTCAATTGTAAAATGCTTCAAAGACTTGATCTAAGTCAGAACAGATTTGTAGGTGCTCTACCATGTGAACTTGGAACCCTTTCAGAGATGGAACTTCTCAAGCTTTCAGACAATCAACTTACAGGGAATATTCCTGCAGCATTAGGGAATCTATCTCACCTGACTGAGTTGCAAATGGGTGGCAACACATTTTCCGGTGGTATACCACCAGAATTGGGCTCACTTTCAAGCTTGCAGATTGCTATGAATCTTAGTTACAATAATCTTTCTTGGATAATACCGCCAGAGCTTGGGAATCTCATTTTACTGGAATTCCTCTTGCTGAACAACAATCAGTTGACTGGTGAAGTTCCCGACACATTTGGAAACCTGTCTAGTTTACTTGGGTGCAATATTTCTTACAATGACCTAACTGGATGTTTACCGTCCGATCCACTGTTCAAGAACATGGATGTCAGCAACTTCATTGGCAACAAAGGACTATGTGGGGGGCCTCTTGGTGACTGCATTGTATCTCCGTCTTCACCCTCTTTCCAATCAGCTTCCAAAGGGATAGATGCTCATGAGGCTAAAATCATTGCAATAATTGCAGCTGTTGTGGGTGGAGTTTCTCTCATTCTGATTGTTATTATTATATACTTCATGAGGCATCCAGTTGAAACCATTGATCCGTTTCAAGACAAACAATCATCTTCTCCTGTCTCAGACATATACTTTTTACCAAGAGAAGGGTTCACTTTCCAAGATTTGCTTAAAGCCACAAATAACTTTGATGACAGTTTTGTTATTGGAAGGGGGGCTTGTGGAACAGTGTATAGGACTGTTATGCCCTCTGGACAGATAATTGCTGTGAAGAAACTTTCATCTAATAGAGAGGGAAACAGTGTCGAAAACAGCTTCTATGCTGAGATTTTAACTCTGGGAAAGGTTAGGCATCGAAATATTGTGAAGCTGTATGGTTTCTGCTATCATCAGGATTCCAATCTTCTTCTCTATGAGTACATGGAAAAAGGCAGCCTGGGTGAATTACTTCATGGGGAATCTTGTGGCCTGGACTGGCAGACACGGTTCATGATTGCTCTTGGGGCTGCTGAGGGCCTTGCTTACTTACATCATGACTGTAAGCCTAAGATCATTCACCGAGACATAAAGTCCAACAACATTCTACTTGATGATTGCTTCGAAGCTCATGTTGGAGATTTTGGACTGGCTAAGGTGATAGACATGCCACAATCCAAATCAATGTCTGCAGTTGCAGGATCATATGGTTATATTGCCCCTGGTATGCTTGTCTCCTACCTCCTTTCTTTTTCTTTAAAAAAATACTTTTGGAAGTGCATTGGTTAGTGCATTGCCTCTGTAGGCATTTACTTTATAGCCTTAAATACATTGCCCTAGTTCTCTGTTTGGCATAACTGGATCAAGAAACCAAATTTAATTATTTTTTATATAATAAATTGTATCCAAATTAATTTCTTTAAGGTAGTATGGTATAATTTTATTTCCCCTTGTAAGTTCATTGTTTGACTTTTTTTATGAGAACAGCATGTTCTAAAATTAGTAAATACTTCTGTGGGACTGAAACTCACAATATACTTCTGTGTCACTGAAACTCACAACAGCTTCCGACATTTCTTTTCTTGTCTCCTAGTTTTTCTTCTTACGAACCAGGCAGCCTTATTTTGGCAAGAGCACTAATCCAATGTACTGCCAGCATCATCCAAGAATAATGTCAGTAGACAAGACTGATAAAACACACCTGAATTGTATCCAGACTTGGTATGCTTTCACGCTTGTCCATTAGCACAACACTTTCATAATACTCGAGTTTAATAACACTTCTTACTGCTGAATACTCTCTAAAAATCTCATGAATTAGATTCATTAAAACCTAATTCATGGTGTCCTCTTGAACACAATTCATGGGAAAACAGAAGTAGTGCTCACCTAGGATTTGAACTTTCTTATGTGAAATATGAGGGAAGAATGTTCCCTTTTGTCATTTTCTGGTTGTGTAGATACTGTTGGATGCTCCACGCATTTCTTACTTGATGAATAAAGATTAAGACAGAGACATAGAGGGAAGGCAGGAGATTGGTTTTTTCTGGGCTCTTTGCACACATCTTTTCTCTAATTTATCACATTGAATAATTTGCATAATCAATTATATGTGTAAGCATGAAGCAAGTCATAGTTATAGTCACACCTAAGCTACTGCCTAGTGCCTACCATGGTTTTTTTTCTTTGTTGAGGGTTGGGAGGTGGGGGGAGGGTGGGGAAACATTACTTGTTATACATATGCAGACGTGCCTATGTTTCTTTCTTGCTCTTAGGGTTTCTGGATGTGCCTATGTTTCTAACTTCTAGGATTTATGTGTCAGACACCTTATGTTCATGCCTTTGTTGCATGGTATGGAAAAATGAGGACCTCTTTTGACCATTTCAAGTCAAACTTTCTTATTTATGTTGCATTTCATTTTCCTCATGATGTAAGATTTCATCACATGTTGAATCTATCATCTCAGTATCATGAGGAAATGATATCTATAGCCATATGTATTTTATTTCTATACCATATGCTATACTTATAATCTGAATCTGTGTTTCGTCTTTTCCCAAGTTTTTATTTATTTTGGGGAAGGAACTCTTCCAAAAAACTTCATTCAAAAAATTGCTAACCTTGAGAAAAAGCATGATTAAAGTTTTGGATTTAAAGATTAAAAAATTGCATGTCCGTTCCAGAATTATATAAGTTTTTTTCTTTTTCTATTTATTAATTTCTACAAATGTGAAATTGATGTGGCATTGTGAATCTATAGGAGGTCAATAAATTATTGGATCTATTTAACATTTATTAAGAGACTTAATTACCTCAATGGAGATTTTGAGGGAAAACTAAAAAAAGTCTATAGAGACATTATCAAATACTGGATTGAATACGTCTAACCACGGCGTGGTTAATTATTTTTCTCACAAATCCATGGGCTTTTATTATATTTGATGAATAGAAAAAGAATAGTTGTTCAGAGATATTATTATTGTGTACGTACTTGACTTGTTATGACAATGCGGGATAGCAACCCAGAATCATCCATGAGCAATGTTTAGGAGAAGAGATATAAACAGTTTGTAGGAAGGGCCAGTTATGCCCAGTGAGAAAATGGTAGGAATTCTCTCTGCTGATCTGACAGTAATCAATAGAAAACTATAATTCCAAATCGGTTTGGCTAACGGTTGGCTGCACAAACTCAAATAAAAATTATTTTTTAATAAAATAAAGTCCTGACAAGATTCAACTGATGGCTAAAGTAGGGTTTAGAAATAGGTTATAAACTGGCTTCAGCAGTCACTTTTGGAGAAGATGGTCTTCGCTGGTGTATCCTTCATTGTTAAGATCTAAGTTTGAAAATGAGTTGCTCAACTCGTATCTGATCCTTGTAACATTCAGTTGGTAGTTTTCACCTAGACTAACTGTGGAGATTGAATTCTGCTATTTTTATAACTGTTTTTGACATATGGAGGAAAACGTTTGAGATTGTTTTTGTTTCTCTGGTGTTCTCTCATACAATCAGGCAAACGTTTGTATTTCTTAGTCAAGTCTTACTCATTTATTTGTTCTATTCAGAAACATTGTCAAGATTCATGCCTGTAATTGATGGATATTTTGACTTGTTTTGTGTCAGAATATGCATACACAATGAAAGTTACAGAAAAATGTGATGTTTATAGCTACGGGGTTGTTCTATTGGAGTTGCTGACTGGCAGAACACCAGTACAACCTCTAGAACAAGGATGTGACCTTGTTACGTGGGTGAGAAATTATATTCAGAACCATTCTTTGACATCTGGCATACTTGATCCTCGTGTAAATTTAGAAGATAAGAGTTGTGTTGATCACATGATTACTGTCTTAAAAATTGCTTTACTCTGCACGAGTACGTCGTCTTCTGACCGCCCAACAATGCGAGAGGTTGTGTCGATGCTCATCGAGTCTAGTGCCCTAAAAGGGAACTTTATTCCTTCTCCCATTCATGACAATCTCCCATTGAAGGATTACCCCTCATGATTGTATCTTATGTGCTAATTAACGAAAATTTTGATTGTTTCTTCATTGCTGATTCCTCCTTGTATTATTCGCAAAAGTAAATTGATAGAGTTTATGTACCTTATCTTTTTTTAGATAATGTTGATACTCACCTCTATTATGAGCTTCTGTGGGTGATTGCTATTACTCAAGTTATGTATCCCTATCTGTATCTCCATCTCAAAGAAATACAATGGAAATTATGTACTTTTTGCTGTGCCATTTTTATGTCATTCAATGTTTTTTATGTGAAACGAAGTGGTGGAGAAATGATTGCTATTATATTGGCAATTTCACTGTTCAAATTTACTTTGTCATATGTGTGTGTGGGTGAAAGAGAGCAAAGGAGTTTAGCATACTGAAATTCAGGCAATATTCTAGGTCCAAATAAGAACAAACATAATAAGGGTGGCATCACACAATTTTCTTGTTAAAAATAATAAAAGTAAAATAATTGAATCTGCCATACAACATAAACGGTAATAAAATAACATGTGTATCTTTGCGCATTTTAGAAGCATAAATATTGATGCATCCATGTGACCCAAGTCACCCAACTTGCCTCACATCTTGGTGACACAGTAATCTGGTATTCTGAAGTCTTTCAGATATACTGCCCAAACTGCGTTGAATATCCAAGTATCAACAACAGGTGACAATGAGTTATCATACCCTAGGAATCTGCACATAGTTGTGGGTGTTTATTACGTAAGTGAATTAGATGGTATGATATATTACATAAGTGAATCAGATGGTATGATAGGCATAAAGTTGCAGTCCCTGCTGGTTTTGGTTGTTACCAGACTGCAGGAGACGGGAGGTGAGGAAGAAGAGTGATCTATCAACCCTTCTCCATACACTGTTATTAACAATTTAAAACTGGAGTTCCCATTTCCCAATATGCCCTCACTTACAAATATACTCCCTCTTAGGACACTCATACATATAATTCCCATAATACCCTCATACTTATATCCCAACACTCCCCCTCAAGCTAGGGAATAGATGTTCTGAATGCTCAGCTTGCCCAGAAGAAGATGAAATAGTTTAAAGTTGACTTCTTTGTCAGCACATCTTCCAATTGATGATTGATCTCCAGTTTTCAGAAATGGTGAACAGATGCACCCAGAGTCAATCTTTTCCTTTACGAAGTGACGATCAACTTCGCTGTGCTTTGTACATTCATGTTGGACTAATCAGAAGATATGCTTATAGCAGCTTTGTTATCAAAGTATAGTCTCACTGAGCCATCAACATTGAATTCCAGTTCTAGTATTAATCGCTTCATCAATAGGAGCTCAGAAACTCAATATGCAATAGCCCTAAACTGGGAGCTCAATCAATTTGCCATCGGAGCTCATAATTCAGCCTCAACACTTAGTCTAACCACAACTGTCTGCTTCTTACTTCTCAAGGTGACTTGGTTCTCAGTAAAAAACGTGCAGTATCCTGATGTGGATCTTCTATCAGTCGCAGATCTAGCCTAGTCTACATCAATGTAGGCTTCAATCTTCAGGTGGTTATTTTTGGTGAACAACAGCCCCTTTGCAAGCTTGGACTTCAGAAACCTGAGGATACGGAACACTGCTTCCATATGATATATTATGCTTCAAAACTGTAGTTTGCATGTATCATAAGTGTTTCCATGTGTTTCTTAACAATTTGTACATCTCCCTAACGTCTCTGAGACATCTCTTAAAGTCATCCTCTTGATACGCTGACATATACCAATACTCAACACCCTGGTTTTCGCTTCCCATGGCTAAAGTTGTCAAGGAGTTCTGTTGCACTTCAACAATACTCTGCTCTTGCCTCACCTATCGTCTTCTTCTCCTAGCTTCTGCATCTTTGTCCCCTTAGACTTGCATGGATTCAGGTTGATGCACTTCTATGACTAAAGGTATGCATTTCATGGTGGACTTATCCAGCCTTAGGGTGTAAACATCTTGACATTAAGGTTTGATAACCTTGCCTTGTTTACTATTGATACTGTATGGAAATCGCATTGACACATCCTGCCTTGGAATTTTTCACAAGCTTGCACCATGCAGTGTCAGAATTCACTCAAGCATCCATTGCCTCTATTCCTGGTCAACTGACATTTTCTGTGCTCCAACCCTATTTAGTGTAGTTGGTGATCCATTTTATTCCTTGCCTGCTAGCATTATCTTCCCAAGGTTTTGGGGGAGGGAGGGGAGGGGAGGGGGGGGGGGGGATAAGTCTGTACCTTCCCTCCTAGTACTGTTTTGATTTTGCTCTTGCCACAAGAAATCAGTAATTATGAGCAGCATCATGCCCCAACCACTAAGCAGATGAAATCCAGGTCTAAGCCTTGGGCATTATGTTAATGGGTAAGAGCCCATCTTGACCTGCTGAGCCAATGTTTGTTATTCCAAGTGACTTTAGTATTCTCTAACTCAGGATTGGGTTCATTCTGTTACACTTTGCCTTTGTGGAAAGTTAGCTGTTGAGATTGCCAAGACGGGAAGCCATGAATCCACCATGAATGCATGAAATGCAGGCTTAACAGATGACCAGTGTAGGCCTTAGAAAGGCGAACATTCTGCTATGAAACACTTGCATGTGATACTGATCCATGGAAAAGAGCCCATGGTTTTTGGTTGAAAAATGAAGGTCATCCATCTCCTTTCTTTCTTTTCTTTTTCTGCTATCATCTTTCATACCATGCTATTTTTAGTATTCTTTTTGAGAGTATCTTTTTCTGGCAACCTGTGCTAGAAGTTAGGTTGGATGGATGGTATCTTACTCATGGAAGCTGAGGGAGCTCAATGAGATTCCATGTGTTTGTCCATCTCCCTGCCTTCTTCAATGGTGCTCTAAGCCTGTTAGCTCAAATTATCAATTGCCAACATATCATATTTTTAATGGATGTTAGTGGGAGATGCCATGTTGGGTACTGTCACTGTGTATAGGGGGAATCCAGAGCTGCCCCTCCAGATGGATGTCCTTGTTGGCAACTTCGCGGTGTAACTCAATGTAGTGGAGAGAGAACTTAATGAGAGAGAAAATGGAGAGGGATTGTCAGTGCAGGTTTTAAGAGTGGTCGAACAATTGAAAGAGTGATTAATAGATGGTTGATTAGAAGTTAGCTTGAAGAGAAAGAAAATGGAGTGTTTATGAAGTTATATTGAAGAGAGAGAGAGAGAGAGAGAGAGAGAGAGAGAGAGAGAGAAGGGGAGAGAGAATGTCGGTGGGCTCCATAGCCGGTCCATTCTACCAGTCGAAGAAAGAGAATGGCAGTTGAGAGCTCAAAGCATTGAAGGTTGAAGAAAGAGAAAACGGAAGAAAGATTTTCAATTCAATGTGGCAATAGAATGGCAGTTGAAATGAAGAATTGAAGAATAGAAGAATAGAAGAACAGAAGATATATAGAAGAATTGAAGATGGAATGATGTTTTAAGAAGAGAGAAAATTGGAGGAGAGAGAAAATGTGGGTGGGCCCCACTTGGTCTAATTGCCGGCCAGACCAGCCGATCCTGCCCAAGGACAGCCAGGCCATGCTGTGCAGGAGCAGCAGCGGCATAACCTGCTGCCCGCACAAGCCCAACCCGCATGCCCCTTGAGTGGGTTCATTCCAAGGCAAACGATGCCTTTCAATGTGTTCGGTGGGAATTATGTGATTTATTGAAGGTCTTTTGGGGAACTTAAGAGATTGAATGTTCTGATCTTATGGTGGAAGGAAATGAAGGAATGGTTGGGTGCATGGAAGCTGATACACCGCCGTTACACATGATCAGGTTCCCCATGGTTAATACTTTATAAACACATGCAAAATTCGATCACTTAAGTGGTTGTTCTGATGTTCTCATGCATATATATACATACACACGGGAAGATGCCATTTTAATATATTTCATTGCATCATTTTAAATGACCATAACTTGGTCAATATAGGTCCAAATCGGACGATTTGAAAACCCATCTCTTTGCTTTTGAATAAGGAAGCTGTTTGAACAAGTTTAAAGTCGAAGTATAAAACAGAAAACAAGTTTAAAGTGGAGAACAGGAACGAAAAGGGTGAAGGGAAGTGATTCAAAAGCCAGTTTTGGCTCTCTTGGTTTCTTAACACTGCTCATGGACAGCTGAGGAGGGACGCACAAAACTTGCAGAACCTGCAAGACAGAAAAACTGTGAGAGGAGAAGGCCATAAGATGGTAGGTCATTGATTGCTTTATAAGGAAATGGACATCTTAGTGTGTGTGAGGTTCATGGGAAGCATATGGATACACCTAGAGTGCATGGAACATACAGAATAGAGAAAAGAAGTGAGAAAAAGGAATTGTGAGTGTGATGTACTGATGGGGCATTGAAGAGGATTGTTGTTGTATTTTTTTTTGGATAAGTAGATATTTTATTAATCCAAAAAGGAGAACACAACAAGTTGGACCTCGCAAGAGACCCAGACATAACCACACAACAAAACAAAACAAAAATAATTGAGACTAGGATACAACATTACTAAGGCCTTGTAGAGAAAAAGAAAACAGCCACGAAACAACAAATTCATTCTTAAATGTCTCAGAGACGACAAGACGGAGTACGAATGCGGGTATTTCTTCTCAAGAGAACCAGAGAAGTAGAACCAAGAACTCTCATAGTACCCCCATCACACATTAAATGGTGTGAGAGATTGCCATTCTTATCCTCCCAACACGAGAGTTCTTCATTAGGGGTCAAGATTGAGTCTTCACTTTCCGAGGGATTACTATCGGAGGATTCCTTGATATGTTCTCTCTCATGGTTGCCCATTTGTTTGGAGGGTGAACAACCCCCTGATCAGCAAAACGAACATGCTTTCCAGCCACAACATCACTAGGAGCAAGGGGGGAGGGATCAGAGGACAACGGAGCTGACGGATGAAAACAAGGTGGCTACGGCCACAAAGGGCTCAAGGAGATGGGGAGCCTAGAATAGTGGCAATGGTAGAGCCACCAAAAGACAAGGGGGAAGGAGTAAAAGGTTGAGCCAATGACTTTGCCAGGGAGGGATTCTTGGGGATAAGATGGGAGCAGAGTACGGGTCCGAGGAAGAGGAGGGAATGAGAGTTTTAGACAATAGAGAAGGAGGGGGTGCAGGATTTGGGTTGAATCGGAGGAGGGGTTTTAAATAAGGCCTTCAGAGCCGGACTTCAAGGGATTAAAAAAAAGGGGAGACTGCAACCAATGGAACAGAGGAGCATCAAGCAAGGGAGGTTTGACTGAGGCGAAGGAAGGGGAGGGGAAAACAGCACCCGAAGAGGAGGGGGTGGTGGAAGAGGGAGGTGTAGCCTTCAAGGGGGAACAAGGACATAAGTAATTTAGGTTTTTTTTTTTGTGGGGGCAGGATGATCCAGCAGTCTACCTTAGGGGTTTTAGAATAGTATGGGCCATCAGGGCCTCTATGCCGAAAGGTGTACTCCCTCCTTGGCAAAGAGGGGAACCTAGGGAGCTGGGCAGCCAAAGGCTGAAGCACTGTGTGGTGATTGTTGCTTGCACTTATCGACAACAACACTTTAACTGAAGTTTTCAATGGTAGGATTACATAGATGAGGTAATCTACTCTAGCAAATTCTTAATGTGATTGTAATTCATGGTAGGCTAGATGTTCGAAAAAATGCCTCTATGAATGCATGGTTGTAATGAGTAAGGAATAGGAGAAGAAACGAAGGTGTGATTTTGAAGGAGCTTGAAGGTGTTAGAACTGTTTTGTTGGCATTTTAATCATCTATACTTACCTTAGAAATTAATGGGTGCATGAAGCTTGAGGGAGGTGTGGGAGCTTGCTTTGACATATCTTGATGATTTGCTGCTTGTTTGAGGAAGGAGAAGAGAAGAAGGGGCTTTGTATGTGTAAACCACCACCCAACTCATTCCTTGTTCATTGAAAGCTTTATTGAAGCTTTGAGAGTTATTGGGAAGTTTATATTGAATACTTATGGTGATTATGAGTTTGTGAAGAAGGAGAGTGCTTTCATTGAAGCACACTTGATGATTCAATTCCTCCCAGCTGGTGGAATTGTTGAAGATTCTAGTGAGCCTGTAGAGCTTCAGAGACATCTCCGGGTATCCGGAAGCTGTGGTTGTAAGCATTTCTTTGCATTGAATAATTCATTGCTTACCAGTTTATTGAATACTAGCTTGGTGATATATGTTGAATGCCTAGGCTAGGTTGAGCTAAAATTGTAGGGCAAATTTGTAAGCCCATTTGCTATTATTGTTGGGGTGTTCAGTGGGTGCTAAACACTGGCAGTTGCAGCTGCCTGAATTCTGGCATTGGTATGCCCTCGCAATTATATGTTGGGAAAACACATGGTAGGTGCCCTTGTCTACTGTAAGACTAAATGATTAGTATTGAGTATATGATGAGTATTGAGTATATACGGAGCTCAGTTAGCCATTACTCGGTGGACTAATAACCATCACACACTGTGATCGTTGATCAACGTGATATATGTGTGTTGTGGATGGGTTTTGTGGCGCACCTTATTTTGTGGTTGTTATATGCTCTGCTACAGGATGCTTTGTGCTTGAATGTGATCATGTGACCAAATGTGAGTGGTACATTGATCAGGTCTGGGCAGCATCAGTCTTCAGGAAATTATTTGGGAAAAGCTTTAATCACTGATTCACCCACCCTCTCAGTCGCCATTGTAGTTCAACAGTCCTGTTTGGCCATATCGTTTGTCCCTGTGGATGGAAGAAGTGGGTTCTGTATACCTGAATAGAAGCCTTTCTTTTTTGTATGTTTTTTTGTTGGGGGAGGAGCCGAGGTGGTAGTGAGGGTTTCCAACAATGCTGGATTAAGGGGAGTGGAATTCAATATTCGTTGCCTTGATTCAGTTGTTTTACCATTTAACGTATGCAAATGGGAGAGGATGTTTAGGTGCTTTATGCGCTTATAGTTTGATCTCTTGGCAGGTGCACAGTAGGCTAAACAACTGGTGAGATTTGTATTATTCTGGTTCACATGCTTCTGTCAACTACACCATCTAGTACTGTATGGACTGTATGGACTATTATATCAAAAAAAGCTTCCACTTTCTGTAAATTGAAGATGAATAGAATTGACCATTACAGTTAATGTCCACCTTCTGTAAATTGAAGATGAATAGAATTGACCATTACGGTTGATGTTGAACAGTAGGCTAACAGCTGGTGAAATTTGTATTATTTTGATTCACATGCTTCTGTCAACTACACCTTCAAGTACTGTATGGACTACTATATCAAGAAAAGATTTCACTTTTCTGTAAATTGAAGATGAATAGAATTGGCATTACAATTAATGTTGAATGGTAGGCTAAACAACTGGTGAAATTTGTATAATTCTGGTTCAGATGCTTCTGTGAACTATACCATCTAGTCCTGTATGGACTACTATATCAAGAAAATATTTCACTTTCTGTAAGTTGAAGATGAATAGAATTGATCTGGATCCTTCATTTTCAATCCCTGGGCGTTTGGTCGCCTTATTGTATCACACATTTTTTTAATTGATGTCATTTGTAGCATTTTTATTGGATGTATAAAGTCCATATATACACCATTATGCATGGAATCATGCATATGTATTAAAAACAATAAAAATTGATGCTCTAACACTCCTTTTTGTATAAATCCTCTTATGAAAAGATATACCCTTACAACGTCTTGGGTACAGCTAGTTGACTTGCTTTGTCGCTTAAGCGCTTAGGCAGTCGTCCAACGCCTTGGGTCGACTTGAAGCCAATGCAACTATGGTAAAACTCCATTTGGAAGGAAAACTACTGTCTGGAAGATTGCAGTCAAAGCAGAGGGGTTGTGGGATAGTGTATTTATGCCCCCAAATCCTGAAGAGCGTGCGATACTTTGCTATGGCTAGGTTACATACTTATTGGGACTTGGCCACATCAGAAAAAGTTCAGGATCTTGTGTAGGTGTGAACCTCGCCAACCTCATGCCATAGTGTTAAATGGTGGTGAGAAATGTTGTCCATTCGGATTGTAACAACCAATCAAGATCTGATATTGTTCTGCTCAAATTTGGGCTCTGTAGTCTTGCCTGTAATGTTCCAAATGAAACAATAGTAGGAAAATTGCATGAGCATTTTGTTTCTTCTATAGAACATATGCTAAATATCCTGAAAAATTAGTTCCTAACAGGAATAGACAATCATCATTCTTGTTGTTGCCATCATTGTTAACATCACATCATCATCATCATAATCTTCATCATCAGTATAGCATGTTTAAGTTGCATTTTTGATATAACTGCCTGAGAGACCACATGCAGATGTGTAAATGTACTAACCAACATCAATGTTTAATCTCTCACATTCATGGTGAAGATGAGAAAAGTTACAGACATTTTTTTGGGACCAGTGAAATGGCTCATACATTTGCTTTATTTTTATTTTTATTTTTATTTTTTTCCCTCTTTGAAATGTGGTTCATACAGTTATTCCAAACAGAAACATCATTATGTTACTTGACTAAAATTTAGGTTCTTTTTATATTCCCCCCATCCCCAAACTCAAGGCTATCTGGAAATTAGGAGAGGTGCAGATAAGCTGAGATATTGTTTTCTATGTTTTGAGTTGGCTTGCTTGACAATGGCAGGTGACTCTTGGGTCAGAACAACTTGCACTTTTGTTCAGTCAATGAAGTTCATCTTTTTCACTATTTGCTTGATGCATCTATTCTCATTATTAAAACCCAAAAGGGATTACCACAGCTTAACAAATTATAATCAAGTCTAAGGCAACCTTTGTCTCAGAAAAGGCCAGAAAGAAACAAAGGATATTAAAATATGAAAATGATCTTGGGTTGATTTTTTGCATTAGCAAGTTTCTGCTGTACCATTCAATCGTAAGGTGTATAATACTTCCTTAAGGCCTTATTTGTTTCATTGTAAAAGCTCTTTGTAAATGATATTTTATATGAAAATTTTTGTCCAAGGAAAATGGGGAAGGGGTTCATACAGGAGGGAAATCCCATCACCAATTTATTATATAAGTGGTGTTTTTGGTATTACTCTTTCCCATTTATTGTGATATGATGGCTTCATGTATGACCAATATAAAGGAGAATTCTATTTTACTGGCTTTTCCTTTTTTTATTTTATTTATTTTTTATTTTTTTTTTTTCACATGGAAACAAACAAAGGGAGCCTAAAGTTTCAGTTAAAAACTAAAGATGAGAATGCCCAACAAACCTGCATAGGTGGGATTATACTAATGGTTGCTTCTGTTAACCAAATTGTATTTTCGTTGTCCTCTCCGTGCTAAGATAACATCCCAAAAAAAAAAATAAAAAAAAAAAAAAAAAAAATAAAAAATAAAAAAAATCTAATTGTGAAAGTCCATTTATGGGGTCCATATCTACAGTGTGGCAGTTTAGATGACATTAAAAATCTACTCAGGTTTTCTTTGGTATATATTATAGAATTAATTATATGATATATTATGACATATGTAGTTGTTTACTATGATTTATGACACTTATTTATATTTAAAAAAAATTGATATAATCTAAAATCTATAAATAAGTTAGAAGGTGTTTATCTTTATTATGATTATCTATTAGTACTTCTTCATGTCTAGTGGTATTAAATGGTTATTATTTATGATTCATAATTTATTTTTATAAATAATTTATTATAAATAATTTATTATAAATAATTCATAAATATAAATTTAAACTATAACAAAAGAGAGCCTTACTTCATGTGTGTCGTCGGACAAACGAAAATGCGGTGAGCCATTGGTTTGAGGTGAGGGTTTGAAATTTGACATGTGACTGTTTAAACTTTATCCATACCTTCACATGCCTCAAAATATGCTGCCATTTTAAGTCACCAATTACCATGGTAACATTGCTTCAATTATCAGATGGGAAGAAGGAAAGAGAGGGATGGTGTGTAATAACATTTCTGTACCTTTACTGGACGAAGAACGGCCAATGCGTCGCCGTACGTTTTTATATGGGAAATATTAGAATTTATTTTTGTCAAAATTAGTACAAACCTATCATGCATTTACCTCCATCTTCTCTTAAACCAAATGTTTTTGTAAGACAATATTGAAAAATGCCAGGAAAAAACATGATGATTGGGAAAATAAGGTGGAGTAAGATCACTCTTTCAACACCACAGATCTTTAATGATCATTGATTAAACATTTATTTTTTAAATAAGTTTTTATTGAAAGAGAGTTCTCTTAGTGGCTCTGTTGCCTGAGCCCACCAGTGGGCTCACACAAGTCGACCATGTATAATTTAGTACAGGGACAAGGGATGAGAGAGCATGTCAAAGAAAGAGAGAAATTGAGGTGCTAGTTCTCACCCCACCATTTGGAGAACTTTTTTTTTTTTTTTTTAATAGAATTAATACTTCAATTCCTGATTTACTGATTTCAATTTCAAAGAATAGGGTTTTTTTCCCCTTAAGAGTGAAGACAGGGTTCAATCCCAAGACTTTGCTACAATAAACTAAGATCCTAATGGTTCATGTAATTGATATTGGATCGTCGATTTATATCAATTTTGTTTGGACTTCACGTGTCAGTTTTCCATTAAATCCCTACACTAATCCGAATACCATGTTCCTTGGAGCTCTAGACTAGAAACCTAGCCTGACCCCATACATGTTCATGAACTTTGGAAACATTGTATCCGTCAAACCTCAAAATCGAAGCCCTATCTCTCCCTCAATTATTGTTCAAACATACATAAATGTATATGTAATCTGAAGCTTTCTCTTCTTTTATCCTTAAGTTTTTTTTTTTTCTATGATTAATATATATTGATGCTGAAGTGCGCCGGCCCATTGGACGGTTTCAATCTTCTCGATAACTATTTTATCTGAAGGAAATGAGAAAAATATCTTCTCCTGTTGCCCAACCCGTCAGTCGTCAATCAAATAGACTTGAGATGAATCAGCATACATTCTTAGCATTCTAGTCCGTACGATGGACTGCTCGTACGACTAGGCGACAAAAGAGAATCCATGTCCAAGGAAATTGATAAAAATCATCTATGGTTGGTCAGTTGGGCCAATTGTGATTGCACAGCTAGAGTTCACTCGATACGCATGCTGATGCATACTAAGCCCTCTAGCAGGTATCTGTTCAAGGACTATCCAAATCCTCTCCTCCCAAAGTTTTGGGAGGAGAGATGGTCCCCAAGTGTCGGCCATTTAAGGGGATTGCCGCCTCTCCTACAGAACCTCTGGGAGGAGAGGATGTAGATCCCTTTAAGGATAAGATAAGATTTCTATCCCAAGAAAATGATACCTTGAAACAAACCTACATTCAAAGTAAAGGCCCCACCTAGTTAACGGCCAGGACCCTCCCAGTTTGAAGGATTCATAGAAGAGACAAGATGCCCAATGGCCGCCTCCCTATAAAAAAGAATGTTAGATTTGTTTTTGTCTGACCTTTCAAGAGAACTGTTAGATTAGAATCTTTTATAGTTTTCCTTTTCTCAGCCTATAAAACCTCTTTTTTTTTTTTTTTTGTTGCACAAACATGGCTCTCCCACAAGAATTAAAAAAATGAGATGGTTTAAATTGGAACCGTTAAATTAATTAATAAATGGTTGGTACGATTTTCAATCGAATAATCGATTAAAATCTGACATTTGATTGGGAGAATCTACTTATATTTTTTTTTATTGATTTAAGGAATGAATATGTTGTCTACTTGCTTCCTCTTTTTGAGATTTTATTTTTATTTCCCTTATTTTTCTATCGGTCTTGATTCTCAAAGTAGAGCTACCAATTGAAAAAAAAAAAAAACAATTACAAAGAATCCGAATTTAAAATAGATAAATCACAATTAATTTTGATAAAAATTTTAAAATTGTTTAATAAATAGTTCGATTTCGATTTACTCTTTCACACATTCGGAATCTTTGAACTGAAACCATACCGTTTAATAGTCTCAAAAAATTCCAACAACTAGGATTTTATCTCCTCGCTACTAGTTGTTGTCTTTTGGATTATAATTGTTGGCAAAATGGGCCAAGTTTGATGAGAGAGTTTTTGTGGGCTTTTCTGATGATGTGACAGTGTTTCTGATGATGTGACATTTTCTAATGTGAGAGAAGGAGGAGAGAAACTAGAGTGAGAAATTGTGTGGGTGGGACCCATAGGGCTGAGGTGGCATTCCACCAGGGCAACCAGCTTGGTGGCAACCAACCCCATGGCCAACCATGGCATAGCCACAGGCAAGCACAACAGCAGCCATGGCTCGGCCATGCATGCATAGCCCCGCAGGTAGCAGGCCCACAAGCCAGCAGGCCAGCAGGCCTGCACACCCGCGCGCCGGTGCATGGCCTGGCATGGCTCTGGCTGCTTCTCCCCCAGCAAGGTGTTCAATGAAATGCCAGAAGAGAGGCACCATTCGGCCAAAAATCACTGTTACAGGATTTGGTTGATAGAAACTCGGTTATAGAGGGTATTCCCAAGTTTGGCAGGGGTATTTTGGGGAGGTTAAGAAAGATAATGTTCTATATCCACCGTCAAGAAGGAGCCATGTAATACATATGCCAATCTGACGGCCAGACAATTTGCGGGCTAATGTGTATCGGAGCTGACGCGTTGAGATTCTCCTGCGCGCCTTCTGGTTGGACGGAGGGAGGTTAACACAATGTACCGCATCGCATGATAGTCTCGCCATGATTCTGTGTGGCACATTTACGGTATAACGGCTTGCGGATCCAGATCTAATGGCGACCAGATGCGCCGACTTAAGCTGACGCGACTTGTGCTGATCCAGCGGCTTATGGCTCTTCCCGCCTTTTGAAGGCTTATCCGACGGTCCCTGTTGAAGATCCCTTGAGCGTCAATCACAGTTCGACAACGCATAAGGCGGCGGCAATTCCGTGCGGCGCGGGTGCATGATATGGGTTAAAAAGATTTTATTTAACTTAATTTCGACTGAACTTAAAACTGCCATAGGTCGGTCATCTTAGCTCCAAATTGGACGGTTCAAATTGCACTTTCCTTATTTTTGGATTTTCTATCTATTGGGCAGTGTTGGCAGTCGTAAAAAAAATGAGAAAAATTGAAAAGAGGATTTTGAAGCTATATAGAGGATGTTTTTAGGTTTTTGTGCCTTGTGGACCACCTCTTCTCTACGCATCAATGGAGTGCCAAATCCCTGTGAGAGGTCGGTAAAGCTTTTATTTTTACATTCAGGGTGATTATGGATTGTGTGAAAAAGATTGAAAGCCTGTGAGTAAGGTGTGCTCTGTGAATCAATTTCTACCATCATTGAAGGCTGTTGAAGAATTCTGAGAGCAGTGTGAAGTTCCAAAAAGTATTGTTGGCCATTCGAAAACATCGAATGTGAGATTTTCTCATTCCCTATCTTTTTATTGCTTTCTATGCATTGTATTCTAGCATAGGTGAAAAAAAAGTGGAATACCTATCTAGTTTAGGGGAATTCATTATAGGGCATTGCCATAAGCCCCCAAACCTCTCTTTTGTATTTTGTTCAGTGGGTGCTAGACATTGACTATCATGGCCTGAATTTTGGAGTTGTTTGCCCTTTTAGTTTTATGCTGAAAAAACCTAGGGTTAGTATCCTTGTCTTGTAAGAGATTAAAAGCTGAGTATTGAGTAAATACGGAGCCTGTTGGGCATTACTCCGTGGACTAGCTATCACACACTGTGGTGGTGAACCACGTAATATCCTTGTGTTGATTGTTTTACTTTCTAGTATATTTCAAAGTGCGTGGAATGGCTTGTAGGGTGGGTGTCCAAATCTAGTAGACCTGACCACTGAATGGTAGCGAGGTAGATTTGCATACACTTGTGTATATGTTGAAAGTCTAGTTCTCCATCAGCTATGGACAGCAGTAAAAAGTAAAGAAAAATCAGAGAAAAATTTCAGACACTGATTCACCCCCCTCTCAGTGTCAACTCAAGTTCATCATTTGGTATCAGAGTGTCAGGTTCAGTGACTGCTTAATCAGCAATTGAGAAGATTAGAATACAGATATAACAGCAGGGGAAGGTTCGAACAAACCCCCATCATTTGATGGGATAGATTTTGTGTTCTGAAAAAAGAGAATGGAGGTCTATGTAGGATCCCTCGGATTTGATGTATGGGCTTCTGTTGAGAATGCTACACTCATCATGACAAGAATGCTCCCATTGCAGTAAACAAGAAGAACTTTGAAAATAATAGAAATGCTTTAAATGCCATTCAAAGGGGATTGAACAACAATGAATTATCCAAGATCATGGACTGCAAGACAACAAAGAAGGTCTGGGATAGATTGATCAATATATATAAGGAAAACAAGAAGATCAAGACAGTCAAGCTGTAAACATTCAGAGGTCAGTTTGAGAACATGAAGAGAATGAGGATGAGATCATTGATCAATACATGAACAGAGTTAATGAAGTGGCCAATTCCAATAGAGGACTTGGTGAAGACCTAAAAGGTCATATTGTCTATAAAAAAAATCTTAAGGTCTCTTACTCCCAAATTTAAGTCAAAAGTGTTAGCTCTTGAAAATGTCATATTGTCTGTCAGAAAATATTAAGGTCTCTTACTCCCAAATTTGAGTCAAGAATGTCACCTCTTAAAGAGACCAAGGATTTGGAATAAATCGCTATTGATGAGATTCATGAAGCCTTGATAGCTTTTGAGATGAGAGTTGATCCAAGAACCACTAGTGATAAGCAAGTAGTTTTTAAGGCCATGAAGAAACTGAAAGTCTTTGGAAAACCAGATGAGGAAGAAAGTGAAGATGATAAGGCCACAACTCACTTCACTAGAAAACTAAAGAAGGGTACAAGAAAGTACAAGAACAAAATTTCATTTAAATGCTTCAATTGTGGTAAGGTTGGATACTTCATTGCACAGTGCCCAAAAAAGAGTAAGTTTGACAGTGATGATGAAGATGACAATAAAACTAAGTCTAAAGCAAAGAACTACTGCTTCAAGAAGAATAAGTCTAATAGGAAGAGCTTCATCTCCAAGAGAAGCAATGAGACTTTAGATGATGACATAGATGATGTTTCAGAAGATGAACCTAGTGAGCCATTGTTCATGGTATTCATTGAAGAATAGGTAGAGAACAAAGATGAAAAATTGACCACAAACTGCAATGAAGAAGATGAGAATGAAGAATCTAACTCAAGTTGTGATGAGGAAGGTGAAATAAATTTTGAGACAGAGTTTGTAGCAACTATAAAGGAACTCAACAAAGAACGAAAAAAAAACAAGTTTGTCTCAAAAGAAGTTAAAAAGCAAAAGCAGTTGATTCAAGAATTGAGAGTGCAAGATGAAGAATCAAAGAAAGTCATTGATAGTCTCAAGACTCAACTCACGCAGGCATTTGCAGCCATTCTAGGTCAATGACAGAGAATGTAGCTTTAAAAGCTCAACTAGAAGAACAATCTACTATGATTAATCATTGTGAAGAGTATGAGAAGGAGTTTGCAATTCTGAAGGCAAAAGTGATTGAGTTTGAAGAAGAAGATCTTGAGAGACAACAAAAATTAACTCAACATGAGGAGCCAAATAACGCTACTCCAGTGCATCTCAGTAGCAGCAAGCTTGATAGCATCATCAATGCTCAAAGACCTTCCCACATCAAGTTTGGTCTTGGTTTTGATAAAGGAGAGACATCCAAGATTGCAAACTTAAAGGGAAAAAATCCTATTTCCTTTCTGAAGGGTAAAGGCACAATTGAGGATCCAATGTGGATTTCAAAAGAGAAGATGTCGACATCTTCTGCGCAAGAAGTGAAAAAAAGAAAGACCAAAAAAGGCAAGAGATAGGTTATGTATGCAAAAAAGGGGGTGCATCAATGGCAATATGAGAAATGTCAAAAATGATTACTTCTATAAGACCACCCATGCAAAGCCAAACCAAAATGCATGGTCAGGCAAGAGAGTGAATCATAGCAATAGTCATTTTAATGCTCTTCAGAGGCAAATAGAATATAGGGGACCTCCTCCCTATCAGAGAGCACTACAAATGGCTAGATCATACTTTCAGGGTTATTGTTACAAATGTAACAACTTTGGTCACAAAGAAGCAATATACAAGTTCAATCAAAGATAAGCAAGTTTTGAGAGCAGAAATCATTTTTCTCCTTTGGTTGAGAGTATTGTTGAGTGTTATAATTGTCATAATTATGGGCATATTACAAGGGAGTGCAGAACAACTTTTCCATTCATGTCACCTCATCAAAGAATGGAAGTTAGAAGACCTCAAAAAGTGACACAACAAAGGGAAAGTGACCAAAGAAAGGCCAAAAAGAGAATGAACAAGAAGATTCCACCAGTTAGAAAAGTGTGGAAAGAAAAAAGTGGTGTAGATTTGAATGATGATGATGTTGCATGCTTCGAGACAACGGTCAAGACACAAGACAAGCTATCTACTTTGATGCTTGACAATGGTTGCTCTAGTTACATGACAGGTGATAAAAAAATGTTTCAATAGTTTCACTAGTATGAGGGAGGTACAGTGAAGTTTTGAAACAATGATGGGGCCAAGTGTGAGGACAATGAGAGGCAGTTCGTCCTCCTCCTCGGGACTATCGAGAAAATCATTGTTTTGTTGGAGTCGTCACCTAGATTAAGGATCTAGGACCTCTAAAAATATAGCCTCTATAAGACCCATATCGTACTAATCCGGTCTTATCACCTTGTATCAGGTCTTCCTATAATGGTCGGACGAAGCGGACCAAGTGCGTGAAGAAATCACAAGGCTAGGTATGAAATTGAACCCAAAATCATCTAATTAGGAGCATGTGGTCGCATATCTCAACAGGTAGGGTTGACCACACCTCAGAATAATGATACCACTGGAGTCTGGGACGTATGGTCGCAGTTTTTGGATGTGTGGTCGATGGGTTCTGCGACCCCACATGCGACCACATGATGTTATAACCAACTCCGTGATTAGAAAACCTTCCTAATCTGAAAGGGGGTCTTTCCTAATCAAAGTAGGACTCTATATGGAGGGTTTTCCTCTATATATAGGATGTCCCTTAGCCTCTTTCATTCTTTTAGAACTCAAACTAAAAGAGAGAGAAAGAGATGAGGAGGAAGAGAAGGAGAATTGAAGAGGAAGACTAAAAGAATGAATTTCAGGGAGAGCTCTGATTTTTCAACAAGTTTAAGGTATGAAAACATCCCCTACATCAGTTGAATGCCTAGAATAGATCATGGAGGAGATAATGATTCAAAGTAAGATCTAAATCCTAAGACCATAGACAAAACTCTAAAGGGATCCTTGGAGAATGGATTAAAGTGAAGAATTATGTAGAAGTGTGAATTTTAATCCATAGAACAATCATAGGAAGGATCATAATGATAGGCCAAGGAATCAAGACATGAAAGTATTGGATTAAGAGTGAAAAGTCGACCAGCACTCGTGGGGTCGCAGTTTGATTGACCACACGAGGCACATATGTTTGACCACACGCCCTTGGGAAGGTTCCAGTGAGGGTGTGGTCGCATGTGTGTGGTCGCATGATATGCGACCACACGTATCGACCCCACTTGTGGTCGCAGAAACTGAAACCACAGGTGCAGCCACACCTATGACCACTCAGCTTCTGGAGGTTTGATTGATTCCAGATGAGACATTTAAACACTGTAATTAATGAATGTGAACTCTAACTTAGAATCCATAAATTTATTAGGTTTCCAAGTGGTCCAAAAGTGATTTTCAAAGCTTGGAAGATGAACAACCATCGATCAAAGGTGAGTGAACAAGACCTAAACTAATTGGATAATAACAAACTGTTTATTTTTTATTGAGTCCAATGCCATGATTGATTCTATGCTTGTATGTTTGTAATGTGCATCTCACACGCCATTCAATATTCCTGTTATTACTGTTCATGCATATTTAATTCTGTTTATTTATAACATGATTATGATGATGATGCTAGGAATAGGCCTGTGAATGTATGTGTGTGGTTGGTGTGTTCGATGCCAGTGGAGCATCAGGGGGAGGATGTGGTATGGTGGTCTTTGACCTCGTCACCAGACTCTAGCTTTATCTCTACTCAAGTTTTACCTACGAATATCGTCGTATCGTCATTACCTTAACAAATCTATAACATCGTAGGACATCAGAGGAGGTAGTCTCGAATGGTGTGGTCTCTGACTCTGTCAGAGGGCCTTAGCTCTATCTCTATGGACGTATTGAGGGATGCAGGGGTGAGGCCTCAGATATACTGTTTAGCATTAGGATTGGTTAGTTGCGAGCCTAATTTGCAAGCCCTTGTCAATAGGGGCTTATGTGTTGGTATGGGTAGGACATTAGGAGAAGTGTTGGTGGTGTTTGATCTGGACACTTTAGCTCTATCTCTATTCCATGGTGGGTGCATGTGGGACGACAATGGTGTTTGATCCATTGGGTAGATTTACACACTCGTGTATAGAGATGCAGAGGCCACCAAACCTTTCTATAGCACATTGTAAACTTAAAAATCAGACCAAAGATATGAATTGAATGCATGCATGTGTTTGTTGAATTGTTTTGTTCACTCACTGAGCTCAAGTTGGAGAGCTGACCCTCGCGCGAGAAATTCTTTTTAGTTTCTGATGTTGCAGGTGTTACGGTTGAAGAATATACGAATATGCCAATGTGTGGACATACAGCGGCTATGGATGTGCAAGCTGTAGAGGACGAATATGACTCGTCAAGCTAGTGTTTCAACTATGTTTACGCTTAGTGGTTAACTTTCGTATTGTGATACTTGTAATCAGTATTAATTATGTTTGGTCACTTGAAAATAACTTGTTAAATATTTAATTATCACTGTAGACTCTCAGTTCATTATTAATAGAACTTTCACTATTTATTTATTTGTGGAATGTGTTTTGGTTTAACATGGTTGGCATAGCCTATACGAGATCCTAGTTTGAACCGTTGGTTCTCATGACGATTCATCACACCACTGGCTAGTCTAGAATTGGGGTGTGACAGCCTCACCGTAAGGTAAAACTTCTATTGACTCATGACCCAATGTATTGACTTTTTGGTTTATCTCAGAGATCAGGTAAGTATTCAAGGTACGGTTATGGGAAGGTGTTAGGCACCCAAACCGTCTGATCAAGATCGGCCTCCTAAACTTTCCTTAGACTCTAGTTCGGACTGTGCTTGGTCAACAAGATGACTAGGGCTCAAATGGTAGAATGTCCTAAACCAAGTTGCTAAATTTTTCTAACCTAGGGTTCAGCCAAACATGTCTTGAAGTAAATAAACAAGCAATATAATGTACAGCGAACCAAACCAAATGATGGTTTGGTCCTTGGACTGAGTATGAGATATCTATCTCAAACTGTCTACGTATTCCAGTCCTGAAAATCAAGTCTAAAACGTAGTTAGAAACATATTATTTTTAAAGCTTATGGATGTGATTTATGCTTGAACTTCATTAAATTTAATTGTTCAAGTTGAGATTTATAATTGATGAAAGGTTAAGATTGAATTTGGATAGTCCCTATGGACTAAGAGTACCTTACTTAGAGAGTCTTTCAAATTGCCCACGTATTCTAGAGGTCCTGAAAATCAGGTACAACGTAGTTCGTTAGGTGGTTTGATGATACCGAATAAGATCGGCTCAGTCTGAGAAGGGTAATTTCGAATAAGACTGACACAGTCCAATAAGGTAAAGTCGCATAGGACCAACACAGTCCAATAGGATGATGTCGCATAGGACCGTCACAGTCCAAAAAAGGTGATGTCGCATAGGACCGACACAGTCCAAAAAGGTGATGTCACATAGGACCGACACAGTCCAAAAAGCTGATGTCGCATAGGACCAATACAATCCAAGAGGTGATGTCGCATAGGACTGACACAGTCTAAAAAGGTGATGTCGCAAAGGACCGACACAGTCCAAGAGGTGATGTTGCATAGGACCAACACAGTCCAATAAGGTGATGTCGCATAGGACCGACACAGTCCAATCAGGTGATGTCGCAAAGGACCGCTACAGTCCAAGAGGTGATGTCGCATATGACCAACATAGTCCAATAAGGTGATGTCGCTAGGACCGATACAGTCCAAGAAGGTGATGTCGCATAGGATCGACACAATCCAATCAGGTGATGTTGCATAGGATCGATACATTCCAAGAAGGTGATGTCGCATAGGACCGACACAGTTTAAGAGGTGATGTCGCATAGGACCGACACAGTCCAAAAAGGTGATGTTGCAAAGGACCGACACAGTCCAAAAGGTGATGTTGTAAAGGACCGACACAGTCCAAAAGGTGATGTTGCATAGGACTGACATAGTCCAATAAGGTGATGTCGCATAGGACCGACACAGTCCAATAAGGTGATGTCGATTACGACCGACAGAGTCCAATCAGGTGATGCCACATAGGACCGACACAGTCTAAGAAGGTGATGTGGCATTGGACCGACACAGTCCAAAAAGGTAACCTATGTAGGTAGGAATACGATAGTCCTGTAGGACCGAGTGATAATCCTAAGAGATCTAATGGTGATGAACTAAGGGGTAGGGATCGTCTTAAAGCTACCCTTGAGGTGAAAACCCTAATTTTAGAATTGTTGGGCTTGGCTTAATCATTCTTGATTAAAGATTTTTTATCATTTTCTCATTTACCACCCCCATAAATGTGGGTGCCTAAATGCATGTCCCCACACCTAGAAATGTCCTCTAGCAGTGTATATGCATGGCAGTTCGACTAGGATGTAGCAGAAAAGTAAATTCTTGTCTAAGCAATAGATATCATTCAAGCATGATAATAACATTCAAAACATGGTAATTGATCCAAAGATAGTATGCAAACACTCAAGACATGGCAGTGTGATTCAAACATAGTAGACAAATAATCCAAACATGGCAACATGTGAGCACTTAAGATGGTACACGGTCACATGGTAATCCAAAATAATACAATTAATCATGTGAGTACGGTAACGAGAATGAGTGTG
The DNA here is from genome assembly GCA_028583415.1 of Protea cynaroides. Taxonomy (NCBI): domain Eukaryota; kingdom Viridiplantae; phylum Streptophyta; class Magnoliopsida; order Proteales; family Proteaceae; genus Protea; species Protea cynaroides. Next base: position 17,696,617 of record CM053275.1, read on the forward strand.
TAAGACTGAAATAATCAGAAACCAGAATAAAAACTAACATAATATATCATGCTGTACAAACAAACCTAGATGTTAAGCCATATACTTAATGTAATGTACATATGCTATATAGGGATAAAAAATAAAATATTAAATATACAAGTGAAAATAATATACATGTGAAGTAAATATAATATACAAAATTGAAAAGAAAATATTGATGCAATAATGAAGATCAAAATATTAGACCATAAATATAAAATATTGAAATTAATATATTTCAACAAAATATCCCAAAGAATATCAAAGATTAAATAAAATAAGATTAATAATATGAAATATCAAAGAATAAAAATGTACATGCAGAATTAAAACAACATCATATACATTAAAATAAGATAATAATATACATAAAAATTATTAAAAGAGTAATATGAAGATACATTGTACAAAAAAATAATAATTTAATAATGTAAACAATGTAACAATGTGCATGTGAAATCAGGGAGAAACACAAGTAAGCTTGCAAGTAATAGTAAGCCCAGAAATAACTAAACAGTGAGGGCGGGGCGTCAGGAGATCACGGTGATGGCAGCGCGATGGTCGCGGGAGTGGTCGACGATAATCGCAGATGGTGTTGGAGGTTGGCACAGGTGGTATAGAGCGGGTTTGGTGAGTGGGATTTCAGGTATCAGTTTTGGTGGATGAGGTGGGGTTATCGCATGTAAGTAGTGAGGTGATGAAGTGTATCCGATGATGGCCGTCGCATGGTGTCGCGAGGGTCGTCGGGTTGTTGTCGATGATGGTCGAGGGTTGCTCGGGTTGTGAGCAGGAGGATGGTTACAGCAATATAGGTAGCCAAAGATTGGCATGGATGGCCAGTGGAGGTGATGGTCAGGTTATCAGGTTGGACAATGGTGTGCAGGTGAGGTAAGTGGTGAGTGACTTGGCTGGGATAATGAACAACAAGGCCAAGGTGGGGAGGATGACGGCAATCCGGTGGAGTGTGAGCAGGGTCTTCTCTTTTTTTTTTTTTTTTTTCTTGCAGTCTTGTTGTAAATATGAAAGGAAAACTTTAAATGAGAACCACTTATCTGATGTCATGCTTCCAATGATCCGTTGAAAAAGACTGTAATTGATAATGACTTTGAAGCTGGGTCGTATCACAAGCGATACTGTCCTAAAGACAGAATTTATCCCCAATGGTGCATCCGGGTTTTGATGCAAATCTAACTCCAAGATAAAGCAGCTTCTCGGCTTCCCACATTAAACCTGCACTAGTCTAATGCGCCCCTTCGAGTACTTCAGAGTTGTGCTTAAGTCAAATGCAAGACGGTAATGCAATTTCGGTAAAATAATGATGTTTCAAAAAACATAGGAGAATATCCTCGGTATATGCTTACAAAGAAGGAGAGAGAGTGAGAGAGAAAGAATCAAGAAAAACTTAGTTCTTCTTGTTACCATTTCTAAGGCTTCCTCCTCCTCTATTTATAGAAGAGAACATGTCTTTTCAAGACATCCCTTGAGGAAGGGTGTGTCCCTTTAAACCAACATGTCTTTACAAACAAAGTATGTGTCTCTTGTAAAGACACTTTAATGAATCGGGTCAAACGGGTTGAATCGGTACTGACTCAATAGAAGAAAAATTGAAACTCAACCCATCCAATGGGTCTTGGGTTCCAATCTCACTAATCTCACTTTACTAGTCTCATACCGAGAAAACGAAAACAAAACGTATTTTTATTTTGAAGCTTTATTTAATAAAAATTGATAAAACACAACAATTATCCCACAAGTTTCAAAATACAAATACAACAAATGATAACCTAAGCACATTAGAACAATATGATATGTCGTCATAGATATCTTTTGGACTTGAATCTGCACTAGGTCTGGTAAGCCACGCTACAGAGTATGGGTTGAGTCAGACTCCTTGAACCTTTCCTCATTGGTGTAGCCGACTGTCCTACCAGCCATGTCCTACTGTTTGACCCCTCAGTATACCCTTTCTAAACATGGACATTTTGGCCGTGTCCCTATCTTGGGTGGTGAATGTTTAGAGAATTCGTCCATAGAAATTCTCATTGAAAGCGATCACATTTTCTACATTCACTTAGGTCAGCCCATAGTATGCACCATGGTTAACATACCCCCACAAATCTATGAGTCTTTGGCCAATTAAGAGTAAGCTTATTCCTTTAGATGATTACCACAATAGTGGTCAGAAGCTAAATAATTTTCCAGTTAGAAATGCCCAAACTGAATAAAAGCGCGCTACCTCCTTAGCTTCTCTAGATATATTATATAACTGCCTAAGACACATGTTTTAGATGTCCTTAGACATTTAACCAACCGGTCTAATCATATTTGTTTTATGCCTACTATTTAAAATAGCACAATCGATTTCAATTTTCATCATTTATCTGTCATTGAGATATTTAGCCACTTGGCCCCTATCTCAACCTTTAAATCTTCCAACGTCTCATGAGATTTTATATGGTGGAATCAATATCATAGGTTTCAATTATTCCCCCACCAACACATGCTTATGCATGTCTTTTATTACATGTATTGGTATTCTGGAATCTAAACTTTTCCTCTAGATTCCTTAACCACAGAAGTCTTAAGTAGAGATGAACCATTCTATTTGAATTTTTTTTTTTTTTCAAATAAATTCACCATGCAAAACTTGCATGCATATATATGAAACCCCTTACTTTGGTTTGGCCATACTTTCCTCATTTATGCATATTATAATCTACCATATTTTGGTATCCATGTACTTTATTTCAAAACATAGCATGTAATTAACATGAACATGACTACCTAAACTCTATCCATGCATATATAAAGTCTCATCTATCAATAGCCCACATGTTCAATTATGTATCTTGGATAGATTTATCAATTCAAATTGGTTTTAGGCTTATATTCCGTTAACATTTGAACTTATCACAACCCAAAAATACACTCAATCATAGACAAAAGAATGGTCAAATGTATTAAGGTAGGCATTCAAACAATACAAGTGTATACAAGTGTCTCTTGACATTAAAATAGATCACTTGGCTTGAAATGCTAATAACTTAGACTAATTTTAAAGTCCAATTTAATTTTTATGCACAAACAAATAGAATATAGCCACTAAATAAATTTCTCCAGCATTATTTCTTCCATAATATTGTCATTCAAAGCTTTATGGAGGGATCTACCAAATAAAATTACCAATGAAAAATCATAATAATACATGTACATGTTTACATTAAAATACTTTACCTATGCCAATGGAAATACCTTTAATGGGTGACTCTGCAACCCCCACATTTTTATTCTTATTCGTCAATGCACAATTATAAGCATATCAAATATAACAAGCCAGTTAAACTACTTTGGCCAATATAAGAAAATTATCATGTATATGACCATGCAACTTTTTATATATATATATATATATATATATATATATATATATATATATATATATATACTTACATAAAATTTATCTGACCAAAATGCCTTATACAATACTCGTTGTCTTAGATAGACAATCGAAACATGCCAACTCATTAGGCCTTAAATGCATTATTTGCATTAATGTTCCAACTTCTCATATACAATCAATGCATAATTCAAGCATTTTTTTTTAAATCCATAGGAAAATGATTTACAAATATACACTTATATAATAAAGCTTCTAACATACCACTTGCTTGAATTGTTTATCTCTTTAAAAGATATTTTTCATGGACAATATGTATTTTCACAAAACTTCCACAATTTTTTCGGGATAAATACCATACTCAAGATCAATATCATACAATCAACAAGAGTATGCATACAATTCTAATCATGCACTTTCATTTGCATGTTAGATATAGCAAACATACATAGCCAATATGAGCAATATAAATGCATATAATTCCATTTCTTTACATATTCATATGCATACAATTACTTGCATATATAAAAAGAACTATTGCCATCTGAATAAGAAGTGCAAGAATCATATGTGAACAATTTAACTATATTCCAATCACATAGATACAATTTAACTATATTCCAATCACATAGATTTCAACACAATATAGAAGCTTTTCCTAGCCAAACTTAAATAAATGACACGAATTTGAATCTCTTTTGGGTTAAACATAGAATAGCTAAGATAACAAAGATTGGTTTAGAAAAATGGTGTTCAACCTGTAAACCAGGTTGATGCAAAATTAAGGTACACCTTCAATTTCTGATGAATTTGTCTTATGTTAAACTACACAACATTAATTCTTAACCCAATGCAACAAATAAATAATAATTTCCAATTTTTTTTTTCCAATCACAAGTATTCATATGACCAACAGATTCTATGTACATAAACATGCTATTAACATACATAATAATAATAATTATTATTATTATAAGTGAGCGACATAAATGATATACAAATAACCTCATTGTTGGTAAAAGAAACCATGCAGTCCTCTCAAGAATTAGTCTGACTTAACAGTTGTTCAACCAAATATGGTGTAGCAATATTTCATGTTCTAGCTAGATTCAAATAAGCCAAGACTAAAATGCAGTCCTCGGCCAGTCACATAATTAAATGAACTCCTTTTTTTTTTTTTTTTTTTTCTTTTTTTTTTAATCCTTCAACTCAGTTTTAATGGTTCACCATTGTTATTGTTCATGACAGCAATGGCCATGACATCACTCCATCAGAGTTCCGGCCAAAACCGGTCATGCCTACTGGCCTGGCTACGTGGCATGCACCCAACAGCAAGTGCAACCAAACATCGGTATGCCTAAGAATGGAAATCTGGATTCCATTCTCCAAATTTCTGCCACCCTGGGTGGTTTGTATACCACCTTCCGATCCTTGGCCTCTCATCCAATGGCTAAGTCCTTTGGGTTAATTTATCCAAAGGTCAAAATTGAATTAATACCCCATATACCGTTATGAATCCAATAGAAACCAAAGAAAACATTGTATTTCTAATATGATAATTCTACCGTCTACATGCATATTGAACCTCATAATTATATGTGAAAGCATAGAAGACAAGTTCCAAAAATATTTTTAGTCACAACACTAGAATAGCAACAACAGTCAAAACCCTCCTGGAAATGCAGGTTTTTTTTTTTTTTTTTTTTTTTTTTAAAATCATTACCAGCAAACAATATGAAAAGAAGTGGGACATTTTTTTCTCAGTGACTACATCTGGCTTTCTTTCTCTCTGTTAATATGGTGTTTGTACAGAGACACGAGCCACCAACTAAACCCACCCACATATACAAATTAAATCCTAATAAAATAGTATCCTCAAAGACACCCACCCACGGTAAGCTTTATTGACATACAATATTACCATCACATGATATCTATGGAAATTCATATAAAACCATATATAATAGAGTTGATAATTTATTGCATAAAACCGAAGTATTCATTTAAAACCATAAAACTTTCCCCTTGATTAGGTTAAATCGAGAAAGACAAATGGTACCCCTTCATCATAAAGAAAAGGTTAACACAGATGAAGAGCTACAACCTATGCAACGTTTCATATAGTAACTAATAAGTGTAGCAGTTCACAAATTGACAGCACGTCAATGGTGTCAACCAATTATTACTCACACCCCATCATGATTTTTCTAAAAGAAAAATAAAAGAAGGACCGACACCACTCTTCTTCCACTTTCATTTTTTTACATTTTTTATTAAACGAGTGGGTATAATACCCTTTCATCCATGCAACGACTATATAGTCATTCTCGAGATCAGTTAAGAATTTAGAAGTAACCAAAGACATGTAGAGAGACACGTCTCTCACCATCCACTGAAGAGGAATTTTCCTCCTAGGTACCATCTCAGATATATGAAGACCATGGTTCTCTTAGAAGTGAACTGGCATTAAGCATGGAAGAAGAATCTATATACCACTACCCTTATCTTCCACTATATCGCCACAGAAGAAGAACAAGAAGATACAAAACCCAAGATTGAAATAGGGAGAACCCTGGCAGCCGCCCGCTCTCATAATTACAACGAAGGGAACTTGTAGTTTTAACATACCCGAAACCAAGAGAACATGGATAAAGAAAACCTAATCTGAATCTCCAAAAAAGTCGATGAAAAGGCCAAAACATTTGGATTCTGGATTCAATCTCAATCCTAAGTCCTATCATACTAAAACAGCTTTTGGATTCTGGATTCAATCTCAATCCTAAGTCCTATCATACTAAAACAGAATCAGATATATATTCATTCATTCTACAAGCAATCCATGGCTACAAGTTCACTATATATATATATGGTTTTTTTTTAAATTATATTCCATTTGTCTAGTCATGAGTAAAGGCATGAATATATATATCACGTTGCAGAACATTGATATGAGAGTAATTCTACTTCCCGTACTGAAAATATCATATTGCAAATAAAAGAAACATACCAAGGCAATAAAATAACGGAACGGTCTCAGATAAAGTTTCAACAAATTTCTGTCTTTAGATTGTTGTAAATATGAAAGGAAAACTTTAAATGAGAACCATTTATCTGATGTCCTGCTTCCAATGATCTGTTGAAGAAGACTGTAATTGATAATGAATTTGAAGCTGGATCCTATCACAAGTGATACTGTTCTAAAGACAGAATTTGCCCCCAATGGTGCAACAGTATTTTGATGCAAATCTGGCTCCAAGATAAAGTAGTTTCCCGGCTTCCCGCATTAAACCTGCACTAGTCTAATGCGCCCCTTCGGTACTTTAGAGTTGTGCTTAAGTCAAATGCAAGACGGTAATGCAGTTTCGGTAAAATAACGATGTTTCAAAAAACATAAGGGAATATCCTCGATATATGCTTACAAAGAAGGAGAGAGAATGAGAGAGAAAGAATCAAGGAAAACTTAGTTCTTCTTCTAACCATTTCTAAGGCTTCCTCCTCCTCTATTTATAAAAGAGAACATGTCTTTTCAAGACATCCCTTGAGGAAGGGTGTGTCCCTTTAAACCAACATGTCTTTACAAACAAAGAATGTGTCTCTTGTAAAGACACTTTAATGATCTGAGTCAAACAGGTTGAACCATTATTGACCCAATAGAAGCAAAATTAAAATTCAACCCATCCAATGGGTCTTGGCTTCCAATCTCACTAACCTAACTTCACTAATGGTATGAGGAAAAAACAAAAACAAAACATATTTTTATTTTGAAACTTTATTTAATAAAATCGATAAAATACAACAACTCCCTCCCCCCGCCTTTAACTGATCCGGTGGAAGATTTCTTATAGGCTCTGGAGGGATGCTGAGGTGGGTAATGTGAACAGTGGTTCGGCGGGGTAGGTCGATGGTGAATAAGCAGGTGAGGTGGAGTGTGGCTCGATGAATGAGGCAGCATGGATGAAGAGGTGGCTCAATGGGGTGACGACTGGGTAGGTAAGTTGGGCTTGATGGAGAGTTTTTGGGGGAGTGAGTTGGTCGGCGGACAGAGGCAGGTCGGTAGTGTAGCCGTAGGTAGCAGGTGGATGGGCAGTGGGTGATGTGTCGAATATGGAGGAGGAGGATGAGGGCGGTGATAGAACGATATCTCAATCGTCACCAACAATATCTCCAGTAGGTGTTGATGTGGCAGGATCTTCATAGATCTCAATATTATCCATACAAGAGTTGTCCATGCATATCGTCACCAAGAATATCTTCAGCAGGTGTTGATGTGGCAGGATCTTCATAGATCTCAATATTATCCATACAGGAGTTGTCCATGCATGAGCTGTACACTAGAATCCTCATAGATCTCAATCATATCCATGCATGAGCTGTTTACTATGTAATTATGTTAGGAATCCAAACTGTAGACACTGTAAATTGATTTGCTACAACTATACATTTTTCCCTTTAAATATAGAACCGATCCATGAAGGATCTAAAGCATTTCTCAGGTGGCATGGCTGGTCGGCGCAGCAGTTGGTTAGGGAGTGGTTCTCAAGGTGGGACGGTTGGAGGCATGGGCTCTGGTGTGAGGGTAGTTAGGTGTCGTGGCTCAAGGTGGGACGGCTGAAAGTTTTGGGGAGAGAGCTAGAGGTGGCAGCATGCCTCTCTCTCTCTCTCTCTCTCACTCTTTCCCACTTTTTCTCACTCTTTCTCACTCTCACTCTCTTCGTCTCTCTCTGTTCTCTATCTTTCTCATTCTTTCCCACTCTTTCTCACTCTCTTTTCTCTTTCTCTCTTTCCCTTGGATTATATATAAATACATATATATATAAAATAATATAAATACATATATACATAAAAACAAAATAAGATATATATACAATACAAAGTATATAATGTACATACCAAACACAATGCCCATGGACCGAATTGATTTGGTCTGGACCGGTTTGGGTTGGGTCGGTTGGACTAGGTCAAACTGGCTTCTCTCTCTTCTTTCTCTCATTTTGTAGGCTGTTTCGGTTTGCAGCTCTGCATGAAATTCTTCGGTGATCTCTGTCCCAGATTTTTCACGTTTACTTTGAAGAATACTGAAAATAAAGAACACTGGAACTTAAATCACTTGATTCGGACGTCAAATGATCAAAATATGAAAAATTAAAGTTTTGACCATAATCTGATTGACAATTCTACATGGGACCCGCTGGAGGCCTCTGCCCCAAATTTTCCACGTCCACTTCGTTGAATCATCGAATTTGGACGTCAGATAATAAAATTATGAAGGATCGAAATTTAAGTGAGCGTATCAGCTTGCGACTCCACATGGGATCCTTTGGAGATATCTGTTCCAAATTTTCAATGTCCACTTTGTAGAGGACGGACAATGGAGCACATTGGCCCTTGAATTGCCTGATTCGGACTTCGGATGATCAAGATATGATGGAATGAAGTCCGATCAATCAAATTTATGATAATTCACCCAAAAGTCCTTAATTTACGATAATTTGCACAAAGCCTTAGGAATATTTACATCATTTTCAATCTGACCAAAATCGCGATATCTTCTCTATCTGACATAGAAATTGAGCGATTCTGGTCTCGTTTCGAAGATAATTCCAATGAACTATGCATCCATGTCGGTCACAGCCCATGACCTCATTGTGGGGCCTGTCGAAATCTGCCTCGAAGGCACCAAAAAATGCAAACCTTGAATTGAGACCCGCAACCTTTCTGAATATGTTGCATACTCCCCTGTACTTTTTCAAAACCTTACTCATCTCATTTCCTTCGTTGTCTACACATCAATAGAGCTCAGCTTAGTTGGGAGTGGCAAAAATGGGGTGTGTACACCAAGGTAACTGGAAATGGTTCTATCACCCTCAACAGTGGGATGGTAAAACTCCATGATGTGCTTTATATGTCAAGGCTCAAGTATAACATTCTCAGCATCAGTTAGATTTGTGACAGAGAACATGAAGTGATCTTCAACAATTAGGGATGTGAGATCAGAAGAGTTGGCAGTGGCAAGACTATGGCTTTAGGATAGAGAACCTCAAGAAACTTATACATTCTGACAGAGAGTGTTGAAGATTCATGCATGACCATCCTCACCAAGCAGTGAGATGATTGGAGTAAGGGGGAGCAGTGTGTGGTTGTTTTACTTATTTTGCTCACTATGTTGGACTCTCTTGCCAATACAACCTTCACCGAATATTTTAATGCTCATAATCTGTGGCCTCCTTTGGATTCTCTGAATTCTGAGGGGTCATTACATGTAACTTCAGTGTGGAGTCCTCCTCCTAGTGGAAGCTTTAAACTTAATACTGATGCGGCTCTAGATTTGAATGGCTCCTTTTCAGCTATTGGTGTGGTGTGCAGAAACCATTTGGGAGTTCCTCTTTTTGCAGCGGCTGAGTCGGTGGGATCTCATACAGTTGCAGTTGGAGAGGCCATGGCAATTCGGCGGGCAATCTTCTTGTTGCTTCAGTTTCAGTTGCATCCTTTAATCGTGGAGATTAAGGTGTGGGATGGGTCTGTTGCTTGGTTAAAGGACTTCTGTACTCATCCTGTTTTCTCTGAGTATCAATAGAACTATATATATGTTACCAAAAAAAAAAAAAAATGTCTTCTATAGAACTAACTCCGAGCTATACTCCAATTGTTCCTAGATCCTAATCTAACACTCGCCAAAGCCCAAAGTGAAGACAAAGGAACTGGTTTTTTTTTTTTTTTTAATGTTGTACATGCTACCATGTTATATTGGAATCTTATATACTAATAGTTATTGACAATTAATTGGGATGGTTTGATTCTCAACCGTTGCATCACATCCACCACTATTGCATGCAGTTCCATCTCTCCCTCTCCCTTACACCCCCGTTTCTCTGTTCCTCCATTTTGAATAAACTAAAAATCTATTCGACTTGCGACAATTACAAGAAGAAGAAGAAAAGGAGATGAAGGGTATGAAAATATGCCTCAAGAAAGTGAACAAATCTGATTGTGCATCTCTGCGTTGGAGGGGGAGATGCAGCGATTTTTCTTCCCCACTTTCCTTATTCAACTGGTTACGACTCCACAATCCACCAGCAGCCTTCCCCCCATTCTAAGACGCTCTCTCTTGCCCCAAATGGCCAGACCCCAAACTTCTAACCGATGGGCTACGATGGAGAGAATTGTAGAGGACGGTGATTGGAAGGTGCGATAGTGGAAGGAGGGAGTGATGCAATGTCAGTAGACAAACGGTTGAGATGCCTCCTTTCCCATCAATCAATAATATGCTAGCATAAGATGCTACTATGTCCTACCACCTTGTATATCCCTTTCTTTTTTTTTTACGAGAACTACAAAAACAACACACCAAAAGAGTTAATCAAACCATGGTGTGGTCGAATAGCCATAGTCGACAGGGGGTGTCAGCTCGAACGTGGATTTCGGATCCACCGAGAACTACGTGGAGACCATCCATACCACTCTCTTCTCAAAACCACTAGAAAAAAAAGATACGGATCCAGATAAACATTGGATACGAAACAACCCGCAGACGGCGGATGGATAGTATTGTTGAATAAAAGATGGAATCCCATTAAAGATTAACATGTTTGTCTTTGAAAAGACAATTGGTGTTCCAGTAGTAAAGTTGGTTGTCAGGCCAGTGGGCACAATAAATCCAAGGATCTTGGATTCAAGCCTTACCTTCCCCCAGATGGTGTGCATTACATCTATATTCTTAAGGCTATTAATTGGTTGGGTTTTAATTCATCGATTCGATTTTGATTTGGTTCGAGAGATAATGAACGTAAACTAAAACCGAACAATCGATTTCAATTTTTTCAAATAAAAAACATTGTAATCGATTCGTTTTATTAAGTTTCTAATCAAATCCCTCTATAGTCTTTTCTTATTGATGTTTCATAACAACACAATATGCCTCATCAAATTTGGTAAAATAAAACAACGATGAAAGATGTGAGAGAGAGAGAGAGAGAGAGAGATTGATTATACCATTCAATTGATTTAACGATTTATTCAATTTACAATGGACCATTTCTCAGTTAAAACAAAACTAAAATTGATTGTTAGATTTTAAAACCAAAACCGAACCAAATATTTACGGTTTGATTCGATTATGGGTTTGGCCTAAAATTGATACCCTCAATTATTTCATTTTCTTTCAAAAAAAATTCCATGGCCCCACAGCAAGCATTATAGAAATAAAAAAAATAAATAAATAAACGTGTTCTTTTGCGTGGGACCCACACTCCCACTTTCTTCCAATTGTCTCCTGTCCACGCATTCACCGCTCCTTTATAAACGGACTGAAAAGAGAAGGGAGACCAGAAGAGCCATATAAAAGGACCAAAATAGTTCAGGCCTCAGGGATCTATATATGACTCAAACGTCTGATGGACGAAAATAGCCCCATAATGAAATCTCTGTTCCTCTTCCTTATCCTCTATGTCACAGGGAGAAGGAAGGCTAATCTAGTCATTTGACCATATGTTCATTAAATATTACTTAATAACCGTCGAAATTAAAAAAATAAATAAAAAGACATTAAAGGACAATGTCATGATTAAGGTATCATTACTTCCTCTTTAAACCTCGTATATTTTTTTATTAAGAATTTAATTAAATAACATGGATAGGGTTTGAGAGTGTTTTTGGCACGTGTATAAATAGTAAAAAGGATAAAAGCAGTCTATATTTGGCTCTTGGGCGGTGCAGCTTGTCCTTATTCCATTGCAGTAAAAACTGGGCCAGCTTACGTTGGGCCAATTGCTAATTGCGAATCCCGGTTTATTGTGGGGCCCACCATTTTATAACAAAGTAGTGAGAGTAGACGGTTAACCGTTAATGGTCAATTTCTAGTGTAAAGTTAACTAAAGTAACACCGCAGGTACAATCACTTTTAATTTTTTAATATTAATAAATTAAATTAAATTAAAAAATAATAATAAAATTAAAAAAAAAAAAAAAAAAAAAAAAAAGAAGGGTAAAAGGTAAAGACAAGAAAATCTATTACCGTACAATATTTTTTTCCCCAAATCTGGGCCCACAAACCATCTTCTCTGTCGAACACACAAAACTCCATTGATGATCTCATTCATGATCCATCTTATCTCACTTAATTGGTCCAAAATATTTCTTGAAATTGTGGTTCTAAGCGGCCAACAATGAAAAGGGCTTTGATTTCTGGTTTTAATCGGACCACTGCAGAATCGATTTTTGGTTTTTTTATATTTTTTTTATTTATGAATTTATATGTAATTATCTGTTCCTTTTTTCGTTCTTTCTATCTGTGTGTCTCTCTTTCTCTTTCTCTGTTTCGCATCTCATCAAGATCCCAGTTGCCAGAGGAAGGAGGGAATCGCATTCGTCTTCGTTTAAACGTTTCCGCTAAAAACATTAAAATCAGGGTGCGGCTCTTCAGATTTTAAAGCATGAGATTCTCGGGAAAGACACAAGTGGATTGTCAATTGCTTCATTCTCTGCAAAATAACAAAATAACGACGCGATTTTAGGGCTATTTGGGAGTAGAAGTTCAAGAGGAAAGTGCAGAAAGAGAGAGACTCATGTCGGTAATTCAATACCTGCTCTTTCTATTTGTGCATATTCTCCTGCAAAATTGTCTTCAGCGCCTCAAAAGTTGTTGAATTTCAGTACCTAATCATCTGTTATCATCTGATCTTGGATTTTCTACTTCTCTCCAGCTCTTTTGGTTCTTGTAAATAGAATCTAGCTGTTAAGAATGAATCTTTGTGTTCCGGATTTTGAATTAGAGGTGGAAGAGTTGAATTTGAATCCAACATCCTCAGGATTATCCCGGCAGAAGAACTTGAAACTGTGAGCTCTCACTTTCTCTCACATAGTTTTCCTCCCCAACTTAAAAAGCTTTAATTTCTGAGCTGTTTTGTTGTTTGATTTTGATTTTAAACAGTCCAGAGGAAGAAGAGCTGGTGGAGCTGGTATGGCAGAATGGTCAGGTCGTTATGCAGAGCCAGAGCCAGAGTCATAGATCTCCCAAAAAATCATCACACAGAGATACAACCATGGACGTCAGATCGTGTACTGCGGCGACAGAGGATGATGCATCGCGTCATCTGTTCATGCAGGAAGACGAGATGCTCTCATGGATGCACTATCCTTATCCCCTCGACGATTCTTTCGACCGAGATTTCTCTGCTGATCTCCTCTACACTTCTCCGACCAGAAATTTCAGCCATTCGGCTCGGGTTACTCAGATTTCGGAAGAGAATAAAACTCCGGCTCCAGCTGTTGCGCCGCCAATAGCTCTTGCGAGCCAAACGGAGCATTCCTCGAGAAGTGAGTCTGGGCCGCCAGTTTTAGAATCGACGGTTATTGAATCGAACGAGACGCCGGCAGTACGACCCCGATCTCCTAGAAGTTCGGCACTGGTTTCTGGCCGGAAATTGGGAAGTATGGCCGGCGATACAACGACGACGGATGTGGTGAGAGAGTCGAATTGCGAGACCACTGTGACATCGTCGTCCGCCGTCTCCGGTGGTAGTGCAGAGCAGTTAGTCAGGCCACCCACAGCTGACCGTAAACGGAAGGGGAGAGAACCAGAAGATACTGAGTGCCACAGTGAGGTTAGTGTTTCTCTCTCTCTCACACACACACACACACACACACACACACACACACAATGCCGATCATGGTGATGGCCCTCCCCTGCTCTGAGCCACTAAAACGGTCGGAAAACCAAACTTCCGGCTAACCTCGCTTGTCAAGAGCGGTGAAGGGTTAGGTAAGCGTGGGTCGGCGTCGCAGGGGATTTCGAATAGTACCTTAAATTTAATGGTGGGGATGGGGGACTAGGTATAAGGTTTACCATTCCGACAATCCTGACCGTTGAATGTGTGGAATCTTTATACTACTACTGCTAGCCTGTCAACGTCTGTAGATAATGATTAATGATTGCAGCGTAGGAGGTAAGTTGAGGTTGTTGATCCAATCTCTGGGTAGAAGAACGGTTGTGATCAATGTTGGTGGGCCACATGGCGGACCAAAGGTTCATCCAGCTGTCGAAGCTGTGTCTGCTGGGTAATGGTGGTCTCGTATCAGGCAGGCACGTGGCAATTATTGGCCATTGAAACCTAAAGAAGTTGGGGTTTCTTCGGGTTACGTCATACGTGTACAACTACTGTACAATCATGGGGATCAATTATTATTAATTTTTCGGGAAATGCCGTTCAGCAGAGAGTCTGTATCTCTGATACGACGACGTACAGGAGTCAGTGACTCAGGAGTGTATTTGGTCTCCCACCCATTTTTAGCATTTGTACTTTGGATTTTGCATTGTACTTGGGAATGAAGCTGAATAAATAGGGCGTCCTAGTGCGTAGCCCTTTTTATTTATTATCAGATAGGGTGCGTTTGGGTGAAAAGAAAAAAAGTGTAAAAAATAGTAATTGTTTATTTTTCTTTTTGGATGACCTGAACTACCATGAAAGCAATATTGGAATTCGCACACTTAGATTATGTTTAGAAGCCAAGAGAAGAAAAAACATTATAAGCTAAAGGTTAACAATTAATGATGAATTTATGTGTTTATCTCTTATCTTTATTTCAAAAAATTATATTCTTGACAGTCAAACATAGCCTTAGGCACATAAATTCATCATTATATTGTCATTATTTTTGTTTTATTAAGTTCTTTTTTTTTTTTTTTTGATATACAAAAATTACCTAAGTGTAGACAATTGCTAATATAATAGGTTTTGATGTCACGGATAACATTGTGTCTTTGTCATGGGCATTAAGGCTTTCCCATTCTCCTATCATCTCTTGTAAGTCCCATGGGGTATTATATAAGGTAGATTAAAAAAAAACCACACTTAATTGTACCACGTGAAAAGATAATATGATAGTTTTAGTTAGAAAAATACTTAAGGAATGATATAAATTGAGCATGGGTTGAATTATGAGTCAAAGGAGTGCGTCCCTTTGTTGACTCTTGTCTAAACATTTTAATGTTTTATTTTGTAATTTTGTTAACCATGGTTGAAACTTAACATGTGAACAAGAGACCTTGGCGTTTATCCATTCATAAAATTTTGGTTACATGAACATAATATACCATGTGGCACAACTATGGTACAACCATAATTTTGGACGAGATGGTACCATAATTATTTGCTCCAAAGAGGAAACTCTTAATTGTTGATTGTATTAGCTTTAGACTTGGTCGATCTCCGATGTAATTCTGTTTTAATATAATTGGCTCGCCACAATGGGGAGAGACTGTTTTCATGTTTTTAATATGTGACCACCAGGTTCCAATATGATAACCTTACCACACACCAAGGCTCGCCTTCTATGTTTCACTTGAGTATATGAAAATATTAATTGAGATTGTTGGGTTATACAATTTGATTAACTTATTGTTGTGATGCTGGCTTTCTGGTTTTTGTTGCAAAAGGATGTGGAATCAGTGGATGAGAAGAAACAAGTTCGCGGGTCAACGTCATCTAGAAGAACTCGTGCTGCTGAGGTCCACAATCTCTCAGAGAGGGTCTGCTCTTTCCCCACTCTTCGTCTTTCTCACTTTCATAAATTTTGATTTATTTAATTCTTATTCTGCATGTTTTCATGTAGAGGCGCCGAGATAGGATAAATGAGAAGATGAAGGCCTTGCAAGAACTCATTCCCGGATGCAACAAGGTCATTACTTTTTTTAAAAAACCCATCCATTGTTGTCTGCAACAAAATGTAGTTGTTATTCTCTGTAGTATAAAAGTAGTTATTTTTTTAAATCTTTGATTTCGTTTCTTTTTCTTTTTCCAAATCTCAGTCAGACAAAGCTTCAATGCTTGATGAGGCAATAGAGTACTTGAAGTCTTTACAGTTACAAATGCAGGTATGCTGTTCTTAACTTCTTATACTGCTTCATTCATAAATGTTGGGAATAATCCCACATTGGTTAAGTTCAGAATCTTGGGTGCCTTATATACTTGAGAGTCCCTCCATTTAATAGTTCGAACTTTTGAGATGGAAACTTAGCATGGTATCAGAGTTTCAGGTTCTCTCTGTGCAGTCACCCAAAAGAGAGACTACATGCCACGTGTATTGCCACCCAAAAGAGGGCAACATGTGAGGGAGAGCGTTGGGAATAATCCCACCTTGGTTAAGTCTATAATCTTGGGTGTCTTATATACTTGAGAGTCCCTCCTCTTAATAGTTTGAACTTTTGAGATAGAAACTTAACAATAAACAACAATCCGCTCCCACCCACTCCACACAACCCCCAACAAAAACCCCCAAAACCAACCAAAAAAAAAGGGAGAAAAATTCCTTCCTCTCTCTCCCCTTCCCACTTTGGCCTTTTTTTGTGCATGTACCTATGTTTTGACTAAAACCTTTATAGTAGACTTTGTCTAGCTGTAACCAACTGGGTTATAGCTAGACATTTTAATGGAAATAAAGGCAGTCAGATGCATACAATCCACCCCTGAAATAAGAAAACTACCCAATGTGAAACGTGGTTCTAATGGTAAACCAATGACCGTGCATATAACAGAATCTGTTACAACATTCCTTGCAATCGACTCTGTTACATTCAAACACACCCCTTTAAATTAACAGGTTGATGTTCGCTTTCATGGTAAAAAAAAAAAAAAAACCCTCTCCTCTCTCTCTCTCTCTCTCTCCCCCCCAACTTCTCTCTCACAAAGGAAAAAAATAAAGGAGGAGAAAATCCCTCTCCTCTCCACATGTCTTGAGATAAAACCAGCAATTCAATTGCAGGTTCCATCTACATGTCTGATAAATAAAAATCTCAAATTTATTGTCTAAGGTTGTGTTTGGTATCATTTTTGTTTTTTATTTTTGTTCAAATTTATAGTTTTGAAGAGGTTTGGCATAATTTATGAGTGCTATTTATGAAAAATAAAAATAAAAACAAGTCAAAATTCAAAAAGAGGTCTCAATCTCTTTTTGATTTTTGGTCAAAAATTATTTTTGTTATGTTTTGCTCAAAACACTTAAAACATGTGTTAAAATAAAGGGTTAAAAAAGTAATTTAGTTTCCTTTTATAAAACCACCCCAAATCAAATCCTCAAACACTCTTCTCGTTGACGAGCGGAAGTAAAGCACAGAGACGCAGACCTGCAACTTCGTCCTAGAGACAGCTCTGACGGCGACGACGACGACAATCATTCCAACAGAGGCGACGTCATTTCTCCAAAGACTTTCAAAATCATTTTTAGACATAGTATGCCAAATATGTTTTTCATTCTACCATCTATTTTTATTATAGCTACCAAACAACATTTTATTTTTGAACAAAAATTATTTTCAAAATGATTTTTGTTAAATAGATAAAAAACAAAAACAAAAATGATACCAAACATAGCCTAAGCTAGATAGGAGAATAATGAATAAGATAAGGTTGAGACTTAGATTTCAGAGATGAGTTGGAATGTACTACTAATAGAAATTAAGGAGTTTATTTTCTCATCCTCCATTGCTTGGTGCAGTGATTTATGGTCTTGAGTAGCTGCTTGATAGGAAATAATGTGATGAAAACCACATTAATGAAGAATACTATTTCTCAATCTTAAAATCCTAGAAACACTAGAAGAATGGCAAGTTGAAACAATCCAACAGAGGGCTCTGGTCTTGATTTTCATGTGAGAGCAGTCTCTATAGGAAAAATCATAGGAGGTCTACCAAAGGACCAGACAATATCATAGTGTTGATATATTCTCATGCATACTATGATGAGGCCAACCTGCTTGGAGGTCATTTACTCCATCTGTTCCTATATGATCTTCCAAAACTCTGTATTCCAGTCTATTTAAAAATTTGCAATTTGGTTCCTTTATTACCAGTTAACTCTCTGAGATCTCTAATGCCTAAGATATGATGTTGATTCTAAGTACTGAAGTTTCTGTTCACTCTGTTCCATTTTAAAGAGACTTAAACCTCCTCCTTCCACTTTTCAGGAGAAGTTACAAGACATCAGATTATAAGTTGTGAGCTCTAGGTCTCAATGATGTGGTTAGATTACTTATATCTTTACTAATCTTCGAATGACACCTAGAACAGAAATTTAAGTTTTGTCCTTCTAAAAAGGTCATCTGGTGTTCTCTATACTGCCCTCTTACAATTGAGATTGCCCACATCTATAAATAGTTTCTTAGTGTGCTATTGTCTTGCTTAAAAATGTGACACCAACTTTTAGATGAGTGAGAATGAATTAAATACTGATTATCAGTTGAATGGAGAAGTAGGTGTCACATGTAGAATCACTTTTCAAACCAAGAGAAAAAGGACCACCAAAGTATTGGGAATAGTCCCACATTGCTAATGAGATTGGAATCCTATGATCTTATATATGGAGAGTCCCTCCACTTACTAGTTCAAACTTTTGAGTTTGAAACTTGACATGGTATTAGAGCTCCAAGTTCCCTTTCATAATAACCCTAAAAAAAAAGAGGCTAAACCACTAAAAGAGGGATGTCAGATGCACAAAAGAGGGATTATGGTCACCTAAAGAAGGATGGTCACCCAAAAGAGGGACTATATGTCACCCAAAAAGAGGGAGCAGTCACCTAAAAGAGGGACGATCACCCAAAAAGAGGGATTAGTCACCCAAGAAGAGGGACCAGTCACCTGAAAAGTGTCATGTATTGCCACATATACTATCACATATATACCACCTAACTGTGGGGTTACTTGTGAGGGGAAATATTGGGAATAGTCCCACATTGCTAATGAGATTAGAATCCTGTGATCATATATATGGAGAGTCCCTCCACTTACTAGTTCGAACTTTTGAGTTGGAAACTTGACACAAAGGTGGTTACTGCTATAGGGTCAAGTAGAGATTTCATGGCCTTCTACAGCTGCAAGAGTCGTGATAAGTGTTCTGTCCGATGAGACTTTAATTTCCATCTTCTTAGGCATGCAGAACTTCATTCACTAATAGAGGAAATCTGTTTGGAACTTCATGTTCTTTCAGTTTCTTATGTCTAATATGCGTGATGCAACTATGTTTATAATTTTATCCCTGGATCATTACAAATATATAATTGAAGTTCACTGAGCATCTTTCAGAATCAGGAACAAAAGGTTATTTCATTTCTGGATGAATCATCATGATGCCCTTTTTATTATTTTTCTTAATTAAGTTTCTTACTTTCTGACAGAAATACTAACCATTTTGAGCAGATGATGTCCATGGGATGCGGCATGGTTCCCATGATGTTCCCTGGTGTCCAGCACTACATGCCTCCGATGGGGATGGGAATAGGAATGGGGATGGGTATGGCCATGGATATGGGTATGAATAGACCAATGCTGCCATTTCCGCCGGTATTAGCTGGTTCACCAATGCCAAACCCAGCAGCAGCAGCCCATCTTAGTCAAAGTCTCCCTATGCCTCCATTTCATCTACCCACTGTATCTACTCCTGATCCATCTAGAATGCAAACTCCAAACCAGTCAGATCCATCAATGAACCCAATTGGCATCCAGTGTCTCAACCAGCATCAAGTCCCAAGTTTTGCTAATCCATATCAACACTACATTGCTCTCCACCAGATGCAAGTCGCACGTCCTCAGGTTTGTGTAATCCTTGTTATCTTTAATATCAGTCCCTACATTTGTTCTGATCACCTGGCACCAACATATCAAAACCATCACCTTAAAAAAATTTATTCTTGGCCCTATTGCTGATATGATGCACAATTACAAATCATGTTTATGTGGCAGAACATTATTTAGAGTGCATAAATATATCCATACTGGTATCTCAAAGCTCCAGCAGAGAAACATGGTTTCACCTGCTCATGGATGAGCGCTAGCCCACTGGCTAGTCCAAACACAAAAAATCCTGTTTATGTGTCAAAACATGACGGGCATTGAGATATGCATAGGCGGACAAGACAATGCTTTAATATTGCACTCTGGAAGATGCCTGCTTGCTGAGTTGTCGAAGGCGGGATTAATAACATAAGATCGGAATTAGAAACCCACCTTTGGCGGCTGATATCTATACAATTAATCAATCATGCAATCCACAAAACAACCCGTAGTTGCTGCCTCATATATTCGTCCTGTGGAAGTTGAATCAAAATACAATTGTTCCCGCACTGACAAGTGATTTAATTATTGCAGATGGCCCAGCCAAGCAGCAGTAAGGGAGTTGACACTCCTAAAAATCATGAGTCTGGTAGGTTGATTGATTTCTTATAATTTCATTTTGGTCTCTTACTTTTATCCACTTCAAGTAACTTTTAAGTTGGATCACATAAAAAAGAAAATGAGTGATACTATAGCAGATTATGTTTTGGTCTATGATTTGAGTCTTGTAGACTGTAATTATAGTTTCTTTATACACACAAGCTCTTCTTACAGAAATACAAAGGTGCAGTTGCCACCCTTGGATGAACCTCACCTTAAAGATAATGGAAAAGATCAGTTGGATTTTGCACATCTTCTTTTATATTCAATAGCTAGGATCCTCCAACTGGGCAAATATGTGGGAATGATTGACCAGTAGATCTTGGTGCATTGCTGTTTGCGAGTGTCATGCATATGTTGCCTTGGCATATAGGTCTTGATTTAGTTCATCCAACAGGAATCTTAACCTCAGATAAATATATTATCTGTTGTGAATTGCAGGTTGAAATATTGGGCAGATAGATAGTGGAACTGTAGAAGGCTCTGCCTGCAAAGTTTTGTAGAGAGAGAGAGAGAGAGAGAGAGAGAAGAGTCTTGAGTGAGTCACACTCGAATTGATTATACAAATTTAATGCGGCTATACCTGTAATTATTGGTTTTTCTCCTTTATTATCCATTTGAATTTCTTTTCCTTTCAATGTTCTAGTTGTACGAGTTTTGCTTGATGGCCATGGGTAGGCTTTGGGTGGTTTCAAGATGAAAAGGGGGACATACTGTTTCAGTGTCTACAGAGGGAGGGTGGGTTATGATTGATGGTTTTGTTCAAAATTACAGTTGTTTGCTTGCAACTTGAAAATGTCTGCAGGCACATAGCAAATAGAATCAGAAGGATATGCATAATGCAGAGCCCAACTCTTTTCTGTCCTCCATTATGGTAACATTTCCATAACTTCTACTCTGAACATTGGGGAAGAATTGCTAACTTGGTAATTTTGTAGAATGGAATATTGTGATGCCATGTGCATGAGAATGAGAGAGAGAGAGAGAGAGAGAGAGAGAGAGAGAAGGGGGAGGGGTAAAATAGAAAATATGTTCGATTTGTGAACAAAGACAGTTCACGTACTTAAAAGCGTCATTTTCTTTACATTGGGCACATCAAGTGTAAGTTACCTACTTACCTTTCCTCTCCCTTTTTTTATTTTTTTTTTATTTGACCTCTTCGAAAATACATGCACATGTCTATATTGGGGTGTGAATTTGTTGGGCCTAATCAAGTCACCATCACCTTGCACCAGCCTAATCAGTCATTATCAATTTAATACCTTGCATCGTGATCAACATGTTTAAGTAGTCGTTCCTCATTGATGAGACATGAACACGTTTATATTCTGCTCGGTCGATCTCGGTCCCTAATCGATTTTATGTTAATTGGTCTAAGAACAGGTTTCGATGATGTAAACCAACCGGTCCATAATCGATTATGCTATTTGGTATGTTAATCATCCCAATCCTACCAATTGGTCCACAGTGGAAAAAAAACACAACCCTTGGCCTTCTACTGGAATTGGTCATCATTTATTCTACATTCACAACACAATAACTGATTTTAAGTTCTTACTTAAAAGAACACAGCCTAAATGAAGAGGAAGAATGAGATGGAGAAATGAGAAATTTAGTCATTTAGGGTTTAGCCTTTTAGGCATTTAGCTTAATTGTCATTTAATTGGTTGGTTTCGAGTTCGGTCCATAATCGGTTGGTGCCGTCGGGCGGCCTACAGGCTGCGTCTTTACAACCTGAACGACCAATTAATAATCAGTCTGGGCCTAAGTCCAACACGTTAGGAAACGATGTTGATCGGTCTGGGTTTTAATAGATCAATCTGATTAAGGGGACAGAGTGGGTCAACAATTGACACCCGTACTCTCTAGATGCTTCTAGAGTTCGTTATCCATGTGTATCATTCTCATATACTTAATGTTGCCACTACAATTCACGTTTGGATCTTTTGTTGTGGGTCTGACATGCAGATGACATAATCAAGGCAAAGGTAGAGTGGGGTTTGATGTATTGGGACCTCTCTGAAGTTGATGTCAAGATACTAGGCCACAAAAGATCACACATTTATGGTAGGTCGATCAAAATAGTAATGAGTAGGGTTAAAAGGGGTATGATGGTAAATATACCGAACCGTACAAGGTTGACTATAGACAAGGACAAGAAAGCACACTTGTCAAAGTGAACCCTAACTAATAAAATATTCAAGGGGTTTGACTTTGATAGTTAAGACTATTTATAGATTTATTTATTATTGATGTCATTACCATCTTTGGAGTATGATGCCTGTTTTGCCTTTGATTTTTATAGGTAATGACAAATGTGTCCTTTTGGTTTTGTGAAATGTCGTGTTTATCCCTGTAGGCCTGTTGTTATGAATGAGACCACAAGTCATGCTTCTATTGGGTGGTAATATTGACCCCCAACACTTAATAATACTTTCGGCATATTTCTAGAAGATAAGACTTATTACCAATACATAGATACAACGTGTAAACACATCTATAGAGACCACATCTAACAAGAGGTATTTTTGAAATTTTTTATATTCTAAAAAACGTTTGGCACTAATTTGAGAGTAGGTGTTAGTAAAAAACATTAATTTCTTTCTACTAAAAATAAAAAAAAATAATTTCTAGCTAAAATTCCTTTGGAATTAATAACATTAATTTCTAGCTAAAATTCCTTTTGGAAAATGCATTATGTAACACCCAAATCTTTCAGTCTTATATCAAATCAAATCTTAACCAATTGCCACTTGATTCACTAGGGCTGCGTTTGGTGTTTATTTTTGAAATGCATTACTAATATAAAATGAGAATGGATTATAGAATAAGGCAATTCCATTTATGAGATCAAAATACAGAATAGGAAAAAGACAGCGTTTTAGAATTCGTATTACATGATTCAAGAACAAGGATGCATGCAAAACATTATTTTTGTCATCTTAGAATGTATTCTTGATCTAAAATGCATACTAAATGTAACCTCCGAGAGGTACAGATGTGGATTTTTTATTTATTTATAGAAATTTTATGGGAGAGGGATCTATACTTTTTGAGCGCCTTTAAGGGTCTACATACTAATGGGCAAAATGGGAGTACAGAGAAGGCCAATAGTCAGTCACTTGGATTGGGTTGCACGGCCAACCCGGCACTACTAGCTCAGATCGCCCGATCCATGTTTGTCCTTGCTCATGCCATTATAAATGGGATCAACGTCCAACAATTCCCATCCAAATCATCCGTAATCGACTGATATAGTTTGTGCTCTCGAATCGTGGGTTTAACAGAAGACTCATCCATGACCCATGGGCAAGGTTCTAAATCCAGTCTAAATCCAGGTATTGGACACGGTACAATCATGTTCAAATCCAATCCAATCTGGATTGGTGTACGGATCGAATGGGAAATTGACCTGGGATCAATATCATATATAAAAACTATTAAAATTGAATTATATCAGGGATCAAGTCCAAAACCGATACGAATTGATGGATCACAATAGAATCCGATGACATTATGCCACCAACTTCCAAGTTGGTAGAAAATTCTAACCGCGTATTCCAGGTTACACACTACACATCACATCTCCTGTACCACGCGCACAACTGGGCCGGATTCGGAACCGAACGAACCGGTATCGAGATCCACCGGAAGCGATACAAATGTGGGCTATTTCTTTTTTCTCATTTGATTTCTTGGGTTTTTCAAAGTTCTCTCACATTCGCTCCTCTCTTGCGTTATTGCTGGGAAACTAATTGATATCTACCTCTCTTACCCTCTCTATTTTTTGCCGGAATTTATTTTTCCGGCAATTTTGATGGAGGAATGAGATTTGCGGACTTTTGATAGGCCGATCTGGTTGATACTGATAAATTCGTGGATTCTTGAGTGGTTTTGTTCGATTCGTACTCTGATTTTCTTCAGCAATTATGTTTCTTGTCGATTGGTTCTATGGAGTTCTTGCATCTCTCGGTCTTTGGCAGAAAGAGGCTAAGATCTTGTTTCTAGGGCTTGATAATGCTGGAAAGACGACGTTGCTTCATATGTTGAAAGATGAGGTTTGATTTTGTTCGTGCTTTCGATGTTTTAATTGTCTTCTGTCCCCGAGAATATTTGTTCTATAATGGGTTTTATTGTAAAACGTATTTTTTCGTTTTGAATTCTTGTTGTTGACATTTACGATGGGTTATTCGCAGAGGCTAGTTCAGCATCAGCCGACACAATATCCGACATCAGAGGAATTAAGTATTGGGAAAATCAAGTTTAAAGCCTTTGATTTGGGCGGGCATCAGATCGCCCGCAGAGTCTGGAAGGATTATTATGCTAAGGTATTTCTCAGATTACAGAAAAAAAGTACTTTTGATATATAAAATGGAAGTGCTAGGAGTTACTATTTGGGTCGAATGATGTGATTAATGCTTATTAATTCGGAATTTGCAATAGTTTGATGCGAGAAATGATTTTGTATGGAGAGTTACAGTATGAATCGTCTGGAAATATAAGATTATTTATGAAGGCTTTGATTTTCAATTCAATTTCACGAGAAAAAAAAATCAACATACGTATAGCTTGTACCGTACCCAGTAAAGAAATAATGAAAATTGCAGTAGTACTTTTTTTAGGGGTGGGGGGTGGGCAGTGGGGAGGGGGAGGTCAACAATCATAATGGGTTTAAGGAAATGATGAATCATCATTTTTTTCCCCATTTGTTTCAGTATTAAGCCTATGAATCCCATTTAGTGTCAGGAATACGGTAAGCCTATGAATCACATTTGAATCATCTGTGATATCTGGTTGATTCTTCTTTATATTTGTTACCAGTTATTGAATAGCAGGTAGCTGCGGCAGCTTCCAGCATGAGATCTGTGGTGTGTGTTTTTTTTTTCCTGTTAACTGAGATGCAAGTTTAATGTCCCATAGTATCTTTATTTGAAGACAACAAACAGTTACAATTTATAATATGGCTTTATAGCACTTGGCTGGGTGGGATATAGTCTTTGTTGTTGTTTTTTTACAATTTGATTCTTTGAACCATAGTTTGTGAGTGGGATACAATAGAAGTTCATGATTTCTATTATTGATTTGTTGCCTAGGCAGGTTCAACTTGCCAGGCTTGTACTCTAATTTATAATTTGTTTGACCATGGTGATCAAGGAGATGTCATTTTTTGTCCTTTTCTTATCTATTTCGTTCTCTCCATGCAGACTGAGTCTGTGTATTTCCTCAGTCACATTCATCTGAAATCAAATTTTGTATATTTGTATAGTCAAGTCAACAAATTTTTTTTCTTCATTAGTTTATTAGTAGAGAAAACTCTAATTTCCAAAATGAGAATCCACAAGAAATAAAATGTCGCAATGCCCAGCCCAACTCATGTCGCTTATGTTGGATTCTCTTTCTATTTGCTGTTGGATATGTCATCCTTGGGAGAGGGTGGATGATGTTGGATCTGAGGTGCTATGCTTTTCATGATTCTCTTTTGGCACTCACAATTTTCTGGGTAGTATTGGAAGGTGCTTTTTAAATATCTGCCCTTGTCTTAATTGATGGGTAAAAAAGAGATATCATAAATGTGGTTCTTTCGGGTGCAGGTTGACGCTGTAGTGTACTTGGTGGATGCCTTCGACAGGGAGAGGCTTGCGGAGTCGAAGAAGGAATTAGATGCCCTCCTCTCTGATGAGGCCCTGGCCAATGTGCCATTCCTGATACTTGGGAACAAGATTGACATACCCTACGCAGTTTCAGAGGAGGAGCTGCGTTTTCATCTTGGCTTAACAAACTTCACCACCGGCAAGGGTAAGGTAAACCTTGCGGACTCCAATGTCCGTCCACTTGAAGTCTTCATGTGCAGCATAGTCCGTAAGATGGGATACGGTGATGGCTTCAAGTGGGTTTCTCAATACATCAAGTAGGGGAAGACACAGGGAGAGATAATACAGACACCCAGGTGGTATTTTTCCTCCTTTCTGTTGTGGCTCCTAAGGGGAGTTGATTTGAATGTGTTTCTCACTTGGATTGATGGTGAAGGGGGTATTTAATTATCTCTGGTATATCATGTAAAAACAATGTGTTCTACCAAACTGGGTTGTGGTTTTGTAGCTTCTTCAATCAAGACGTTTTGTTACTCTTTTACTTGTTTATTGGGTCCATCAATTAGGGAAAGAAGGGGATTTTGTTTTGTATTACCTATTTTCACTGTGATGGATTCAGGATTTGGCAAACATAACAATATGGATTAAGGTAGGAAAAGTGATGGTGGTGTTTATCTCAGAATATGACTCCCCCCATTCTTTTTGTACCCTTGGATGGTTTGGTATTTTACAAGCTGAAAATTAATTAAAGTTTATTCTCCCTGTTCTTCAAGCTTCAGTGGTTGGTGAATTGCTGAAATGTGGTGGCTTGGTATCATCTGAAAGATCGGTGTCGTCGATGATCGATTGTTTGGAAGGAACAAAAAGTATGGCATCATATTATAATTTATGACCGATGACCTGAAATTCTGGACAAAATATCAAGGTTGAACTTTAGACTTGCTTTTATTTTTTTCAATCTTAGTCCTGGACAATACTTATATTTTGTCACATACAGGATTTTTATTTTCCTTGATTTGGGGCAAAGGATCCTCTCCAGTCACTTTTGGCTGGCGAAACAAAGTCTTGGGTATTTGTCTGTAATGCCAGTTCACAATGTTTGATCTTTATTTTTGGCTTTTTTCCCCTTATCTTTTGAATGCAAGAGGAGTCACATGGTCAGGGGATGAGAGAAAGTTATGTGAAGTGATAAAATTTCCACCATGGTCTTGTGGGGATCTTTTTCTTAGAATTTTTTTTTTCTTCCTCTTGTTTCTAATTTTTAGGATTCAAATCAATTCTATTGCATATCGTATTGGAGTCCATGGAAGCCTATCCAGTGTCTGATTATGGTTTACTCACAAGGACACAGACAAACAGAGTTGCTTTCGTCGGCTGTAAACAATTATACTCACTTTTGGCCTTTTTGGTTGGTTGAAGTTTGATTTGAAATGTGAGACATTAATCTGAAGCAGTTCATCCACAAATGTCATATTCCATCATCATGAATTGATATAGTCAACAATAGAACCAGAAGAACCAATATCAGAAAGCTGAAAAAAAAAACATAAGAGCAATAAGGAAACAAAATTTAGGTCTTGATTGTTGTTGCTCTTAAAATTAAAATAACCAAAATTAAAAACTGTATTTTATTAGAGCCATAAGAGTGATGAACCACAACCAGTAATGGAGGACTTTAGATAGATAACTGAGTATCATATTTTTAGGTCAAGGGATGGTGGGCCTGGGGCATTCCAAGGCATTTTCAAAGACCAAAATCCTCCTCAACAGTAATGGAGGACTTTAGATAGATAGATAGCTGAGTATCATATTTTTAGGTCAAGAGATGGTGGGCCCTGGGGCATTCCAAGGCATTTTCAAAGACCAAAATCCTCCTCCACAGCTGCCAATCCAAGGCAAACAGGGGACAAAAGATAACGGGAAAAGAGAAATAGAAAACCCATCAGTGCCATAGAGAACAACGAAAGCTACATGAAAGATACTCATCATAATGGCATTCAAATTCATCCCATAGTCTGGATTGAGTTTGAATTTTGCATTTGCTTCAGTTCAAGATTTCAAGTATAAAGATACATAAAGAGATCAATTCAGCTAAAATAATTTGTAGACCGGCCCTGGAGGGATTTTCTAAGTGAGGTGTCTAAAATCAAGTTGCCCTAAGATGCGTTGGTATTATAGTCATAATGCTCATTCATGAAGATTTTCATGACCCTAGCAAGTGGATTCAAATCGTCCTTGGGCGCGGAGGGGACATCCAACCACCAGGGCCCTCCTCCCGAATCTCGGGGGGGAGGGGGGGGATCCCGTGGGTAGCAAGAACCCTAACCAAATGGCCATGGAAATGGCCTAATGGATTTCGAATAGCTTTTTTAAGAATGATTAAATTTATTATGCATTCTAGGTTAATAACACATTTTGAGATGATAAAAACAGTGTTTGGACTTTGAAGTGCATTCTTGTTCTTGGATCTTGGAATACATAGATAACAAAGCCCATTCTTGAATTATGCTCTTCAACCCATTTTACATTCTGAGCCCAGAACAAAAATGCCTCACTGTTTATATGGTGGTCGATCCTCTTGGTACCGACAAAAAAATTTCCACGACAGACCCCGGGGTGTTCTGCTGTATCTCTTAGAGAGAGAGAGAGAGAGAGAGAGAGAGAGAGAGGGGGGGGATCTGGGTTTTGATCGAACCAGGTTGAGTTGAAAGCACATGAATCAGAAGATTCAGAACCCTACCTATTCTGAAATCAGATAGAAATTACACATACCCTCACCTCCAAGCAGAAAAGCATGCAAAAGAGCAACACTTGGGAGCCATATATATATATATATATATATATATATATATATATATATATATATGCATGTTAGAATTTTATTCATCAATGACATAATTAAGTGCTCTTATTGGCTGCATTACATACTTCACATAAGAGAAGACAAACATAGGAAACCATACACAAGAGAAACAGATAATTAAGAGAGCTCCTAAGGAATCATTCCTCCCCCAATATTGCCACTTCCACTGCCTCCCCCAATATCACGACCAGAACCACTGCCAGAGCCAAAACCAGAACCACTACCACCGGATGTGCCACCTCCACCTCCTCCACCACCACCTCCGCCACCACTGCCTCCATCACCTCCTCCCCTACCAGCTCCACTGCCACTACCAGAACCATAGCCAGCGCCAGAACTACCTCCCGGATCAGACCCACCTCCTCCTCCACCACCACCACCACCACCTCCTCCTCCTCCTCCACCAATTATCGATGAGGACGGTGTAGGAGCAGGCGAGCTGCTAGTTTGGGCAGAGAGAGCAATGCTAATCAAAAGCAAGAAAGCTGTGCACCACAGAACCAAACGACCCATTTCTAAGGCATGCATCCTGGCTGATTCTGAGTCAGTTGTATATATAGAAGGGAAAAACGTGGAAATTAATGAATTGGTTTTGGATGTTACGTCAGTTGCACCCTTGTCAAGTAAGGGTATCACTAGGTCGGTTCGGTTTGGTCTAGGACTGGATCGATTTGATATCAGTCTTCTATCCTAAGAAATAACAATGTACGTAGCAAAGAAATAGTAAAAAGATAAACAACAAAGAAACAGGAAACAATGATTTATATGATTCACCCACACAAAATATATGGGTTATGAATCCATGGCAGAATGATCAATAAGAGCTTCCACTGTCTCAATGAAGAATTACAAATCCTCACAGTACTTCCTTAAATTTTCAGTTTCGGACTGATTTGGTTTCGGATTTTTATCAAGATGGTCATAATGGTTTCTTCTTTTTTTTTTTTTTTCGCTTATTTATATTTAGTAACAAGTTAACTTAATGAACCATTATGAGGTTTGGCATAAATTGGTTTCGGTTTCAGTTTTAATTTGAGGTTAGTTCAATTTTGGTTTTAGTTTGGATATATAAGGTAGGTTTGGTTCGGTTATCATGTACTTGCAGGATTTCGTGCATGCAACTTTATATAAAGGTTGAAAAATTGGTTCGGGTAGAAGCAGCAATTCAGGAAGTCTATGACTCAGTGTCGTTCTTTATCGATCTAATAATTCATGCATGGAGACACCTTTCAGGTTTACTTTAAACGTTACACCAAATTTCAGGCTTTCTCTATTTTTCAGAGACCTCCAAGTAAAGTAGGTAGGGGAAACACATGGCAGCCTCTCACCGTATGTGAAGTAATTGTCTAAGTGTTTTTTTGTTTTTGTTTTTTTTTTGACATTCAAATATAGCCTAAGAGATGCAAGAGGATTTGAGTAATCGATATTGGATTGATTGATTCGTATTGATGTCTGATATACATATCGATTTGATCCTGGAAAAAAATTGAGAATGTTTTGGGATTAGTGTAGACAGTTTGGATCGATTCAACCTAAATTATTTTTAATCTTTGATGACACGTGTCAATCATCTAAAGATCTGATTACCACTTGTTGTTCATCAATGACTAAAAATATAAATATTTTTTAATATTAAATAAAACCGGTCTAAAATAATGGCCCGAACTAGACATTATCCGAGTCTATACCAACGAATACATAATATTGATACAGTAGCTAATAGCAGTAGCACTACATTGTATATGAGTCCAGTTCCTCTCCCCACATGGGCTCTCTCCTCCCATGCACGATTGATCACCATCTATCCGGGGTTGCAGGACCCATCTTTCTAATGTGGGACCTAGTGGACATGGACAGTGATAGATTAGGGGTGTCAATTCTGGGCCCGGCCCCAAGTCCGACTGATTAAGGACTGAGACCGACTGGTCCAATTATTAAACCTGCTGAGCTTAAGCCCAAATCAATTATTAAATGGGCGTTCATGATGTAAGGATATAGCCTAACGGAGCCGACCGAATGAACTGAATAAACCTTAAACCAAACTGAATCTAAGTTTAGACCAAACAGATATAATCTTTCACTGCTTGAGTCGTCCTCTAGTTCCATCCGCCAATGCCTTCTTCTACATGTTAACATCCGTGATCTCAAACCTAATATTAATAGCTTTTACAATCCTGTAAAAAAAGTATCTAATTTACAATGTGAGAACAATTATATATTTGAAATCCAACATTTTTCTATTTCTATTTACAATTTAGCATGAGTTTATTACAACCTATTTACAGTTCGATCATGGACCGAGATCAACTGGGCCAAATATAAACATATCCATGCTTTGCCAATGAGGGACTGATTAATTAAACAAACTGTGATTATGATACAGGATGTTAAAATAGTGGAGACCGATGATTAAACCAAACAAATTGACATCCCTGTGGGTTCATGAGAGTGATAACTCTCCCAAGTTATCTCGGAAGACAAAGCTTGCTGTAGTCAGTTGTTGAAGAGCAATTTTTTTATTGTAGTTGGTCTGATCTAATTAAATATGATAAGTGTTCATGAGTCAGGCTATTGTCTGCATGTGGTCACCAATGATTCATTGATATTAGAAGGGAAAAAGCGTGGAAATTCATGAATTGGTTTTGGATCTTACGTCGGTTGAACCGCACAAGTGAGGGTGTATTAGGTGGGTTCGATTCGGTTCGGTCTAAGTTTGGATCGATTCAATTTCAGCCTTCTATGTTAGGAATTAACACAAAAGATAAACGAAGAAAAAACAGAAAACAACGATTTACATGGTTTATCCGTACAATATACCTCCTCTGAACAATACCTTTAAGGCAACCAGCCCCAATTTCTCACACAATATCAACCACCACCTTTACTTTTGAAAATATTTCTTCCCAATCTCTTTAGTGATGAGATTCTTCATCACCAATATACTAGGACAATAATACCATCAAAATATACCTTTATTATTTTTTTTTTCTACTAGTAAAAATTCTTATGTCTTCTTCTTCTCCCACGACCACCGATCACAACTAAGGATACAACATTTGCACCGAAACCGTTTATCGAAATCAGACCAAACCATTTACACCCGAACCGAGAGACCGTTTAGTATTTGGTTTGGTTCTGGTTTGAAATATGACACCGTTTACTTAATCGGTTCGACATCAATTAAACCGTTTAGACCGTCAGGTTACACCAGTTAGGCACCGATTAAACCGAATAGAATGTGAACCGTTTAATTCCCCAAAAACTAAACTATTGAATCATAATCTCATTATTCATTTCTTATTAATAATTTAATATTTTATTTCCCCCATAACCCAATCCCAACCCCAACACCAATTAATATATTATTTCCCCAAAACTCAATCCCAATTCCCAAAAACTTAAACCATAAAACAAAAACGGAAAAACATAATAGGCATTAGTGATTAGGCATAGCAACAATCTCACTCTCTCCTTCCCATTTGAACTTTTTCATTTTTCTTATTATGAAAAATTGATTAATAACAAATGCGCTAAACCGTTTATAAACTGCAAGCAAAATTTATTAATGAAAAACCGTTTAAAAATCGATAAACTGAAACTGATTACTAATTAGTTCTGATTTAATTTTGAGACCGTTTAGTTAATCAATTTGGTTTTGGTTTTACCCTCTTATAAATCGCACCACACTAAATTGAACCTTTAAACCAATTATAAACCATTTAACGTCCTTAATCACAACATCGGTCTGCCTAGTAAAACCTCTAGCGTTGTTCTTGCTTTGGAGACTTTGGCATCATGGAAAAGTAGGCCTGAAAGTAGATTTCCAGAGTTTAGTTGGAAATATAGGTGCACATAAGCCAAGAATGCTCATCAGGCTTCTCCATTTCCTCCCAAAGATCTGTTCGTTGTATTCATCATATAAAACACCCACTTAACTCTTGAATCTTGGATTGTTAGCCAAATCTTAGAAGATGTTCGCCACATGTGATTTTTAGAGTGTAACTTTTGTCATATGGATAGATTGTTAATTTTTAATCATTTGATTATTGGATAGATGTGAATTCTCTAGTTAAATCAAATATTAATTAATTTACTAGGCATATGCATGGGTATTTTCCTTAGCTTCTTTGAAAGTTTTTTATTTGTGCAAACCCAAATATGGATTATGTTATTTGAAAGAGTGATATGGCAATTCGAACATTTGAACGAGGGGCAATTTTGCACGGGCTAAACAGGAATTCCACAGAGGGTAGAAAGCCTAGTGTGGCTTATACGAATTGGTGGCTCAGCTACATCTGACTTCGTCCGTGAATCAATCCTTACTTTCTTCATCTATGAAAGGCGATTCACGACTCGATAATGATTCTATTCAATCTAAAAGGATGTTTAGTACCAACCATTTGTCAAATTTTAAAATTAAATTTTTGGGATTTACTCCGGACCTTGATTAATTTCATATATCATTTGTATCTTTTCATCTAATAAATTAACCTAGGATTAATAATTCAATGTAACATTGAAACATTACCATCAAGGAAATTTATGTAGAATTTTTGCTTTGTTTGTTTAATGTAATATACAAGGAAATGTATTGAAAAAGGTAGAAAAACTTTTATATCAACAAAAAATTTCATGTAAACACATTTGCATAGAAAATTAAAAAAAGAGAAAGAAAAAAAAAAAAAAAGGATCAAGTACCACAATTTAATTAAGAGATGTAAAGGGTATAAACTTTTTTCTTTAATCTTTTAGTTTTTTTATCTCATAGGGTTATTAGATAAGGATTTGTTATTGGGTAAGGGTTAAAATTTATCATTACCCGGTGGGTAAAATGGTAAAGTAAAATCAGTGGTTAATTGGGGTAATCTTTATATTGGGAACTGGGAAGTGGGGATTTCAAATGGGCTGTTAGTAGTGGATTTACGGCCCGTGGAGTATCAATGACTAAATATGTGATATGGGAAACATTTACCCATCCAGTACTTGTGGGCCCTGCGGGTCCTTGGGATGGGTTATGGCTTTTCCCCTCGTGGGCTTTCAGAGTAAACAAATAAAAAAAAAAAAAACATAAAAACAGGTCACTTGGAATCCCAAATTCCAATCCCAAAATATCATCTATGATAAAGTTTATTTTCATGGTATCGTGCGGTTCAATTTAATTTTCATTTTGTATTGGCATGTATCTTCATGTATGTCCATCCATGCATGCATGCCTACACCACTCTACTCTTTACTGAGAACTCTTCACCAGTTCTGAATTTTGAAAACTATATATTATGCCATTAATTTGACAAACCTATTTGTGCTGAAATTTTCAAAGCTCTACATTTTTTAGGGCCGGGCTTTAGTGCGACGTAAAGTTATTCTATTGTGACCTGATGATCATGGGTTTGAATCTAGAAATAGTCTTTTGCAAAGCAAGAGTAAGGTTATGTACATTAATTAACTCCTCCTTAGATCACACTGTGACAGGAGCCTCATGCACTAAGTACGTCATTTTTATATTTGCCATTTAGGTGAATCATATGTCTAAAACAAGATCCTGCCACGTAAAATGGATCCAAGACCGTGATTGCTGAAATAAGGGTATCAATCAATCGGTTTGGTCCGAATCGAATGGGTTTCGATCTTGTAATGTCAAACTCAAAACAAAATCGTTAATAAAAAGTTTGGTTTTGATTTTTATTGGGCTGTCTTAGTGGATTCTTATAATTCCATTGTCGGGTTGGTTCGATTTGTTTTGTGTATATCTTAAAATATAGGGTTAATGGGCTCTTATCCGTTTGGTTTCTTATGTACATTTAGGCTCTCTTTGGTATAGTTTATATTTATGTTTATGAGTTATTTATAATAATCGATTAATACCATTAGACATAAAGAATTAATAATCACTTATCACAATAATGAAAAACACCTTATAATCCTATTTGTAGATTTTAGATTATATCAATTTATTTTAAATATAAATAAGTACTATAAATCATACCAAACATTCGTAGTGGTCGCCTGATAGCTTTCACCTTCGTTGGGCCTGAGAGCTTGTGTTGCTCCTATCCCTTCTTGAACTTCTACAATCTATCTTTTTCCCTCTGGATCTCTATTTCTATTCCTATTTCTATTCCTGCTCAAGAGTTTAGTTTGATGTTTTTGTTCCTTTTCATCTATTCAGTCAGCCAAGATCTAAGTTGTTGTCATAGTGTGCTTTTTAAATGGTATTTATATTTATTTTGTTTTTGTTTTTGTTTTTGTTTCAATCCATCTATTTGCTTTGCCAGCTTTTGGGTTTTATTTTAATTTTTTGGCATTTCTGTTTGGGCATCTCGTTTTAAGGGCAGAAATAAAAATTGAAGACAGGTCTTTGCCTTTTATCCCAGCTTTACAGTCTTCTATCTCGAATTGAGATCGTCTCCAGTCTGTTCAGTTCGTTCAGCTGCGAATGGACGGACTGGAATCAAAAGACACATCTACCAATACATTGGGGGGCATGTCTTGTGATTCCAATCCGTCCGATCGAGACTGGATGACTGGAGATCGAGACTGGACGACTAGACGGACTGAAAACGATATTTTTCCCTTCTATCTCCCCCTGTCTCTGTTTGAAAATAAAAATAAAAATTGCATCTATAAATTATTCTGGCTAAAAATGGGACGATTTTTCTTAATTTTATACAATTATTTTGGGTAATTGTTTCCTCTCTGCTCTAAGGGTGGATGACGATAAAGAGGCCTTTTTATCTCTGTTTGCTAAAAATTTTCTGTTCGCAACGAAATCAAAGGATTTAGATCCAAGGCTTTTGGGCCCAATTTTTTCCATCCAAATCCAAACCCAAACCCAATTTATTACCTCCAAATCCGGTTCCAATTTATTGAAAGCCGATGAATCAATTAAATCTTACAATTTTGTGTAGATAAAAATGTACCCAAATTCTGCAGCTGCTAGAACACTACGCGGAACCTCGCCGGTCCCATAAAAAAATTCCATTATAAACAGAGGAACCTCGCGGTACTCATGAACAGTGGAACAAGAATCAGTAAAAAGAAGCCTTAACAAGATCGATTTCCATTTGAACAAGTAATCCAACTAAGGCAAACCTCATTAGGTTTAGCGAAATGTATGATTAAGACTGTAATTCTTGTCAAATTCAATGGCTCAGTTATAAATTTTAGCAAGGTTGGGGAGGCGGGGGCGGAGGTGCTACATGGGGGGCGGGGCCGGGGGCAGAGGGGAGGGGAGGAGGCGGGGGCGGTCAGCGGGGGGTAGGAGAGGGGGGGGGGGGCTTCGCGGGAGGAGGTGGAGGCGCTTTGCGCGGGGGGGTCGGCGCTCCATGGGGGGTGGCGCTTCCCCAAAGGGCAGAGGGAGGATGCAAAGGTCGAGGCAGAGGGGCAGAGGGGCAGAGGGAGGAGGGAGGGGGGGCACTTGTAATGTATCTGGCTTAAAATGGTTTTTTTCTCTATTTTGTCAAAAAATATTGAATTTTTTACAAGGTTTTCAGATATATTGTCCTAAATATTGATGGAGGGTTGGGTTTGAATCCGGATAAAAATCGTCTCCTGTTGTCCAATTTCTCCAACTCCGATTGTACGGCTGAAGTTCACCCGACGTATATACCAAAGTATAATTATGCACATTCAATTAACTTCAGCCATACGATCATCGCTAGAGTTCTCCAACGACAAGAGATGATTTGAGTCCTTCACGCCTCTACATGCTGCCCGTGCCATGCCCATTTGATGATTGGGCAGCTTCAAACTAGACATATTAGCATATAGCCCTATTTTAGCTCAACCCGGTTTGAACCGGATGACCCAACCCGATTTGTCACCCATACCGATTATGGAAAAGCGAGATCCATTTAAGAAATATCTTTGGAAATATCTTTGGATGTTGGATAATAGGAGATTAAACGGTAGAAAGCTCACCAGAAAAAGACTGTTATAAGAGAACCGACGTTCAAAAATGATAAAGAGGGCTCTCGCTCATTTGAATTCAAATCATCTCCTCTCGGTGAAGAAAGAAAGGGGAAGAAAGAAGGCAGGAAAAGAGTGAAAGAGAGAAACTGAGAAGGAGAAGATCGGAGTGAGAAATTCATCGATTTGGTCTTTTAAGGTGGCGACAATAAACCCAGAAGAGGAATCCCGAAGCGGAAGGCTCCATTTGTTTTTGTCTCCACTGTTTTCAACCCTTGGAGGAGTTTTTAGGCAGATTCGTGATTCAGTCATCAAAGCCTGTCGTTCAGTAGCAACCGAGAGGTGCTATTACCACTTTCTTTCTTCGATTCATGTGTAAGGACATGATACAAGAGGTGATCTCGTCTTCCTCGGGATTTATGAAATTTTTGATTTGGAATCGCCACCTAGATTAAGGTATAGAATCTCAAAGGTAGTCTCATCTTAAGATAAGACTTCTATTGACTCATGACCCTTAGATTGACTTTTTGATTTTTCTTAGAGAGATGGGATAAGCGTCAGGTGACGATTATGGGAAGGGGTTAAGCACCCAAACCGCCTGATTAAGATCGATCTCCTATACCTTTCCTATGCTAGACCCTGTCTATTGAACCGAACCAAACCAAGTGGCTTGATATCATTGAATCAAAGAAAAATTTTCCAGATTGCCTACGTATCTCAGACTTCTTATGAAAATCAGGTTTACCATCATAGTTCAGGTGTGATTAAAGTTTATGCTTGTGATTTATGCATGTGCATGATTAAATTCATTATTCAAGTTGAAGTTTATGCTTGAAAGGTGAGGAACCCTATGAGTCAGAGTTTGACAGTCTATGTTGACTGATAGATAGTCCTAATGGATCTAAGAATGGATAACCCATATAGATTCAAATGGATATCCCTAGTGGGTGGATAGTTCATGTTGACCGATGGATCCGAATCTAGAGATTTCTCCAAATTGCCTACGTATCCTAGGGTTTTCCCTAAGAATCAAGATCCGCGTAGTTCGACTGTTGGATAAGAATTCGGGTGAGGATTGGTTGAAATTTGGATAACCCGTTCTGGGTCAGAGTGTAAATAACCCTTTCTGGGTTTGAATCTAGATAACCCTTTTTGGGCTTGAATCTGGATACCCTTTTTGGGCTGAAATATGGATGGGTATCCTAGTAGATTTATGGATAGTCTATATGGACCGAGCTTTGGGACTGTATTTGAGAATCTTTCCAAATTACCTATGTATCCTAGGGTTTGCCCTAGGAATCAAACCTCGCGTAGTTCGAAAGTCGAATAAAAATCTGCGTGAGGATTGGATAAGCCTAGAGGGTGTATGGACATGGATAATGGATATTGATAGTCCTAGTGGGTCAATGGATAGGCCACGTGGACTAGGGCGTGGATCCAAATTTTGAGATTCTCCCAAATTACCTACGTATCCTAGGGTTTGCCCTAGGAATCAAGAATCCACGTAGTTTGCAGGATGGGATAACCTGTTCTAGGTTAAGGAGTGAGGACCTGTTCTAGGTCTAAGGGGTAACCTGTTCTAGGTTGAGGTATGCTGAGAGGCAGGGATCGTCCAAACTACCCTTTTATTATAAACTCTAATTTTGGAAGGTTTGACAAGGCAGTCTCTTTCTTCATTAAGATTTTTATGATTTCTTCCTTTTTCGTCCTTAGCATGGTTATGGGTGCCTATATGCACGCCCCCACACATAATCTTGTCTACTAGGTGTACATACATGGCAGTTCGACTAAGGTGTAGCGAAAAATAAATTCTTGCCAATAATAAACATCATTCAAGCATGGCATACAACAAATAGATCTAAACATGACAGTGTGCACAAAACTAGCATTGTAAGCATTCAAAACATGGCAGTATGCACAATATGATAGTAATGGTAGCAGCTTCAACAGTCTATTTTGCTAGATGTACACTGAGCAAGACCCCAGTGAACCATAAATGATGTGCAGAAACAACTTATGCTAGCGGGGGGCGAGGCCCCGGGGGGGTAGGCGGGATCCACATCCCGCCCGAGTTGGGCGGAGACTTAGCGGCCGGGATGGATGGTCGCAACATGACTCTGGGGGTCCAAGCCATGTGCACCCCGGCCCAGCTTGTTGGCGGGTGTCGGCTCGGATGAAGGGCTCGGATCGCGCACCCGGGGGAACACCACCACCGCGTTATGCCTAGCCGGGCGGGAGGCATTCTATACGGTAGGCGCCACCAGGGGCCACCCTAGGGGGGCCCCTAAGGGGGCCCTAGGGGGGTAGGCGCATCTGGGGGGCAAGGGGCAAGCACCTCCGGGGGGGAAGCAGCCAGGGTAAGGGCATTAAACGGTTCGGTTTTGGATTCACGGTTCAGTTTCTGTTCAGTTCACTACTCAAAGAGTAATACCAAAATCGAACCGTTTAATAAATGGTTTGAAAGTCCTTACCAAAACCTTTTATTAATCGGTTTTGGTTTACCGGTTCTTAAAAGGTTTTTCAGTTTAACGGGTTAAACGGTTTCGATTGGTGGTTTTTAAACGGTTTCTGGGTTAAACGGTTTGGGTGTGAGAAAGAGAGGGAGGATATAAGGGTTTGATTTAATATATTTAAGTTTTAACTACACCATTAGTTGTTTTTTACTATCTTTAGGTTTTATATTTAATCTTTTAGTCTAGGAAAGTGATAACTTTTTAAATTTAAAATTGAGAAATTAATTCAAAACTTCAAAAGAAGGGTTGTGGTACTACGTGTAACTTTACACCAATCTTGAAAAATGGAAAAGTCAAATATCAATGTGTTACATAGTTTTAAATGTTACCAAATTATGAAAAATGAACTCGTTCTTTTTTAAATAATGAGAGCTTTAAAAAGATAATTATGTAAATTAAGGCGAGGCTAATAAGAATAATAGGTTTATAAATGGTTTGGCTACACGATTTTAATCGGGTTCACACCGTTGGATTAATCAATTTAATCGGTTTGGTTCGATTTCGGTATATGGTGTCAAATTGAAAACCAGAACCGAATCGTTTAATAAACGGTTTATCGGTTACAGTTTAAATTGTTCGATTTGGTTTCACTTTTGCACCCTTCCACACGGGGGGCAGGATTTGTACAGGGGGAGTAGGTCAAGGGGTAGGTGCCGCCTGGGAGGTGGGCTAGCTCCTACTGGGGGGGGGGGGGCATGGGGAGTCGGCATAGCCCTGGGGGGCAGGGGCAGCTCGAGGGGTGGGCAGGTGCTGCCTGGTGGGGGGGTAGGCGCCACCCAGTGTGGGGAGCAGGGGCAGCCCTATGGGGGGGCAAGCGGCTAGACGCCGCTTAGTGGAGGGAAGTATAAGACCCGCACTCCACAAACCAGATCTAAACCTATTTTTCGTGTCGTGACAGGTCTTCCAGTCATTACTAGATCAGATGGGATGAGCGGATGATGAACCACAAGACCAAGTAAGAAAATAGCTTAATAGAACAAAAATGGGAAGTGTCATGAGACATACCGGTCTCATGAACAGTCGATCGGTATGTCTATATGGACAGACTGTTCAAAGTGGAAACGAATCCTAGTGGCTCCCACCTTCAAATCTCAATCCTAGAGACTTTCCTTATGTATGAAACTCTTCTAAAACCTATCTTGCTCAATATATTGTCTCCTTGAGCTCCTTAGATCCTTTTGTTGACTCTCATAAACCCTAGAGTTTGAGAAGGAGATCTGAGGAGGAGCCGTAGAAGCAAGGAGATCCGTAGAGAGCCGTTGGGAGGAGAGCACCGTCAACCTAAAAACCTAAGGTGTGCACTCTATCTCAGTGTGAAGGAGTAGGAAGTGTGGTTGAGAATCAATACCATGGCTAGATAGGTATTGATGCAAAACCCTAGATCTGCAAGTAGGGAAGTCTTAGGTAATGTTACAGGAATGAAAAACTATGAGTGAATGGATTAGTTGTAAAGGCCTTGCTAAACCCTAGAATGGTGTAGGAGGTACCCTAGAAACCAAGTTGTAAACCGACGAAAGATGGAGATCAAATTGGTAACTTACGGGGCCTGTCCGGTCGACATACCAGTAGCACGTATGTAAGACTGGTATCTCTACGTGTATCTCTTGGGAAGTTAGCTAGAACTTTCCGCTTGGACATACCGGCTGACCATCTATAGAAAATGGTGCGACTAGTATGTATAAATTTTGATAGTATTCAGTCCAACTTGGTTTCGATTAGTGTAAACCATATGGATCTAATTCTAATCAAACCCTAATGCTATGTAGTACTTGTTGATAGCGAGGTTGGACTCTATGACGTAAAAGAAGCTTGCTATCAAGCGTCAGGTAAGGGAATCGGACCCAAACCCAACCGTGATATCTATTTTATTAAGGTCACCTAGAGAAGTAGAGATATGGAAGAAATCACATGGGAAGAAGAGAATGCTATGCGAAAGCAATATCCTCATTTATTTGACTCGGAAGGTATGTACAATTTCGAGGACAAAATTTTTTGTAAGTAGGGGGGAGTTGTAAGACCCGTATCAAACTAACCCGGTCTTACCACCTTGAACCAGGTTTACCCATCATGGTCGAGCCAAATGGATCAAGTACGTGAGGGAGATCGCGATCCCATGTATTAAACTGACCCAAAAATACTAAAATAAGGGGGAGGGTCGCATACCTAGCAAGGCAGGGTCGGACCGCCCCAGTATAAAAGTCAGACCCTAAGTTTTTAACCGGGGGTCGGACATTTTAGAACCAGGGGTCCACGGGATCTCCGACCCCCTCATCGACCCCCAGTCTGT
The DNA here is from genome assembly GCA_028583415.1 of Protea cynaroides. Lineage (NCBI taxonomy): Eukaryota > Viridiplantae > Streptophyta > Magnoliopsida > Proteales > Proteaceae > Protea > Protea cynaroides. Next base: position 17,738,394 of record CM053275.1, read on the forward strand.
CGACAGAAATCGTGAATTAGGAACTTTTCAAATTTCAATGGGATTCTTTCATAATCTCAATGTGACTTATTTTAGGAGTTTCTACTCTATAAATAGGACGTCCCTAAGCCTCTTTCACTTCTTTTAGAACCCTAATTGGATTGAGAGAAAGAGAAGAGAAGGAGAAGAGAAAGAGAAGAGAAGGAAAGTGGAGAAGAAGATCAAAGAGAAGGTTTCAGAGAAACAAGTCTAATTCTCAAGTATGGATACTATCTCCATGTAGTTCTATAGACCTTAGAGTAGATAGTGAAGAAGGAATGATCTAGGAGAAACCCAAATCATCCATCCATGGTTAGGTTTTCATGAAAAACCATGGGGGAGATCGCACTCGAGTGGAGATGGCTGACGCTGAGGCAGCAGCAGTAGCCGCTGGAGCAGGGGTTCATGGGGATAATGACGATCAACTATACATGGATGTAGATGCCATACCTCCTCCATCACCTACTCATGCTACTGGAGCTGGTCCGTCTTCTTCAGCTGGTCCTTCGCATGCAGCTGGTCTTTCGTATGCTCCTTCTGATGACATGATGAGGATATTGCACGAGACACGAGAGACTCAACGTATGTCTGACTTGAGGATGGGAGAGCTTCTAGAGGTTCAACGCTTGTCCGATCAGCGGGTGGGAGAGCTTATGGATGCTCAGCGCGTGATCGACCAGCGTGTGGCTGCCCTCACAACTAGTCTCCGGACGACCCATACTCAGATAGCTTGGTTGACCAGAGTTTACGCTGAGGACTATGATAGAGACCGTGAGGCACCGCCTCCCCCATCACCTCCAGCTTCTTGATGTATTTCTTTTATCTTTCTTTTTGTACTTCAGAGTAACTGTCCGGACTGTGGACTGTACTATGTTTTAATCATATATAAAGAAAACCCTCGAATCCTCTTCTTGACAATGACGACGACGGTAAATAGTGTTTAACTTCTTCTTCTTCGCCATCGACGGTGCATATCTTCATCTTCCCTGACTACGGTTTAGCTTACGACGACAAGGTAAATCGGCGACTGTCTTCTTCTTCCCCGATGACTCACTTACATTGAAAGAGTTCAGTTTTCTACTCTAGTGATAGCCAATTTGGCGATTTTTCTTCTCTGGCGATGATCAATTGGATTTGGATACAATTCAAGTTCGTTTGATTTTTCTCGTTCATCTCTAGTGACAGCTACGACATTGGCGATTGGCAACTGAAAAAGTAATGGAGCCCATTACTTTAGTTTAATGCTACTAAATAGGGCATTGATGATCAAAATTATATTCTGAAAAGAAGAAATTCAGGGTTTTAGTTTAGTTCCCCATGGCTGTGGTGGATAGCTTTGGTCAACGGAAGAAAATAGCAGTTCGTATTTTTCTTATTGAATAGTACACCAGAAAATCCCTTTCCCGATTATTCCTCCCAACAAAATCATGACCATTTTTCTTTTTTAAATGACCATAAATCCAAAGTCTTCACCAGACCAGAAAATTCTAAGCAAAGCATCCCCTCTGTTTCAGTAATCTTTCAAAACCCATTGCTCTTCATCTCCTCTGTCGCGACCTAAATCTCGAAAACTCTAAAACTGTCTTCGTGGGTCCTTACTTGAATGATAAAGCTCAGGTAAATTTCAATAGAGATTACCATCTATTCAATGTCGGATTGATGAAATTGCCAATCGATCTTCCAGGGTTTGGGTTTCGAGAGGCCAGATTCGTTGTCCAGAGGCTTTGTGAAACTCTAACTATATGTGCAGCTCAAAGCAAAGAGAAGCTAATGAAGGGAGAAGAAGAGCCCTCGTGTTTGATTGATTTCTGGATGCAAGAGATAGTCAAGGAGATGGGATGCTGCTGTGGACGCACAACGCAGAGGGGACTCCAACGTTAGGGGTTAGGGCTTGGGTAAGAGTGAAAAGGAAAGAGAGAGAGAATAAAAGTTTGATTTGAAGGTCAAATTAGTCAATCAACATAATTTTTTAAATTTTCAATTTATGATATGAAAGGTAAAACTGTATTTCAACAATTTTAGTGATTTTCGTGAGTTAAGTAGACATAAGTGATGTTTTTGCAATCTTGTGGGTGTAGATGATGTTAGTAATTCTTGTTGGGATGTATATGATATTTTTTCTTTTAATTAATAAAAGAGATTTCTTAATTGAATGAATATATTTATAACGAGACTGAGCAAAAACAATCTATTGGAAGTAACCCTTTCTAGGAATTCTGCATGGGATATATCGTTTCAGATTAAAAAAAAAAGAAGACCAATTTAAAAAAAGCAAAAAAAAAAAAAGGGAAGCAAATTTTTTTTAAAAAAAATGTACTAAGAAAGGTTTTTAATGCATGTCATATAGCTTTGTATCCATATAATATATGCATTAAATCTTATTCAAATCCTTTGGTTAGTTAAAATATTATTGAAAGAAAGAAAAAAAGGCATGTAATAAGTAGTTGATCTCATTTTAAAACTTAGGTAAAAAGAAAAAGAATTGGAAATAAAATGATCTAGTTCTCAAATATCAATTAAAAAATAAAATTCAAGTTGATCCAACAACCAAACTTCAAATTTTAAAAAAATAAAATAAAAAAATTAACCTTATCCTTTTAAAATTTACTAAACAAGCTATCAACTAACTGATCATCTCTTTGGTTTTTCTTATATGACTTCCAATGTCATTTCGCATGGACCTGGATCCTCTCCAACTAAACGGTTCCTCCAGTACATCTGATCTCAGTTGGAGAGGATCTTTTTCCATTTCGCTTACATGTGTAGATTATTGTTGGGATTATTTCATATTCATTGAGTCTAAGACCTTGGATGCATTCCTTCATTTACACATTGGCCTTTCAATTCACCTAACAGTTTTAAGTTTTTGGGTTGGACTTATATAACATGAGATGAGAAAAAACTTGCTCCCATCCGTGGTTAGATGTGAGATAGAAAGCCCCTCTGTCCATACTTAGATGAGAGAGATTGTTCTCGACCAATTTGCAAAACGTATTTGAATTAGTCTATTGTAGTTTGTGTTGATTGAAAGATTCAAAGATAATGGTGATGAATAAATCGAGGTATGGTTCACTTTGTAGAGCATGTAATGTCAAAATAAAACATTTTTTTTTAATTTTCATCCTCTTAATTGGCCATAAATCAATTTTGAAAGGACCAACTCAAACCACATGTCCCACCTTTTATTAGACTTTCACCATATATTCTAACTGTTGAATAAGTTCGACAAAGTTTAAAATAGCCACATGTCAAATTTCAAAGTCAAATTCAATTAGATATCCTCCTATTTATGCCCATGCGTCAGATATTTACTCACTTGTCCGTGTATGATTCCATACTCCCCATTGTAGTCCCTATCTATGTTTTGCGACTTGGCAAATTCTATTCAGACTAAAAACTAATACATAGGCAGGGTCTTGGAGATCTACCCATTCACAAAATTTGAGTCCCATCCAATTTTCCAAGTAGATAGTTCAGTCTTCCTAACAGCTTATCAAAATGGTTTTCCCGAACCCCACTTTTGGGCGAACCTCCTTAGCAACGAGTGAGAACACAAAAAAATGTGGCAAAGTGAACAATACTTTTTGGCTTAAGGTAATATCAAGTTTCACCAGTGACATTGTACACTTGATGGCTAATTACAGCTTCATAAAAAAAATTTCCGGTTTCTGACTGATTTAGTTTAGGGTTTCTATCGGTCTGACATAATTGGTTTCAGTTTCAATTTTAGTTTTCGTTTCAGTTTTAGTTTCAGTTTCTTATTTATTTTGACAAAAGATTGAGTAAATGTGCTCTTATCGATCCATTATCAGGTTATATAGTTCAATTCGATTTTAGTTTGGATGTATTAGACTTGGTTCGGTCATGTACTTTCAGGATTTTGTGCATGCAACTTATATAAAGGTAGAAAGATTGGAATGGGCAGAAGCAGCAATTCAGAAAGTGTATGACTTAGTATAGTTCAATTCGATATATATATATATATATATATATATATATATATAGTCCTTTTGTACTAAGCAAAATGAAATAAAATAAGGTTATATCAAGAACATCCCTCCGTTAGATGCCCCACCTTCGGGATTACCATCAGTAGGGTTCTCCCAGAGGTTAAAGACTAAAATCACTTAAATCTATATCGAGGTCTATGGAAAACATCCCATACAACCTCTCTAACTACAAAAGTAGGACAATTAGCTAGTTCAAACATATGATCTGTCAAAAGTAGCTCTTTTAGCCAATATGTCTGCTATTGAATTTATTTCCCTACAGCAATGAGAGTGTATCTTAGATCACAGATTGTAATATTTCTTGATAGCGCCACGAAAGATTAGTTGATTCATATAAGACATTGAGACCCATACCGATTCAATCCTAGTAAAAAATGGAGAATGTTCTGGGATCAATATGGACAAGTTGGACAGATTCAATCCCAATTTTTTTTTAATCTTTGATGATACGTGTCAACCATCCAAGGATCTGGTTGCCACATGTTGTTCATCAATGATTAAAAATATAAGTATTTTTTAATATTAAATAAAAACTGGTCTAGAATCGGTGATGGCCCGAACCAGACATATCCGAGCCAATACCAACTGATGGGGATAGGATTGATATGGTAACCGATATCGGTACCGATACCTTGTATATCAGTTCGTTCCTCTTCCCATATGTGAACCCTTCTCCCATGACTGATCACCATCTATCATGGGTTGCGTGACCTATATTTGGAATGTGGGACCTATTGGACATGGACAGTAATGGTTAAAGGTGTCAAGGTGTCAATTCTAGGCCTGCTCCGTTTAACCCAATCAAGTCCCACCAATTATGGACTGCGATTGACTGACTCAATTATTAAACGTCTCCAGCTTAGGCTTGGACCAATTATTAAACAGGCATTCACAGTGCAAGATTGTAGCCCAATTGAACCGACCAAATGAAGCGAATATATATATACTTGTAAAACAAACTAAATCTTGATTTAACCAAACAAATACAACCATAATGTTAAAAACCTAAAACATTAAAATGTCTTACTCTCTTTCATTTCTGGAGTCTCTTTTGCCAATGCATGTCTTCATCTACATGGATGATCTCAAACCTATTAAGAGCCTTTTACAATCCTATAAGAATTTATCTAATCTACAACATGAGAACAATTATCAATTCATAACCCAACATCTCTCTATTTCTATTTATAATTTAGCATTTATAGCCTCCGATTAATATAAGGTCGATTGTGAATCGAGACTGATTAGACCAAATATAACGTGTCCATGCCTCATTGACGAGCGACTGATTAACTAAACAGGTGATCATAGTAGCAAGTGTTGAAACTATGAAAACAGATTAACAACGTGATGAATGAAAGAAAATCGCAATATTCTATAGTTTCATAAGTAGCTACAACATCACATCCATTATCCAGATAACAAACTTGCATGAGAAACAAGTAAGACCAGAAAGAAAAGTAATCCTCACACTTGAACCAACTTAATAACCAAAACATGCAGTACTAAGAACCCTAACTAATAAATAAATAACCTATCACTAGTAGCTGAGGCTACTAACTGAAGCAAACCAACCCTTGGGACATGATGAGTCCATGATAATGGAAGGAACAAAGTCAAGGAAGAGGGAGAAGACCACCACCAGCAGCACCAACTCCACTGCCGACTCCACCAGCTGCGTTACCAACATCACCACCCAGACCACCTAGCAGTCCTCCTAACCCACTTGGACCACCGATCCCACCAAGAGCACCGGGTCCACCGAGTCCACCAAGATTACCGAGTCCGCCAAGACCACCAGCACCAGCACCAACACTACCAATGCCGCCGACGGGGAAGACGCCACCGACGCCGCCGAATGAGATAATGTTCTTCTGGTCGTTGAGACCTGCGTGTGTTGGCACATTGCCATTCTTCTGGTTGCTACTCTTGTTGTCGTTGTTGTTGTCAGTTTTGAGAGCAGCTTCTCTAGGAATGTTCCTAGCATTTGTTGTTTGGACGATTGCTAGAGCAAACACAACCATCATCACGTTCCACTTCGCCATCTCTTTCTCACGCACTCAACTCTCTCTCTCTCTCTCTCTCTCTCTCTCCCTCTCTCTCTATGGAGATAAGGCTTCCAACTTGAGTTAGTGGTGATGCTGTTTGATGATATCCAACCCTTTTATAGACGATGGGGACCGAGTTTGAGTGGTTGAGGGACAGTGAATGAGTATTAAAAAAGGAGTTTGTCCTCCTCTTCTCCCTCCCAATCTGGAGTTAGCTTGGGACCAATATATGTAAAATCTATGTTTTGGTTGTGTGTGTGTGTGTGAGAGAGAGAGAGAGAGAGAGAGAGAGAATTTGAATTTGGCAGGTGGGTTTTTATTTTTATGGTAGATAGGGTATCTATGGATTGGCACATCTATTTGTACCACGTAGGCCACAGCTGGTATGATAAAATATGATTAATGTTCATGAATCATATGACAAATCCAAATCAAACAGGTCCAGCCGGAGCAGTGAATGGCCCAACCAGGTCGGGGATTATTCGAGTCTTTCAAGCCAACCTCAGGGAAAAAGGTTTCTGCATTTCAGATTGTATTTGGAGACCTGATTTGATAACATGATGAGATCATAGCGGTTTGAGATCTAAGTGGAAAAAGGCCTGGTTGGGCCGAGTTCAGCCCAGTGATGGTTTATTTATTTATTTATATTTTTGATTAATTTCTCAAAGATGGGTTGTTAAGTTCTTCCATTACTTCTGCTTTTGCTTAATCATTCGAAAACAGATGCTACAGTGGGATATTCCTGCAGGCTGCATTGTAATCTTTATGTACAGTGTCGTACGCCATCAAACGAATTTAAGAGAGAGAGAGAGAGAGAGAGAGAGAGAGAGAGAGAGAGAGAAACTTGTTAGGGTTATTGAGGATGGATGGGCTTTTATTCATGACAGCTACCCCAACCCCTTTGTCATGGAATTCAAAGGTACCAAAAGTGTTGAACAGATAGATTGAGAGAGTAAAAGTGTTGCAGAAAAGCGAGTAAAATTGATTGAAGTTGGTGAGATCTGATTAAAAGTTCTACTTTCTAACTAACAATCCGTTTACAGTGAATTTCAATGATTCATTGATGATCACACACAAAAGCCTTTTTAACTCATCAACACATGTCACAGCAACAGTTCCCGTGATCTCACTAAATTCCGGTCTAAACGGGCATCGGTGGGTGGCTATTGCAATGTCTGGACTCTGGACTACAGCATTTTACTTGGAGTAGTTGTGTCTCGAGCTTAGACAGAAAAGATACCTAATGATCCAATTAGGAGTTCTGGAGAATGGACATTCATGCATGTAAATTTAGGTAATTTATTTCATACGTAGGGAAACTTGTGTGCTCTTTCTCTCCCTTGGAAGATGATCAAAGAAGCTTCGATAGATTATCTCGATCGGTTGGATTTTAATATTATTTTAGGCTCTCTTTGTATGTATTATAGAATTAATTATATAATATACTATGACATATGTAATTGTTTGGTATGATTTATGGTACTTATTTTAGTTTAAAATAAATTGATATAAATTAAAATCTACAAATAAGTTAGAAGGTGTTTGTTATTATTGTGATAATCTATTATTACTTCTTTATGTCTAGTAATATTAAACAGATATTATTTATGATTCATAATTTATTCTCATAAATGATTTGTCATAAATAACTCATAAACATAAACATAAACTATACTAGAGAGCTTTAATGAGGGTTGGACACAAGTCAATTTTCTACTGGATCTAGACATCGAATTGGATCTTATTGGGCATGGTTGAGGGGTAAAATTGTCATTTACTTTCCACTTGGCTTCCACTTAGAAATCCGTCTATGCTAGGGGCTTAGATGGTCATATAGCCAAAACACAATGAGAGGTTGGAGAAAATTTTCCTTAAATTTGAAAGCACATTAGGTGTAAGGGTGTGTTTGTAAATCCAATTTTAAGTGTTGAGGGTAGTCACTTTGGGCAAAAAAAAAAAGGTCAAAATTTATGCAAATTCCAAACTCACCCCTTCTTGGAGCACATACGTGGAATCAAGGTTTTTAATCCAAGTATCGGACGTAGTATCCATTCTACACAAAATTCCTTTCTTTCTTACGCAAAAACCCTACCTTCTCTTGTTCTAACAGTCTCCTCCAGTCATCTTTAGTGCCTATTGTCACCTTCGATCTTATGCAGTTCCATTCAGCCCCACATACAGTACCTCAAGTTAATCATACTTTCTCCCTCTCTGTAAATTTTGTGTTATGATTCCTAATTGAGCTAAATATGTTTCATTTGGGTCGATTATGAGGTATTTGGAAAATTAAGGCTTTTAGGTTTGTGATTTTATTGTGAATGAAACAAAGAAAAGAAAGAAATTACGATTTTCTTTTTCTTTCAAATTCTGGAATTTTGAACTGCTCACTACCAAGTTCGTCTCTAGCACCCGCGAATGGCTGGCTGATTGGATACACAAAGAAACGATAAATATCCAATGGAATGGCTGGCTGGTTGCAGGTTTCCTTCTTATAGAAGGAAAGCTTGTTGGGGATGAAATTCTAGGAAACTTAAGTGTAACTACTTGTAAACTATCGAGGAGGTCCGAGCAACTGATTTGAAATTAGAGGGGCGTCATGTCATATAGCCAAAACACAGGGGAGGTTAAAGAAAATTTTCCAATTTTTAAATAAATACATCTATCATTCTAAAGGTCCACTGGAAAAAAATAATAGACGAAACTGGTGCACTTTTTTAGAAAATGAAAGGACATTACAAACTAATTTTTCCGGTGACAGCCATCTTCCAATACCCAGACTTTCAGAGGAGGCCGACTGAAGTCGAAGCAGCAGCATTCAATTTTGGTTCATGTATCAAAAGATCAAGCTCCACCATCTTCCAATCAAAATGGAATATATGCTATGAGCTAATAATGGATAAAACCTGCAACAATGAACAAATGACAACCTATAAGAGCAGTTTAATAATTAAATGCCAACCTCCATCTGATTCATCAGTTTAACTACTAAAGCACAACACAGTATACCACATAAGCAATAGGAGCTTACACTTTTCCGTGAATTTGTGGAAGAGCTCATTTCCCATGGCTTTATCAAGTTCCTAATAAAAGATAAACAAGTTTGTTCATAAAACATTGAGAAATTATCTGTTTATTGGTTTCTGAAAGCCTAATGCAGGTTACTGTAGAAGCAAAATTTCTTTCTGACGATTGGTACAAAGTATAGAACACAGTTCCCATTAGTTCCATGATGCTTGCGGTACTTACATTTTCTACATCCATAGAAGAATGAGTCAAGAATCAACATTGTATACAATCTTCTGAAGTTCTACATACTTCAAAGACTCACGAATTACATTAGACAATGTTGCATGAGGGAACAAATTGAGTTGTGTAATTTACCCAAAAAAAAAAAAATTGAGTTGTGTAAGTTAATATAAGAATAGATTAGTATGAAAGCAAGGATAAGTCAGAGATATGTAAATCAGACAACATCCAAAAATATCTTTGTAATACTGAAGAAATTTGTTTCATAAATACAAGCTTTCTTTATTAAGTATAAATAGGACTAAACTAATAAATAACACTGATCACCCCAAGGGGGTAGCGACTAGCTCACTTGGCAAGGAACCTACGCCTCAAGAAGCAGAAGGTTCTGAGTTTGACTCCTCTTACTGCTTTAGAGGCACTCACACGGGGTGTTAAGTACTCTTTCCTGCTTTGGGTGCAGGTCCAATGGTTCTCATTCAACCCCAAAATGATCCGATCTATGCGATTGTGGGGTCAGTATGAGCCCGCAGGACTAGTCAAGCCAAAGGTCTGGATACCCGTCATTAGCAAAGAAAAAAAGAAAAAAAAGAAAAAAAAATAACACAGATAAAACCCCACAAATTTAAAATCTAGAACACGGATAGCATGATTGGAGAACTAGAAAAGATAACTGCAATCACATTTTGGTTTACAAATCTCTCACTTGCTAATACTGTGGTTTGGAAAAGGTATTTTGAAATACCTGTTGTTTTAAAAGGGAAAAGAGTTCCGTTGTTGGGAAGTTGTCTTTATGTTAGTTCTTGATCATGCTATCCATGTTCTTGATTTTCAAGTTGTGGGGTTGATGTGGGATCCGGGTTGAGAAAACCCTAATTAATCCGTTGTGGGCCCACCCAAACAATATTAGGCCCTGCTTGAATAAACAGTGGTAATTTCATAATAAATCAGAATGTAAAATAATTGTTGATAAACAAACAAGCCTTTAGGACAGATTAAGGATTATATTTAAAGGAATAGGGATAATGTGGGTATTAACACAAAAGAAGGATAACTAATGAAATAAGGACTTGAGAAGGGGTAATACTGAAAAAGAAGAAAATATAGGCAATAAGATAAAATGTGAAAGGTTGTCTTCAACCTCACGATTGAACAAGAGGCGGAAAGCCAGATTAATTTCAAATGAGAGAACTCATCCAATAGGGATTCATTCAGTCTGAAATTTAGGGAGTTGAATCATAAGACCAAGGCCTCTAGAACCCAACACAAATCAGACCTACTAATCGACTATAGATAGCAAACAAAATACCTGATGTTAGATCTAGCGGAAGAACCAAGAACCAGGTTTGAAACTTGGTCTGTAACTCATAGCAGGGTCATGGGTTGGTGTTGAAATTCACGGGGTTGAGTCGCCCTTAGGTATAGAGTTGACTCACCAAATATCAAGGGAAAAGGAGAAGGGGTGAGAGAGATCGAGGGACTTTTGTGGAGTTGGGATTACCGCCCATAACAGGGGAGGGAGAAAGGAAGGAAGAGAAAGGGAAGGATTTCAGTTCGCAGAGATGAAGGGGAGGGAGAGAAGGAAGAGAGGGAGACAAATTTTGCCCATAGGCTCCAAACACTCAACCGACCACACTGGTACCATAATACTAACTTTCAATTAATTCTCAAATTTACCAATAGAGTCCAATTACATGTTTTATTTAAAGAGAATACTTTCCTAAACTAATTGAATAAGTTTAGTAACTAAATAAAATCTCTACCCAAAACAGAAATCATAATTAAGAAAACATAAAATTAAATCTTTCTATTCTAAATTAATTCCCTACCAACCTTATTGAGGCCAAAAGATTGATTTGGATTTGGGTTTGGGTTTGAATTTGAACCGGTTCAAGTTTGGCTTGGGTAGCCAAATCGATTCGTGTTGGTCCAGCCATGAACAAGCTACTGCATCAGGGGTCTTATTAGTATTATTTATTTTTTTGGTAAACACAAGTATCTAGACCTTTGGCCTGACTAATCTCACTTGTTAATGCTATTAAGTGCAAGTATTACGACAGGATTTGAGAGTAAGGATCCATATAATAGGGACAAACCTAAAATGACTCTAGGGAAAGTGGTGAGAAAAGACAAGCATAACTTAAACCCTATACCAAGAATGACCTCGAATAGATCTGACTGGAGAGTAAGGAGATCCATGTAATCGACCCTAGTTAGTTAGGATAAGGCTTTATTGTTGTTGTTGTTGTATTATATAACAGGATTCATTTATGCAAAATATAAGTCGTGCAAAATATAAGTCGTCTACTGCATTAGAAACAAGAGGACAGGCCTTGATGCAATGATTAGGCTGCTCCTTTGACTTGATAGTCATGAGTTCGAAACTGGAAAATAAAGATGCATGCAAACAATGTCATGTTATCTGAAAGTATAATTTTTTTTTTGCTAAAGATCAGCATGTAAAACTTTATAATAGAAGAAAAAAGAATAATTATGAACAAGTAAGTTAATAACAGACAAGGAACCACCTTGCGAAAAGAAAAACAGAATAAGTGCATGGGTCACGGTTTTATTCATTTGCATAAAGCAGAGCAAGGAATGTGGAGGAGCACCAAAGCATCTGCAGCATTCGCCAGTTTTTTTTTGCCTTTAATTTTCATAATCAGAAGAAAAAAATTAGATGGTCACAATAATAAGCCATCAACAAATAGAGGTAAGCCATTCATTCTTATTTTTGGTTGGGAATTCATAATCCCTTTCTTTGATAAAAGACAAGAATAGAGAATATAGCTCATAACTAACTTTTCTCGGATCTAAAGTATAGAATCCCAAAATTAAAAAAATAATTAAAGGCTTTGGAAAATCCAAAAGAGACACAAAGTGCAAGAGCTAAACATGGAAAAGAAAGAATTCTAGCCAGGTAAGCAAAATAAATGTATGACAGATCAATTTTGTATTTAAACATTTTCAAGATCCCAATTAGTTTCCTTTCTTACTTCTTTTAGGAGAAGATTCTATGCCATTTGGGGTTACGCTACAATTACCATCAGGCCCCTAAACTATGTTACCCATATGGGAACAGCCACAACTTTGGTATGGCATCTTTTTCTTGAACATGATGCATTGGAGACAGGTACAACTAATATTTAGAAGGTCCACATAACATATCCCCTGACATATGGATGGTCTAAATGAGTTTCCAATCCTCCAAAATATAAAACAAGTATCTTCAGTTTCTCTAAATATCATCTGACAATGAAGAACAGGAGAAGTTTTTATACCAGTTCAACTGAAGTGAGGTTGCATTTCGGGAGGAAAAGCACCTAAAGCTTGTTTGGGAGCTACCTCAATACACCAACATATGCAACTTTCGGCACAGACCAGTATTATAAGGAAAAGTTTAGCCTTTGCTAAAACATAACCAACATTGCAATGAAGAATTATAAATTAAAAAAAAAATAAAATAAATAAAAAATCCTATTTTGCAAGGCTCATCTTTTTTCTATGAATTGAGGTGCTAAACAAGATCAACATGGTTCTGATGCAAATAGGGGAAAACATAATGACAGGTAACCATAATCTTAGTCAGGCAGCCACACTTAAGGATCCAAATCGTCTCCCGCCTGGGTTTGGGCGGGAGACTGGGCGGCCCGGATGGATGGTCGTCATCTGGCACTCGGAGGGATCCGAGCCCTCCATCCGAGCCGACCCCCCAGTCGGCTCAGCTTTTCGATTGGGGGGTCGGCTTGGATGGAGGGTTCGGATCCCTCCGAGTGCCAGTTGGCGACCATCCATCAGGGCCGCCCAATCTCCCGCCCAAACCATAGGCGGGAGACGATTTCTGTTCCACACCTAAGGACTTTAGTTGCTCCTTTTGAAGCACCCGACTTGGTTCATCTACTTGGTAAGATTTTTGTGGAAGCAATTGGACCTGTATCAGACAAATGGGAGATAGCAATCAGACTAGGTAAACATAGGGCATAACAAGCTTGGATCAACAAAATAGCAATTCGACTAGGTCACAACAGTTGACTATTAAAGAAAACATGCTTGAATTAAGTAACCATACATTCATACCCAAGTAGAAAGTATCATACTTAAATGCTTATGTGCAGCATGCCTTGCATATGTCTGATGATTACACAGAAATCACTGCACTACTTACAATCTGTATTTATTTTGAGTAGCAACTATAAACATATTAAATCATTAACATCTACATAATCAGAAAGTGTATACAATCTAGAAATAGAAGTGGGTAAAAATGAAGATAAAGATTAGAGATATATTAACAGAATTTTTCACATGGTTCTGGCTTAGGGGGTCCTGGCTTCACACATGGAATTTCCGCACCATTCAAATAAGAGAGTTTAAATCATAGATATCAAAAAGGATAGCTATTTAGAAAGTTGAATTCTACAACAGTATTTAGACTGGCAATAAAAACCAATGACTTCCCAAATATCTATTCTTATTGTCTTATTCAATTTGAAGAGTGAGCTGAAATTGTCTATGCTGGGTGTCTGGGACTCATACTGGGAGGCACAAATATAAGAATATAACCCTTTCATCAATTTTTGTCTCTTTTCATTCATCAGTTTATAATTTTTTTTACATACAATTGTCTTGGTTAATTAACCTAGGTTATCAACCTAATCAAATTTTGCTTAATAAGATTATCCGATAATACAATAAATTAATCACCTAAAAAGTAATATTTTGTTCTCATCCAATGCTACATGGCAAGGGAAAGACTGAATAAAGAAAACTTATTTGGGTTAAAGAGGATCAATTAACTTCTCTCCAAACCCTGCAGTTGTAGGAGCCTTATGCATTGGATACACCATTTTTAATTTGAGTTATAGAGGACCAAAGGCAAAATACATCGAAGAGAGCGAAACGTCAACCAAGAAATTTAAAGCCATCACAAAACTGTAAGACAGGATGGAGGATGATCAAAGACAAAATACATCAAAGAGAGTGAAACATCAACCAAGAAATTTAAATCCATCACAAGAATGCAAGATAGGATGGTAATAACATCTATTGCAAGCCTAGAAATATAGCTACGAAGAACAGACAATTGTCAATTCGAAGAATTCAGTTAAAGTTTCTTTCTGGTACGTGTATCAGCCCATATAAAATGTTTTTATTACGAAAATTGATACATACTACCCTTGTAGTTTACCTCAATTCCAAATACTCTAATAAGTTGTTGAAACGAATGAGTTATCCCCTAGTTCAACCTTTCTTAAATAGATAGGGTAAATATATAATTTTACCCTTTGTAATACTATTATATTTTTCTTCAATAGACAAAATTAAACTTTCCTTTCTTATTTAAAAGAGGACTCCGTCAGGTAGCTGGAGTTCCACCCACTTCCGACAAAAAGCTCTCCGATGGAAACCAGGTTGCAGAAATCAACAACAAAAAAAAAAGAAGAAATCCTCCCGGAGATTTCATTCACGGACCACCATGTCTCTCGCCGCTGTCTAAACCACCTGAAATTTGCGAGAAACCCATCTCCAAACCAGGTTTCAGTCGTCCCTTCTTCCCGGAGATTTCATTCACCGCTCTTCCTCCTTCTGAGTGTGAAGACTGAATTGCTGTCCCAACTGTTTCTATTTTTTCTCTTCACCCATTTCCTCTCTCAAATCCTCTGCTCCTCTCCGATTCTTCCTCTAGAATCGGATATCTCAGATATCATATTCTTAAACTCATCACTACTCAATTTGCTTGTTCATGTTATTGATTTCTTCTGCGAAGAAGGCAATCCGTTTTGTTTTGTTTTTTTTTTTTTTTTTTTTTTTTTTTTTCGATTTCTCTGTTAAAAGATGGTGTTTGGAGAAACCAGACTGACCATGTCTCTCGCTGCCGTCCAAACCACCTAAAATATGTGAGAAACCCATCTCCAAACCCAAGTGGTTATTGTACAACACTCACCCTCCATGTCCAAAGTTTTTTCTAAACCTCTTATCACTCTTCCCACAAACACCCGAAGAAAAGAAGAAAACTTGCTTCTGAATCAAAACCTAGAAGGCATAAGAAAAGAAATTACATGGGTCGGTGCCTTGTGCCTGTCTCTCTCTCTCTCTCACTTGGGGGAAATTTGAGATTCCATGAATTTATTATATACACACAGATATATAGAAAAATGGGCAAGAAAAGCGATGGATGGGCAAACCAAGAACTAAAGGGTATTTTGATCATATTCAAAAAAATAAATGAGTTAAACCATATGGCTAGACTGGTTTGCCATTGAGATGTAAGTGAAAGGGTAGTACTCGTCCAGTTTAACAACTTATAGAGTGTTTGGAATCGAAATAAACTACAGGGATAGTATGTGTCAATTTCCCTTCTTATTATATTTTTTTTCCTTTCCAAAAAAGGGTTATTTCCAGTTTTGTTAATATGGATTTGACCATTCACTCCAAACACGAATATCTTACCAACAGAAAAATAAAAATCTGATGGTACAAGACCAATGTCTAATCCAATATTAACAGGGCTTCCTAGGTGGAAAGATTTCTACCACCAAGCTACCCCCTTACATTTGGCCCCTTGCAAATACGAGTCTAATCAATGCCTCAAAAATATGACTCAGGGTTTTGAATAATTATCGTGTTCCTTATTCCTAAGGTTTATGAAGGATTGCCTAATGATTTTTTTTTGATGTTCAAGACTTCAAGGCCTTAAAAAATTCACAGACACAAATCACAAAAATTGCAAATGTCTGAACCATAAGAGACAATTTACAACTTTATCTTACTGGGTACCTACATAATCATGTAATAAAGGGATAGAATGAAGTATATACCTTTGGGCTTCTTCAAACAAACCAAAGAACAACTGGACTCACCAAGACAATAAAGAAGAAATTAGTTAAAAAAAAAAAGAAAAAGAAAAAACAAAGTATCAGTAATTATTTAAATATTAGAGAGAACAAAAGCAAAAGAAAAGGAAATGAAAACCCCAAAGAGTTTCAGAAACAAATTGCATTACTTGATCAATGATAAAAGGGAGCCGAAGGAAGAACATGGATTGCTTACTATTCATTTGTACTTGGATTCTGCTTTCTTGCACACTTACGACTGTGGAGGACCCATGAACTCTCTCTCTCTCCATCTTTTTTTTATTCCTCATAAATTCTAGATCCCTAAATTAACCCCTCTCTCTCTCTCTCTCTCTCTCTCCCCCCATGGAGCAAAAACCAAAGGGTCTGAAAGATCCAGCTCTCTAGGACTAGGCTAGTCCTTGGGAGGCCAATGTAAGTGAGCTCAAGCCCAAGCACGTATGAATGTTACCCGGGTGTGGATTACATTTGGGCTGGGCCTGTCCAAGCTTGAAACCAAGCATTATCAAGGTCGGCAACCCTAATTATGGGCAATTTTTTTTTTCTTAACCTGAAAAATGATTATCATAAGTAGATGACTGCGGGTGACTTACCCAACCAACCCCATGATAGAAAAAAAGCATCTAAAGTAATTTTAATAATTAGCTTATCTACTGACAATTGTTTAATAATATACATAACATCCCAGGATACCAATTTGTGCCATTTGATTTGATCGGATGATACCAGGTAGGGGTGTCAATAAGTCGGTTCGATCAGGTTGGAATTGGTTTTCTTCTTGTATTGGCAAGCCAAAAATCATACCATTAATAAAAACCTGGTTTCAGTCCAGTTTGGTTTCGTTTTTGTCAGTTGCCATATGGGCTCGTATAAGTCCATTATCGGGTTGTTATTTGTTTGGTTCGCTTTCCTATATGTATGTATCTATTAAAAGATTGTGTTAATGGGCTTCTCTCTGTCCAATATTGAATTGGTACCAGTTTGGTTTTGGTTTCCTATATCTATACTTATTAAAAAGTTCCCTTGGTAGGTTCTTATCCATCCATTATCAGGTTGTTATTGGTTTGGTTTCGGTTTTAGTTTATTGGATCAGGTTGGTTGGTCTTATCAATCTGTCCGATTTCAATTTTTCATAGTTCTTTGAAAAAAAACCCAACTTTGCCCCAATTAGACTTCGATCCGGTTTGATTCAATTGCTTTTTTTTTTGTCCATTTCTGTTTCGGTTTTCATTTTGGACTCAATTTTGATACCCAGACACATGGTTTAGGTATCGGTATCAGATCTGCTAGATTGGTTGATTTATATTGATTTTTGACCTAGCCGATCTTTAATCTTTCCATCCTATTTTAATCTTTTTTTAATGATGATTCGACATGTATTCGTTTCCCATTGGATCCGAACATCAATTTGGATAAAATCAGATCTGTTTTAAACATGACTGATACTGCATGGGATACCCGAATTTAGAACCATGCCCCCACCTTTATTCTTCTACTTCTCAAGGCTGGTGAATATGGCAGATGACCCAATAGAATAGGATCCATCATCTATCTTGGGATTTACCCAAAAAAAAAAAAAAACTCATCTATCTTGGGATTTTACCCCCCCAAAAAAAATCATCTATCCTGGGATCAAAATGGGTGAACCATAGAACTGAGAAACTTCGAACACAGCTCGGATCACCTTTGACAGTTATGGCAGTTTTTCAACCATAAAAATCAAGAGAAATGCTCCTCCCCACGTTCTTACGGAACCCATTCAAGAAATTGACAAATGGCATCACATCAGCACTCTCCACCTTCTTTATATATTTGCACCACATGAAATTATACTCTTCATCTACCATTACACAGAAAGATCAGAAGCTCTGTAATTAAGCACAGAAGAAAACCCAGGAAGAAGAAGAAGAAACAGAAATGGCAAGCTCAATCACCCTTCCCAAGTTCTGTCCTATCGGATCAACAATATTGAAAAGCCGCCCTTGTAGCCGCAGGCTTTTTGTTACTGCTAGACCTCTGCAAGTGAGTGCAACTTTCTTAGTTTTTTTGGTCAAAATGGAATTATTCATTAGAACGAGTAAAACTCAGAGAGATTGGACAATATGTGATTGATTATATGGATTTGAATCGGTTTTTGTTGGTGTAATAGATTGAAAATTTGGTTGAAGTTCTGATAAATTTTTCAGTCTGGGTGAGGACTTAAGTTGATTATCTAACACAGGCCACTGCTGAACAACATGCTGCGGATGCATGTAACAAGGCTTCAGAAGCTCTAAAACATGGAAACAAAAGTGCGCAATATGCCGGGGAAGACATGATGAACAAGGCTGCAAATACAGCAGATCAGGTAAAATCGGCTATCACAGGCTCTTAGCTGATATGGCCCACATTGCCATATCAGCATTTATTTTTAAACCGTTGAAAGGGATTCATGATTAAGTGGGAGTTGTAATTGGTGGTTATATATAACACTGATTTTGCTGCCTCCTTCTTCTTCTTCACTGATTTTGCCGCTTCCTTCTTCTTCTTTTCTTTCCAACGTTATCTTTACAAATTGTCCCTCTCTGGGTGGTAATATAGGTGGTATATGATCCCTCTTTTGGGTGGTTGAACAGAGTGAATTCAGAACTCTAATAACATGTTAAGTTTCTATCTGAAATCAAAGTTGCAAGTAGAGAGACTCACATATATAATGCACCTAAGGTTTTAGTCTCTAAACAATGTGGGACTATTCCCAACAATCCCGATTGAAACACCAATCCTAACTTCTTAGAGAGGAGGCGGGTAGATAATTTCATCTTTATCTGAGACTATGAGAGAGAACCCATAATACATCATAACTTCTGCTTCCAAAATGGAGATGCAATCCTTGATTGTTTCACATTTTTTTGAGAATAATGCACCTCCAGTTAGAACTGAGCAGTTGAGGCCCTCTCTAGCAACTCAACTGAGCAGTTAGGACTTATGTTAAATGCTCCACTTCCTGATGGCGGCTAACTCTTTGTGCTTGATGATTCCCTGTAGGTGGCCCAAAAGGCCAAAGGAATGGCTAAAAATGCAACTGAGACAGCACAGGACCTGACCAACAAAGCAACCCAAACTGCCAAGGAAGCATGGGAAAGTGCCAAAAATACTACTGAAAAGGTCAAGGATACAGTGGTTGGCAAGGGCCAAGAAGCCAAGGAATGTGCTAAGGAAAAAACTGAGTCAGTCAAGCGAGCCATTAACACCAAGACTTGAAACCCTACATATGTTAAATTGATCTTCTCAACAGCATGACCGAATGCTTTATCTCTTTTGTAACTATTTTTTTTGTTCCCCTACTCCCTTTACTCCAAGGGGATGTTTGTTTTGTAAAAATGGAATTGAGAGTACTCTTCCATGTAGAATTTATGGATGGAGAATGCAAGATTATTTCTTGTGGTAATAAACTCCATCTATTTCGTTTTTTGTTTTGTTACATTTTTGTTGTAAGCATTAAGTTTCTTCACGACGCTTTATGTGAATTATCCAGTAATATAATAAATTACTTGTGATTATATTATGTCAAAACTGTTCTTACACAGAGGGGGTGATTTTGGAGATGGTCTCATCTGTTTTCTCTGTCTAGGAATGCCCGAACATTAATTTTGTACATCCTTTTTTTCTTCTAATATATATTTTGCTGGTCTTTAATAATAATAATAATAATAATAAAGAATAATAATATAATAATATAATAATAATAACAATAATAATAATAATAATAATAATAAATGATTACTTGTCGACATGATTCTTTTACACAGATAAATTTTAGGGACATTTTGGTCCCAATGCAATGTTGTCAAAAAGATTCTATTTTACATTGTTGACCATAAAACTTTTCTCCATTATTTTGTGGTTTTCGTAGTATTTTTTTTTTCTTGTAATTGTGATAATCATCCCTTTGTTTTCTTCTATAATTCCAGTAATGTCTGGTCTTTTCCAGTTTCCTGTAAATTTTTCCTTATTTTTTAATATATATATTTTTGCTAATCTTTAGTAAAAAAAAAAGAATGATATAACAAGAAATTATAAATTTAGAAGAGAAAAAAAAAACATTGATATAACATAATTTATGAAATGAAATGAGAAGACTAAAATTAAAACATCCCTTTAATTGATGAAAACTGTAGTTGGGTTATCATTCCTATTCCCTCTTTTAGTAGACGGCCGGATAATGCAATAGAATTTTGAGCTTGAGATTTCTCTATTTGCTTCCCTCAACTGAGGTTTCAATAATAGTATTGAAAGGAGAAAGATGGAAATAGGGATAACAAAAATGTATGGAATTACAGGAGCAGGAGAGAGAGAGAGAGAGAGGGGGGTTATGGTTGTTATTATTATTTTTAATTGTTATTATATTTTCTTTGCATTTTGTCTCAGTGGTGTTTTGTTATGTAGTAGGTTAACCCATCATTACTGTTCCAAGATCCAAGTCCACCTTTGTATATATCATGGGTAGCATTTATTAAAAAGAAGGCCCATTTTGTAAGTTTATCAAGGTGGTCCAACTATTTACCACATGGAATATTCAATGAACCCAAATTTTATGAATAAGTAAATTCCAAGGTCCTTTGTTAAAATATACAATCAGTCCAAGCAAAATTTGTCAAGCGGCAAAATAGTGGTTTGAAAATTAGGACTGTAAAAGAGTGCAAACATAATGGCCGGAGTACACATTATAAAACAAGCATGGATATACATGGGATGAATGACAATAAGCAAGACAAGGATTCATCTTCGTTGGCTTCCAGAGGAGGATAAGCTGATTTGGAATTTCACCAAGGATGGCAAATTAACAGTCAAGTCAGTGTACCATATGTTATCTAATCTGAAGGAAGAAGCCTCCCTTTTGGATCCATCATCCTCTAGAAGAAAGCCTTGGCAAGAGGTTGGTCCTAGTCTGGAAGTCTATTTGGCGATGCAACACCCTTCTTAAAATCAGAGAGTTCCTCTGGCGTTTCTGTACTGGAGGAGTTGCAGTGAGTCAAGCTCTTTATAACCGCAATATGCCTGTTGATGTGCTTTGTAAATGTTGCAGCTCTATTGAGGAATCAATTGATCACACTCTCCTGACATGTCCTTTTTCCAGAGCAGCCTGGCTTGGCTCTAGCTGGTCTTTTACTGTTCCTCAAAATAAGGATCTTAAGTTTCATAAATGGTTACAGCAGATTATCACAAGTTCTTTACTTTCTGAAGATCAAGTTAGGCAAGCTCTTTCCTTTATAGCTTTCATGTGCTGGCAGCTGTGGAAAGGAAGAAATGATTTTTACTTCAATCAAGTTGAGTCATCACCGATGGATATTGTCTGCAAAGCTGAAAGAGCATGGTTGGAATTTTCTTCTGTTCATATACCTACTTCTTCCAATTAGCAGTCTAGTGGGAATTGAATTTGTCTTCTTCTTCTAATCAGCGGCTTAGTGGGAATCATGATCAATCACAAAGTACTTGGATGAAGCCTCCGCAGGGCTGCTTTAAGCTTAATGTCAAGTTGGGGGGGATGAAGATCAAATTGGGTCTTTCTCAGGTTCTGTTAGAGTCTGATTGCTTAGAGGTCATAAATTGAATAAATGGAAAACGTGGATGTGTGTGTTGCTTCAGTTGTACAGGATATACAAGCCATGTCGGCTTCTTTGGAAGGCTTCTCATTTCAGTTTGTACCAAGAGGGGCAAAGGTGGTAGCCCATACTCTTGCTAGGGGGCTGTTACTAGTGCAGGGTTAGTAAACTGGCCTGTATCCACTCCGTAGCTCGTCCAACTATACCAGAATGACAGCCCGGCTGCTACTTGGTTTCTTAGTGAATAGACTTCTTCTTCACCCAAAAAAAAAAAATGACAATAAGCAAGAAGGTACTTGATTGATTAGACTCTAAATTTTGTTGAGTGAGTAATCCAAAGCATACCTTAACACTCAGAAATCAGAATTGCCACATTATCATTCCCAATAGCACAATAAGCAAGAAGGTATTTCGGTGGTCTTTGTAATACCGGTTTCATTGAATATTTTCCCTCTAATCAATCAAATACTTCTGGGGTTTATAATTTTCCTTTACATACGGTGTAATCTCATAAACCAGCAAAGCTAGAGCCCTAGGGTGGTTGAAACATCAATACGCTCAAGTCCCATTGACCACTCTGTAGACCAATCTTCCGTGTTGGCAAAGACTAGTCCAAAATAATTAGAGGATTGAGTGTTGTACATTTTCATTTGAATAATGAAATTAGAGACTGATGACTTTGCTGTGGATGTAACCCATGCCTTGTGTGGATGAGCCAAATAAAATCATTGTGTTGTTCTCTCTTTTTCTTTTTCTTTTATATATATATATATATATATATATATATATATATATATATATATATATATATATATATATATATATATATATATATATATATAAACTTAATTTTAACCCGGCCTTGGCCGTGGCTTTTCAATTCAACACTCAATTTTACTTGCTGCTTAAATACTTACAAAGTTTATATACCCACACAAGATTCTAAATCCAAATACCAACATACGATCGGTCATGTCCAAACAATACGATCCTAATCAATGCACAGATCATATCCCCATCGATATACAGATCCAATGAAAAATTACCACATGACTAATATCATTTATAATATTATTATAAAAAAAAAACTGATCTTTTAGATTCAAAACAATAAAAATCGATCAATTCAATACTAATACTTAAACCATGCCCATAAAGATTGCTTGAAAGCAAAACAACCATCTACTGGGCCATGAAGGGCTTGGTGTCCCTTTATACAACTCTCCAATTTCATACATGAAAAGTAACATATACAGTTCAATTGTTCACGTGAATTAGAAGTTAGAAATATAGTGAATTAGAACTGTTAAAAATAAATGCAAAGACTCAAAGGAGAATTATACAAGCATCCATCTGGTTCTCAAAAATGAAAAATTTTGAGAGGAAAGAGAGAGAAAGACACATAAAATGATTGTGTCATCATTATTGTCTCATGGTGTTTCTTTTCTTTTCTTAAGATCAAAATATAGCCTTAAGTTGAAAACGAAACTCTATAATATGTACTCAAGAATTTTGCTCCAAAATATTTTGTTTTAGGGAAATTTTTTAAGACCTTCATTGTGAAATAATGAATAAACATAATGTACCTTTTATTTGGAATCAATCCAATGGACATCCTCTTAGTTTACAAATTATAACTCTTAACCCCACTCCGTTTATTAACATCCGTTAAAATACGGTGTGTAAGGCTCGAAAAATTTTAAAAGTCAAAACTGCTGTGAAGTTATTATTTTACCCTTGTCTTTAAACCCTTATCTGGCCCTATCTCTTTGCCCTAAAGCTGGAGGATCTTTGGCAAAAAAAAAAAAAAAAAAAAAAAAAACTGTCAACATCGTCCCTATTGAAGTTGAAGGCAACGGCGAGAACGTGGACGAGGAAGAAGAACTCCGAAGGTGAGAGCAGGATGCAAAGGGGAATACGGAAGTTTTATGCGGCAACACTGGATAGACTGTAATTGTTCTCTAAAACTTTATTTTGCATGATTCTTTCTGCTTAATTACTTTTCCAATCTTGAAATTCCTTGTGAAACCAAAATAAAATGGATATGCTTCTTGGATAATCAATTTTAGGCCGGTTATATATATTACAACAAGGGGTTGGTAAAAAAAAAAAAAACTCAAACATTGTAATGGCAACCAGTGTACCTCTATGAGCTTTTGAGAAGATTTCTATTACTTTCTGCGATCGCCATTCGAGGGAAAATATTCAATGAAACCGGTATTACAAAGACCACCGAGTTACAGAGATCCAAACGCCCTGAGCTCGATGACACCAAAACCTTCCTCCAACGCTTCATCCGAAATGAAAACGACATGGCTACTGCCGCATATGTTGTTACTTCCTCTGCATTTCTTACTTCTCATCCTTCTCATGGCTGCAACCAGTGCACTCTTTCTGTTCCCCTACAACTAACCCCTCAACTGGTACTATTCACGAGGTAAACTAAACAGTCATCTCTCATCTCATCTTCATTTTCATGCTCAGTTGTCTTCGTCGTCTCTATGTTTGGAAATTTCCAATCCCTTCACAGAGAAAGGCAGTTGCAGAAACAGATTGAAGTTGCATTTGGAAAAAAAAATCCTTCAATTTCCCTTCTCTAGCATTTGAGAAAAAAAAATACAAGAAGATGCAAAAACCCATATATATATATATATATAAGGGTAGTATTGTCTTGGCAAGCAAGTGCAAGCACATAGGTTTGTTTCATCTTTTGTTTGCAGATGACCTCATGGTTATTGTTAAAGCAAAAGAAGACTTTTTGAGAGCGTGCAATTGGAGAGATTCTCTAATCTATCTAGTTTGTCCCCTAATCTTGAGAAGTCCAGCATATTCCTTGGTGGGGTGCCTACCAATAGCAGAGAGGAGCTTACGGGTTTAGTCCATTTTTCTGGATTCAAATCGTCTCATTCCTGAGATTCGAGAGGCGTGGCGACGATCCCATTGGATGGTCACCATGTGGAGGTCGGATGAATCCGACCCCTCCGTTCGAGCCGACAAGTCAAGCCGACAAGAAAGAGTCAGCTCGAACGGATTCATCCGACCCCCACATGGCGACCATCCAATGGGGTCGCCGCCACGCCTCCCGAATCTCAGGGATGAGACGATTTGGATCCCATTTTCCTATGGGTAAGCTTCTTGTGAGATATTTGGGAGTGCCCTGGTTGCTGGTCTGCTCTCCTATTCTGATTATATGCCTCTGATTGAAAATGCTAAAGCAAAAATGGAAGGGTGGAAAGGAAGGGTTCTATCTTATGCAGGTAAGATGCAGCTAATAGCCTCTGTTTTACAAGGTGGGTATATTTACTGGTCTAGTCTTTTTGGGCTACCTGCTAGATCCATTAGAACTCTTGAGTCAATGTTTTTTCATTTCCTATGGTCAGGGACTGATGAAAAGAGGAAGATGCACCTTGTTAGTTGGAATAGTTGGAAGAGAATATGCAAACCTAAGTAGGAAGGAGGTTTGGGCATTAGAAGAATCAAAGATATGAACACAGCTAGAATTATCAAGCTGGCTTGGAATATTGTCTCGGGAAGGAAGAGTTTGTGGGTGGATTGGATTAAATCATCCTACCTTAAAAAGGATTCTGTTTGGACAACAAAGAGGATTTCGTCTTGCTCTTGGGCTTGGAGGTCTATCCTTAAGCTCAGAGATTTGATTGCTCTAAGTATCTCTATCAGGATAGGTAATGGTGAGAAGACCAGAATGTGGCTTGATCCTTGGCATCCTGACGGAATTCTTCTTCTGAAGTATGGTCCTAAGATCATGGATGAATGTGCTTCTTCCAGATTGGATCTGATTAGCTCCATGGTGATTGATGGGCATTGGGTGGATAGGCCGATCACCTTGTCAGTCGAAGCCAGTGAGGCTTGGAGGTCCATTACTTCATTCCCTTGTCCTTCAGGTGGATCAGAGGATGTCGTGCAGTGGCTCTCTCCCGATCCTGGTGCCTTTGCTTCGTTGAAGGCATGAAACTCTATTAGAGAAGTGGGTCCTAGCCTTCCTTGGACAGCAACAGTGTGGTTTCCTTCCCATGTCCCGAGACACTCCTTTATAGCCTAGAGATATATGATGAATTCCTTGGCTACTTCGGACCTTCTGAGGAAACGAAACATTCTGGTGCAGGACGCTTGTGTCTTCTGTTGGACAAGTGCAGAGTCCAGAGATCACCTCTTCTTTCATTGTTAGTATCCCAAATTTGTGTAGAAGAGCATTCTTGCTAATTGTCATCCATCTCACTCTCCAAGGGGGAAGGTAGAAAAGGAGGCTGTCTGAGTAAGTAGAACCTTTAGCAAGGAAGGGAACATTGGTATGGTTGGGAAAATCACCTTCTGTGCCACCATTTACCATGTTTGGAAAGAAAGAAACAAAATGATTTTCTGCAATACTTCATCCTGTAGGGAAGATGTTATTATGAGAATCAAGGAAGACTTGAAGCTCAAGATCAAGTCCATAAAGTTCAATAGTCCTGGTCCCATTGTTTTGACCATCTTATCCAAAGATGGGACCTTGATATCACTTAATTTGTTCTTTGCCCTTGGGAATCTGTTCCCTCAGTTTGGTGTTCCCTCAGTTTGGAGTTTGTTCGATGATTCTTGCCTTCTTAGTAGTTGGCTTCTTGTAAGTTTGTTTGTGTTCTCTTTTCCTCTTGGTCTTAATAAAATATCTATTTACCTCCCCCAAAAAAAAAAAAAAATAGAGTATTTGCAAGTCGTAGGGAATTGAAGGGTGGAAGATGGAAGTTGGGGTTGAAAGGAGGCCGGTTGGCGTTTGCAGGTAGGGGAGATAGAAATGGGGGTTGTAGATTGCAGGAGATAGAATTGAAGGTTGTATATTGCAGGAGCAGGGAAAGAAAGATGGGAGTTGCAGGTTACAGGGAATGAAAGGGAGATGGATATGCGATTTGCAAGTTACAAAGGCGGAAGACAAAAATGGGTTAATAAGAAGTAAGAGTATGGGGCCTGTAAAGGGAAAAGTTTTAGAGGTGACATTCACCGGTCAACTTTTGACAACAGCTATTTGAGGAGAGATGATTGATCATTGTATTTTTAAATCAAAAAGGTACTTTTTTGTCATTCGAACATACAAGGGAAGTCTATAAAAATTTCCCCTTGGTTTATGTTATTGAAGTCTTGCAATCATCTCTTTCTCTTTAAGGCAAACTTGGTACCTACCAACTATAATTAAGTCTTAGAGTTTTCAAGAATACAGGAGCAGATAATAATGAGTTGTACAGAAACAGTATTATATTATATTACTGCCACAATCCACAATAAATTTTTCCTATCAATACAAAATTAAACCCACATAAAACAGAGAGAGAGAGAGAGAGAGAAGAGAGAGAGAGAGAGAGAGAGAGAGAGAGAGGGTATGAAGTCACACAATATATAAGAGTATTGACATATGGACTATATATGAGATGAGAGATGAGACTGGAAACTTGTTCCTTGTTATCTTCCTCTTCTCATGTCGCAGTCTCTTTGACTGCAGAGGATGAAGACAGACCGCCGCTGCCGTCAACAGCTTGGGAAGGTGAGCTTGCATGCAGGTTCCTTTGTGGCTTTCCTGTCCTTTTCGCCTCCAATTTTGATCCCGGTTGCCGTACCTTCACTCCTCGGATCATCTATTCATTTCATATTCGTCTCCTTCATTATTATTTTTTTTAGAAAAAATAGTTTAACACTGTAGTTAACCAGAAGAGAAAGAGGAAGAGAAGATCAGAGTGCATACATATTTGCCACATTTTACGTCTGAGT
Organism: Protea cynaroides; assembly: GCA_028583415.1. Classification (NCBI taxonomy): domain Eukaryota; kingdom Viridiplantae; phylum Streptophyta; class Magnoliopsida; order Proteales; family Proteaceae; genus Protea; species Protea cynaroides. Next base: position 17,765,906 of record CM053275.1, read on the forward strand.
AGATAACTATGAAGTCTCCCTCTTGCAGACCATTGGAACGCACAAAATCTCCTGAATCAAAATCAAGAACAAATATATATAAATATGTTAATAACTATCAAGACAGAGAAACTACTGAACATCAACTCTTGAAGGGTTTTGTAACTTTCAATGGGTGGAGGGACTCTCAGGTAAGAACTGAACATCAACTTTTGAATAGGGATGTAAACAGATCAGATTCAAATTGGATACTCCATTATCCAAATCCAATTCGAAATCCAACAGATGAATAAAACTAAATCCAAATCCAAATTCAAAATTTAACTGGATATCAAGTTAAAATCCAATGAAAATAAACTTAGAATACAAATTGTATGGAAAATGAGAAAAAAAAAAACCCTAATTTAAAATGAATATATAATCTACCCTAAGAAAAAGAGCCGAAACCTTAAATTGCTATATAAACATTGAGACTATATACATCTTAACACTCTAAAACCTAAGGTTATATGCATCTTAACACTAGGCTAAACGGAACTAATATAATCCTTGACTGTTTGATTGATATCCGAATTTGAATCCGATTCCGTTTGCTTGATTGAATTCCCCTAAATAGATGCAAATTCAAATCGAATCAAGATGTTCAACCATCCATTTACATCCTTACTTTTGAAGGGTTTTTAACTTCCAATGGATGAAGGGATTCTTAGGTGTACAAAGGAGCTGAAACTGAAGATTTATTATTTGATAATTGGTGTAGGACCAAACTTCCAACATTACCCAAACTTCCAACATTACCCATTGAAAAACCGGCGTAAAGTTTCAATCCCAAAAATCCAAAGTGGTAAGGGAAGGGACTCGGTGAAAGGACTCCTAGTGTAAATTAGGGGCATGTTTGAAAGACTATTATTTGATAGTAAATGTAGGACTCCCTCATGTGAGATATATATGATAAATCTAAATATGTATGATACATCTAGAGAGACAATTGAAAACCCACTTTAATACCAGATAAAATTTTCATTCCAAAAGTTTGAATTAATAACCATAGGGACTCTCATGTATGTAAAGGGGTTTTGCACATGGACAATGAAAACCATTCTAATACCATTAAAATTTTTCATCCCTAAAGTTTAAGTGGGTCTAAAGATTATTATTTGGTAGTCAGTGTGGAATTAAATTCCGAATAAGTTTTAAGAACAGACCTGTATTCTCGAGAAGATACATCCTGCTTTTGTTGTTAGGCCAGAACCTGAAACCCCACGTACACCATAATAGATGATTAACCCAACTCCTAACAGATGAATTATCTTAAAAACTTCTTAGACAGAAACAAAAGGGTTTCTTCTGAAGTAATGCATACCTGTAACGCATATTCCAGACTCGAGAGGTTCCTATATCTTCCATGGCAATGGAGATCCCATCCCTTGCCTCCAGCTCCGGGAGATGCATCTCTGCTTCCTTCTGGTTTAAAATATTTGCGATCAAATTGAGATTCTAATTAAAATAAAAATTACAATAAAAATCCCCAAATGAGATCATAGATAAGAGATATACTTTTGGCAATACAATCCTCCCAAGATTACCCACATCACTTTGCTTCAACACTTTCTGCAACAGAAATCTCAAGTTCTTCTCTGGTTTCCATCCCTACAAAAAAAAAATTAAAAAAAAAAAAACAACTAATCCCATACTTAAACTTAATTAACCAATTAAACTACCTGACGCCTATCCGAAATGACCTGCCGACGATCCGACGATGTCGTCACCGCTGCAACATCAGACGACACCACACCGGCAGCCGGAGTAGATGGCCAAAACACCCAGTTACCACATCCAGGGTTTGCATGGCTTGTAGTAGTACAATTGGCATCAGTAGCAAGTCTTGCATGCTGTCCAGCAGTACTGGAAAGCTGTCTCTGGTGACGATGATGCGAAAGGAACCTTCTCTGCCTAGCCATCCTCTTCTTTCTAGCTTCTTTAGTTGCAGAAGAACCCATCTTCATCAACCTCTCTCCATGACCTTGCAACATTTGTGTATGACATAAAAACTGGTTCCCAAATCCGCCGGAGCAGAACCCTTGCAGTGGTGCTGGTGCCGAATTAAGACGCTGTTCTCTGTAAGAATTATATAGAGAGAAATGTGGAGGAAGTGGAGGAGGAGGAGGCGCCCAAGTTGCAGCAGTGTCAACCATGGGATAATCAGGATGAGTGAAGGGTGTTCCCATGTAACCAAGCATAGAAGGAAACATTGTACCAGCCGTCGGATCAGCATAATAAGGTGGATGAGGAATCCATGCAGAGATTGGATTGGGGTTAGGGTTTTGGAAACAGTGCTGTGCTGGTTCTGGTTCTGGTTCTGGTGGCATGCGGCGCTTGTGCAGGTGATGATTTTGGACCCACTCAAGGATCAGTTTCAGCAACTGTTTCATCCCTTCTTTACCACCACCGAGACGCTGAGCTGCACATTCGATCGTTGATTTCTTAAGTTTGATACTTCTTAAATCTTCAGCAGAGATGGATTCCTTGTTCGATTTCAACCATTCTAAGAACACCATTCCTAGATCTTCTGAAGATTGTTCATCTTGTGGGCCCTCCTCTTGTTTCTGTTGCTGTTGCTGTTGCATCTGTTCTTGTTGTTCATCTACAGGGTTATTGTTATCCTCGTAAGGGAATACAGAAGTGGGGTCCCACATATCATTGGTATCAAGAAGATCTTGCATGACATCGATATCGATTTGAGGATCAAACGCCGGTGAGATCTCCATTGGATTTTGCATCATGATGGATGACGAAGACGGCGATGTCGAGGAAGACGAAGACAGACATGCAGTCATATTTTCCGGTACCGGAGCCGGAGGAGGAGCAGAAGGAGAAGGGGATGAAGATGAAGAAGATGAAATACATGGAAAATCAAGGAGAGGAGGGAAATCAGTACAGAAGATAGAAGAATCATCATCATCAACCCCAAGTAGATCTCTAGGGTCACTATCAAGCCACATCTCTCCATCTTCTTGTTCACCAACAGATTCAAACCTTCCCAAACCATGCAAATCATCAACAACAACATCATCATCATGCATTTGCATGTTATTCATCTTTCTTTTCCTTTCAAAACTGGAAAAACCCTTAGATTTACCCTTTATAGAAACCAGAAACCACTACACAAAAATATACATTAAAAAAAGGAAATATTAATGGTATGACCGGGCCCTCTATAAAACAAAAAAGCATCTGAAGCAGAGAGAAATCTTGTATTTACTCTTTAACAACAACAACATCAACATCACCATAATATACAATATTATCTACAGAAACATCAGATGAAAAGGGCTATTTAACCATAATGAAATGAAAAGATCTACTGTTTATACGGGAAGAAGAATCGCCTGCAATTCGGACGATGTTCTTCATCTTCCTTTCTAGGTAAGTTTCAACCGTTTCTAGGTTAAGAGAGGAGGAAGAAGAGAGAGAACAAAATTACTCCGGATTTAGAGGCAATTGTCATACGCTAGCATCTGAATGGTGGTACAAAACGGTGGGTTTCAGACAAAATTTATGGGTTAAAACTCTGAAAGAGATTCAGAGATTTAGAGAAGAGTCAGTAGTGACTGTGTAGAGATAGAAGAGAGAGAGAGAGAGAGAGACCGACTGACTCGGACCACTTTCACACGGTTGGATTGGATTCGTTGTTTAAGCGGCGGATTCTCTGATACGATGATACGTGTCTCATCACATCAGGCGTCCTTCCCTCATTCTGTTCATCGGATCCACGTCCTCTCCTCTCATACGTCCTGGAGGAGGGGGACGCCCATAGGATAGCTAATACATAGGATTCAGGTGAATCCAAATCTTTTTTTAAAATCGATACTGGTGGGACTCGAATAAATCTGAACCCTTCATCCCAATCTACAAACTGAATCAACAGAGAATATTAATTAAAATAGAAAATTCAGATTCATCAAAACTTCAAGTATAGATCATCCAACGACAGCGTCCCTTCCCCCCCCTCTTCCCTCCCTCAGGGAGGAGGGGATTTGAATTCTGTTGATCTTTCTTTGGTCTGGTGTATTTTAATATTTTTATTTTTTTTCCAATGCTACCCTTACCTTCCCTTACCTTTGATCCATAATGGTTGGTGGGTAGTTGGTGACACTCATAGTTTTTTTGTCGTTTAGTAGTTATTGACAGTAAAGCCAAAGATATTTATTATGAGTGATTTTAGGGTTTGCCTTTATAACGTAAGATATGCTTGGTGCAACGTGGTAGACATGCAAGGTGGTGGTAATAAGCGATTTGGTCCGGTTTGATATTGGGTTTTTCATAAAACGGTTTAGTTTTTGTTCTATCAGACTATTAGTGGGTTGATTTGGTTTTGATTTTGGTTCCGTATATATTTATATAATAAAAAATTGACTTGATGGGTTCATCTCGATCCATTATTAGACTAGTTTGGTTTTGATTTTGATTTAGGCTTATTGGGTTTGTTTGGTTTTGATTTTGGTTTAGGCTTATTGGGTTTGTTTGGTTTTGATTTTGGTTTAGGTTTATTGGGTTTGTTTGGTTTGGGTTAATCAATTGGTCATCGCTTTCGATTTTTTATAGGAATTTAATGATACAGTCTGATTTTAGTTTGATTTGGACCGGATCAAGCTGGTTTTGCCCAATTTTGACACCCTAATGTCAACTGACTTGTTATGTTTCCTCCTTTATATTAACGTCTCTGCAAAATTTAGAATTGAAATTGAGTGCCTGTAACACATTTTCCATCCCTTGCTAGTTATGTTTTCTCTTTTATATTAGGGTTTCTGGATAATTCGAAATTGAAATTGATTGCCTATAACACGTTTTTCATCCCTTGCTAGTTATGTTGCCTCCATTATATTAGGGTTTCTGGAAAATTCGGAATTGAAATTGAATGTTTGTAACACGTTTTCCATCCCTTGCTAGTTATGTTTCCTCTTTTATACTAGGGTTTTTGGAAAATTCGGAACTGAAATTGATTGCCTGTAACACGTTTTCCATTCCTTGCTAATTATGTTTCCTCCTTTATAATAGGGTTTCTGGAAAATTCGGAATTGAAATTGATTGCCTATAACACGTTTTTCATCCCTTGCTAGTCATGTTTCCTCTTTTATATTAGGGTTTCTGGAAAATTCAGAATTGAAATAGATTGCCTATAACACGTCTTTCATCCCTTACTAATTATGTTTCATCCTTTTTATTAGGGTTTCTGGAAAATTCGGAATTGAAATTGATTGCCTGTAACACGTTTTCCATCCCTTGCTAGTTATGTTTCCTCTTTTATACTAGGGTTTCTGAAAAATTCGAAATTGAAATTGATTGCCTGTAACACGTTTTTCATCCCTTGCTAGTTATGTTTCCTCCTTTATACACAGGTTTCTGGAAAATTCGGAATTGAAATTGATTGCCTGTAATACGTTTTCCATCCCTTGCTAGTTATGTTTCTTCCTTTATACTAGGGTTTCTAGAAAATTCAGAATTGAAATTGATCATCTATAACAAGTTTTGCATCCCTTGCTAGTTATGTTTCCTCATTTATACTAGGGCTTTTGGAAAATTTGGAATTGAAATTAATTAACTGTAACATATTTTCCTTCCTTTGCTAGTTATGTTTTTTTTTTTCCTTTATTTTAAGACTTATGAAAAAATCGGAATTGAAATTACTTGCGGGTAACACATTTTCCAATCTTTGCTTCTCTCTCCTGAATCAGGTCTGGACTCTGGACTCTGGACTGATCTGACCAAGATTGTCAGCATCCTGGGCGTCCCTGACGCCCTCTACAAGGACAACCAAATCGTCTCCTGCCGACCTACCGCCTGCCAAGGGCGTGATTTCAACCGACCCACCTCCCCATGTATTGGTAGGCGGGCCAACTGATCCCCAACCCCTTAGATCAGTCACAGGACCCTCATGCCGCAAGAGAGGATTTGAATCCTCTACAAGATTGGTTTTTAATAATGAATGTCTGATGTATATAGGTATTGGCCGACCTATACTGATCTTTTTATCATTTATGCCACGTGTCAAATCATGAAATCTGGTGAGATGTCTCTAATACTAAGTCAAACTCATTATACCATGAGCCATGCATGATGGACCGAAATCCTCTCCTCCCCGACTCCCCGGCTCTTACCCCATTTCACCATTGAAGTGTGTTGGAGTTCGAACCAACTCACACTTTAATGGTCAATGGTGGGATAGAATAAAAGCCGGAGAGTAGGGGTGGAGAGGTTTTGGTTCCATGCATGATAGCTGCCATTCTAATCCCTTTTTTTTTTCTTCTAATAATTCGACCATGACACCTGGAAGGCTATTTAATGACATGAAAACTGATATTGACTTCAAAAGTAAAAGAACACGTTTAAGAAAGTTAAAAATAAAAATAAATTATTTTTAATAAAGTTAAAAATAAAAATAAATTATTTTAATTTCAGCAATCGTTTGCATATGAAATATGGTTCAAATTTTTACAGAGGGTTAGACCCTTAGGCCCTCTGATTATAGGTCAAGTTTAATTCTGTCTAAATAGAGTTGGTCGTGTGGACAGGAGGATGGATGCAAAATTTATGTATTTCACATATCATATTTGGTGGACTATTTTAGGCTGTGTTTGGTATTATTTTTGTTTTTGATTTTTGTTCAAATTTATAGTTTTGAAGAGGTTTGGCATAATTTATGAGTGCTATTTATGAAAAATAAAAAATAAAAACAAGTCAAAATTCAAAAAGAGGTTGAGACATCTTTTTGATTTTTGGTCAAAAATTATGTTTGTTGTGTTTTGTGCAAAACACTTAAAACATGTGTTAAAATAAAGGGTTAAAAAAGTAATTTACTTTCCTTTTATAAAACCACCACAAATCAAACCCTCAAGCGCTCTTCTCGTTGACGAACGGAAGTAAAGCACAGAGACGCAGACCTGCAACTTTGTCCTAGAGACGGCTCTGACGGCGACAACGACGACGACGACAATCATTCCAACGGAGGCGACATCGTTTCTCCAAAGATGGTTCCTGGTTTGATTTCTTTCCATAATCCCTTGACAGAGGAAGAGGAATAGACGTTCCATGACGGAGGAAGAGGAAGACTTTCAAAATCATTTTTAGACATAGTATGCCAAATCTATTTTTCATTCTACCATCTAATTTTATTATATCTACCAAACAACATTTTATTTTTAAACAAAAATTATTTTGAAAATAATTTTTGTTAAATAGATAAAAAATAAAAACAAAAATGATACCAAACATAGTCTTAACCAAATGACAATTGCTAGACAATTTTAATATAAAAGAGAGATAGGAAAAGATAGAAGAAAAATTGGTGAGGAGAGAAATGGGTAGAGGAAAATTGGAACATGTGAGAGAGAGAGAGTACTCATAGGATTATGAGGGCAGGAAGTTAGCGAAAGAAAAGGTGAAAAAAAGATCAGCAAGAGATGGGAGATAAATGAGCAAGAGGGGATGAGACGAGAAAGGTAGGGAAAGGGAGAGAACAGGAAGGAGAAGGAGGTGGTTTGGCACGAGAGGGCTGGGGAGAGGGGAAAAAAAGGAAGGGGGCAAAGGAGGTTTTAATGTTTTTAGATGGCAATGATTTTTTTTTTTTTTTGGTAAAAGTTAAATGGCAATGATAAAATTATTGTCTTATTAGGCCCCGTTCTAAAAAAATTTTGTTTAATTTTTTTTGGAAAGAAAACTATAATCCATATGTATGTCTATGCAGAATAAGATTCGACATACACATAGTGTAGGGATCTGTTCCAACTGATGTCCGTCCAACCAATGTTGTCTTCTGATGTACTCTGATATATCCTGCTCCACAAACAAAAAAGAAGAGAGAGGTGAAGGATTTCTATGCACTGACTGTATTCCCAGACAGAGAACGTGATGGAGTTCTCAAATTTCTATCAGTGTGCACAGGACCCTACCCATTAGTATTTATAGACCAACCATCTCCTTCCATCAAGGATGGACGGTGATCTGGGTACCACATGTCACAGGATCCTATTGTTAATCATCCAACTTAGGTGGGGCTAGGTGGCATGTGGGCCACCCAACTTATATTCTCCCACTTGGCCCATATTGCCACATGACAGGTCACTTTATGATTATTAACATGATGTATGGCCATACAGTAATTTTCGGATCTTTCTTTATGGACTTCTTCTTTATGTTCACCATAAAACTCCCAACCCATGAATCATAGCGGTGCATGTCCCAGTATTAAAGTACAATGGAAACATTTCCTTCCATATATTACAATAGATTGTTTATTTTACGATGAACCTCAATTGTGACTACACTACTTTATAAAATCAATTCAATAATTGATTCAAGGGTCAAACTTTATTGCCTAGAAAACTTTATAGGCATCTGTCATTCCAAAACTTTATGTATACAACCAAATAAATGACAGAAAAAGAAATAACTTTATTTCGAGTCGTTAAAACTTTATATTGCAATATCATAAATAAAACATTTAAAAAACTTAATGATTTACATAGTCCCTTATGATCCACGTGAACTACATACACCTTGCGCGAAAGCCCTTTAGTGAAAGGATTAACTATCATATCATCAGTGTCAATATGTTCTATCTGAATGCAACGAACTCGAATGTCTTCTTTAACAACAAAATACTTTATCTCAATGTGTCGACAGCGACTCACTGAGCATGTGTTGTTAGAGAGACGTACTGTTGCATTATTATCACAGTAGATCCTTATAGGTCTTTCAATAGAACTTATGACCTCAAAACTGTGATAAACTGCCTCAACCATAATGCCTGAGAAATTGCTTTATAGTACGCCACCATTTTCGCTTCAATAATAGAAGAAACTGTCTTAGGTTGCTTTACACTGCACCAAGACACTTCTCCTCTAACAAACAAAAATGAAGCCAGAAGTATACTTCCTTGTATCTCTACATTTAGCAAAATCTGAATCTGAGTAACTGATTAGCTTCAAAAAATCAACATGTCTATATATGAGCATGTGATCCTTGATGCCCTGTAAGTACCTTAGTACTTTCTTTGCTATTGTCCAATGTGGCAAACCAGGGTTCTTTTGAAACCTACCTAATACTCCCACTGAATATGAGATGTCAGGTCTGGTACAGATCTGAACATACATCAAATTCCTTACTGTTGATGCATAAGGGATATTTTGCATTGGTTGTTGTTTTAGATTGGTCTTCGGACATTGCTCCAGACTAAATCTGTCTCCTTTAACAAGATGTGCTACAATTGATGAATATTGCTTCATCTTGAACCGTTCCAAAACTTTGTCAATATAATCCTTTTGGGACAGTCCTAAGGTCTTAAGAGACTTGTCCATGTGAATCTCTATGCCTAAGACATAGGAGGCTTCACCCATATCATTTATGTCAATGTTTTGGGTCAAAAAAATTTTTAGTCTTGTGTAGCATCCCTAGATCATTGCTAACTATAAGAATGCCATCCACATATAACACTAGTATGGTGAAACTAGTTCCCTTGATCTTTATGTAAATGCATTGATCAGCTAGATTTTAAATCGTAGGAAGTAATCGTCCTATCAAATTTCAAATACCACTATCGGGAAACTTGTTTCAATCCATATATGGATCTCTTAAGCTTGCATACTAGATGATCACCTTTATCCGAAGTAAAAACCTTTAAGTTGATCCATGTATACCTCCTCAATCAGATCACCATTCAAAAATGTCGTCTTGACATCCATCTGGTGTAGCTCAAGGTCATAGTGAACCACCAGGGTCATAATGATCCTCAAAGAATCTTTTCTAGATACGGACGAAGATGTTTTTTTATAATCAATGTTAGCCTTCTGATTATAATCTTCTGTCACAAGTCGAGTCTTGTATCCTTCAATATTGCCACGTGGGTCTCTTTTAGTTTTGAAAATCCATTTACACCCCACAGTAGAGGTGTCCTTAGGCAATTCTACAAGTTCCCATACTAGATTCTTTGACATAGATTCAATTTCATCCTTCATAGCATCATGCCATAAAATGGTATCTATACAACCCATAGCCTGTGAAAATAATATCGGATCATCATTTATTCCAATATTAGTTTCACTGTTTTGGAGATACACTTCATAATCTGAAGGGATTGCCGATTTTCTCTCTCTCGAGGATCTCCTTAAAACTTGTGGCTCAGGATTGGTTTCTTGATTCTGGACCACAGGTTCAAACGACAACTGATTCCCGATGTGGTGTATCTTGATGTGGTAATTCATCATGAATAGGTAGTGTTGTTCATGAACCACAGGTACTACTGGTAAAAGGATAAATCCCTGACCACCAGATGTAGAAGGAATTATCGATACATCTTGTTCATTGGACTCAATGTTTCGACTCTGTATACTCCCACTATTGTCGCCATAATCTAGAAACTTAGCAACTTTAGACTCTACAATGGTAAGACTATATGAGGGACAATAAAACTTACAACCCTTAGATCTTTCAGAATAATCAATGAAATATCCACTGACTGTTATAGGGTCCAACTTCTGAAGATGTAGATTGTATACTCTTATTTCGGCTTGACAGCCCCATATGCGAGTATGCTTCAAACTAGGTTTCCATCCATTCCACAACTCAAAAAGAGTCTTAAGAACCGACTTGGATGGTACTCTGTTCAAGATATATACCGCTATCTTAAGAGCTTCACTCCACAATTTCAGAGGAAAACTAGAGTCATTAATTATACTCCTGACCATGTCCATAGGTGTACGATTCCTTCTTTTAGCAATGCCATTTTGATCTAGAGATTCAGGCATGGTATATTGCAGTACAATACCTTGCTCTTGAAGATATCGTGCAAACAGGCCAGGTCTTGACCATATTCTATAGTTTTGCCATAGTATTCACCACCTCTATCTGATCTCGTGATCTTAATCACCTGTCCAGTCTGTTTCTCTACTTATGTCCTGAAGTTCTTAAAGGCTTCTAATGCCTCATCTTTATGAACCAGAAGATAGATATACATGAACTCGAGTGGTTATCAATGAAGGAGATAAAATATCTCTGACCATTCAAACAAGGGATGGAAAATAGTCTACAGATATCTGTATGTATGATTTTTAGAAGTTCAGTTGACCTTCTGACACCACTCTTGGTTTTGTTAGTCTGCTTTCCTTAGTGCAGTCCACACATAACCCCAGATCAGTGAAATCAGGAGTTTCAAGAATTCTATTATTCACTAATCTTTTAATTTTGTCACTAGATATGTGACCTAATTTAAGATGCCACATGTCACACCCCAATTCTGCACACTTCAGAATGGTGTGATGAACCGCTAGCAAACCAACGGTTCAACCAGGATCTCATACAGATGGTATCCGGCTGATCTAAACCTCATACAACCACATTCATAATCAGTGTAAATACACAATATCGGAAGTCTTATAGTAAAATGAACTGAGAATCTACTGTGATATTAATATTTAAATAGAAATTTATCCTGTATCAACTGAGACATAAATAAATATCAAATACATGTCCTTAATAAATCCAAATAAAGAAATCTAGAAAATATCTAGTCGAATACACATGACTTGCACTCGCAAGAAGAGTCATGTGTATCCAATGCATCTTCAACTTCCATCGTCGCCACGTTCCCGTACACTGGAGCATTTATATAATCTTCAACGGTAATACCTGCATCATCAACTAAAAATATTCAACGTCAAGGGGTGAGCACACATCATGGCTCAGTGAGCAAACAATACATATGCATGCAGTCAAATCATATCTTTGGTCCGGTTTAAAGTTTGCAATGTGCTATAGAAAGGATAGGTGGCCGCCGCACCTCTATACATGAGTATGTGGAAACGCCCAATGAAAATGGCACCGTCGCCCCACATGCACCCAGAATGGCACAATATACACCCCATGAAAAAACGGTCATGGCTGTACCGGTTGATACCATACCAACAAATAAACCCCTGTTGGCTAGGGTTGCAAACTGGGCTCGCAACTAACCATCCTAATGCCAAACAGTGTATCCAAGGCCTCACACCAGCATCCCTCAGAACATCCATAGAGATAGAGCTAAGGCCCCCCGGTAGAGTCAGAGACTACAAGGACCGAGACCACCTCCCCTGATACTCTATGATATAATAGTTCTGCTAAGGTAATGGAGATACGACGACGTCAGTGGACATGACTTGAATAGGCTATGGCACAATATACCCCGATGAAAACGGCATCGAAGTACCGGTTGATACCATCCCTACCCGCAGCATATACACTGGCCAAACACAAACATTCATATGCCTATTCCTATCATCATCATCATCATCATGGAATAAACAATAAAGTAAATATGCATGAACAAATAATAGAAATATTGGATGACATGTTGAATGCACATACAAACATATACGTATAGAATCATTATGGCATTGGACTCAAGAAATAAAATAGTTTATTATTAACCAATTAGTTTAGGTCTTGTTCGCTCACTTTAGCTTGTTAATAGATCCTCTTCCAAGCTTTAGAATTCCCTTTATATTGTTATTATATTGCTAGAAGACCTAACAAATTCGATAGAACTTAATTAGAATTTATTCCGAATTTAAAAACCATACTGTTAACTGGGGGTCGGAGGTAGGGTCGGAGTAATGATCGACCCCTGGTGCGACCACCCCTATTCTGGACTTCCCGAACACTGGGGGTCGATGCTCAGGGTCTGGTAGGGTCGATTGGCCATCGACCCCCCATGCGACCCCCTGTGGGTTTTGGTCGATTTTCTTCCTTAAATCCATTCTTCGTGTTTGGGGTCCTATGGCTTGCTACTACAATCCATATTACACATGTTCTACGGCCTAGAACCATGATTCATTCACCTAAATGGCTTTCATGACTTCCCCATGGTTTTCCATGAAAACCTAACCATGGATTGATGGTTTGGGATTCTCCGAGATCATACTATCTTCATTATCTAACCTAAGGTCTGTAAAAACTCATGGAATTAGTATCCATACCTGAGAAGAATACTCCTTCTCTGCAACTCTTCTCCTTTTTGCTTTCTTCTTTTCCTTGCTTCTCTTCTTCTTCTCTTCCTTCTCTTCTCTTTCTCTCAATTCAATTAGGGTTGTAAAAGGAGTGAAAGAGGCTTAGGGACGTCCTATTTATAGAGTAGAAACTCCTAAAATAAGTCCCATTGAGATTTGGAAACTTTCCTAATTTCTGTTTCTGACGGCAACTGGGGGTCGATGATCCCGTCGACCCCTAGTTCCTAAAGTGTCTGACCCCCCTGTAAAACTGGGGGTCTGGCCTTCTGTCTTGGGGGGTCCGACCCTCCCTTGCTGGGTATGCGACCCCCCCTTAATTTAAGTGTTTTTGGGTCGATTTAATACCTGAGATCACGATCTTCTTCATGCCCTTGGTCCATTTTGCTCAACCATGATGGGTAAACCTGGTTCAAGGTGGTAAGACCGGATTAGTTTGATACGGGTCTTACACCACAATTGAGAAGATTTTTTTTCATTTACATTCATTCTCTTTATGCCAATATTGTTTACAGAGAGTAAACTACTTTTACATGTTGGATCTAGATTTAAGAAAAATAAACCATCAACCAAAGAACATAAACCGATGAATACATCATTTTTTTTAAAGATTCTTATTTTTGTACCAGAAAAATTAAACACATAACCCAATGGTGTTAATCTAGAAACAAATATCAGATTCTTGTAAAAGATGGAACATAAACGGTTTCTCTTAAATCCAATACATATCAGGATTGTAATATCAATCTATAGACCCCTATAGCTTGCACTTGAGATTTCATCCAATTTCCTGAATGGATATGTCTCTCAGTTTCTTTCGGAAGTATTGTCTGTAGAAAGCCTTGCATGGTATTAGCCGCATGGATTGACGATCCAGAATCAATTTACTAGTTATTTGGATGAGAATCAACTAAATTTGATTCATAACAAACCAAAATTCTCTAAGCTGAGATGTCCCTCATGTGCTTGATGTGGTTACACACATCACCCTTACCATTGTTACTTAATGAGTTTGATTTTTCCATTAGAATGCTTACTAACATCTTGTTTGAACTCACAAACTGAGCATCAATTGCCTTCATGTAGTCAATGACCTTCTTACATTCAGGAATTGATCCTTTAATGTTCTTGTCGATATTGTTCATGACAAGCATCAGCTCAAGTGGTTAGACAGCTCCCACTTATCAGAATGAACAATTTAGACTGGCGTACTAGAATCCGTAAGAGCAGCGGGCTCTTCTATACAGAGCACCATATCCAAATCCTTGCACTCTAAGGTTAAATAAATCTTTTATTTTCAATTTGAATAATTTTTCCTAGTAAGCATTGGGAGACTAATCTGGTTATAAACTGCAAAACAACAATAAGAAAATTTAGATTTATTGGCGTACAACTTTATACTGATATCAACCCACGTTAATAATCAGTCACATACTAAATTTGATTATAATCTACCCGTGGGCTAAACTTATAATCAATTTTAGTATGTAAAACTTTACACTAAGTTGATTGACATCAAACTTAAGTGATTGACTGATGTATCCTATAAAATTACCTGTGGGTAAGATTATAGTCTACATCTGTCAAAACCTGTATTAATAAGACTAGAATGCTACACTACAATTCAGAAGGTTGTTCTACACCTGTAGGCAGAAAAAGACTCACACTGTCTTGCAGTTTCACATTCTACCTTATTCCATCTTCTCACATAAGAAAAGAACATTTTTCTATGGGGATATCCAGTCACAATGTAAAAGATGCAATTTTCTGATGCCTACCACTAGAAAGGTATTTCAGTCTTTTATGACATCCTTAAATAAGCACTTATATGTGTTAAAAGAAAATAAAACTAATTATTTTCTTAATTTTAATAGAAAACTTTATTATAAGGGCATATTAGTCATCTATGACATCTTGAAAAACACATTTATATGTGTTAAAATAAACCTAATGGTTTTCTTTATTTTAAACACAACTTTATTATAAGGGCATTTTAGTCATTTATGGCATCATTTAAACAACCATTCATAAGTGTTAACATAATGTAAGCACCCCATTTTTGCCATCCCAACTAAACAAAGTCCTGCTGGTGTGTGGACAACAAAAGGAAGAAAGGTGATCGAAAGTTTGGATTCTTGACTGTGAATTTGAGGAAGTTTTCAATGGGTCGCGTGAATTTGAGGAAGTTTTCAATGGGTCCACAAAGAACGCCATGGGTTATCATTTTGCATGGATGCGTAGGTCATAGAATTATCTTGAAACGAGACCAAAAATTGCTCAATTTCGATATCGGATGAGGAAGATATGGCCATTTTAGTCGATGATACATATGAGGGAGGTTTATGAAATTATTATAAATAATCCTAGGGGCCTTTATGCAAATTATCCTAAGTTGGATTGTTTGAATTTCAAATCATCATATCTTGATCATCCGACATCGGATTCGGGATGATTCCAAGACCATTATTCTTCATTCATGATGTTCTACAAAGTGGACGAAAAAATCCCTAGGTAGAAGTCACCGGTGGGTCCCATGCAAGCTTGCATGCAAAATTATCGCCAAAACTTCAAAGTCGCATATCTTTTCCGTTCTACATCGGATTCGGTGATTCCAGTTCCTATATTCTTCATTTTTAATGTTCTACAAAAATGAACGCAAAAAAATTTGGAATAGAGGCCATCGGAAAAATTCCATGCGGGATGACAAAGGAAATGACCCATGAAATGACAAGGAGAGAAAACCCGATTAATTCCAATTAATCCGGGCCAACTCGGTTCAAGCCGGTTTGGTCCAACCTAGCTCAACCCACACGGTTTAACTCGGCCAACCTAAGTCGGCCTCAACCCGTTTCGAACCAGCTCATCCATGTGCATAGTATTTATATATTATATATATTGTATACTATACATATATGTATGTTATTAAATATATGTGTATATAATATCTATTATTATATATAAGAGATAAAATCTAAAAAGATCTTGGAGAAGAAAAAGGAAAGAGGAGAGAGAGGAGACGTGAAAGAGAAGGAGGCTTTACGGTTGAGATGAAATTTAAAAGATCTTGGAGAAGAAAAAGGAAAGAGGAGAGAGAGGAGACGTGAAAGAGAAGGGAGGCTTTAGGATTGAGATGAAATCTAAAAGATCTTGGAGAAGAAAAGGAAAGAGGAGAGAGAGAGACGTGAAAGAGAAGGAGGCTTTAGGGTTGAGATGAAATCTAAAAGATCTTGGAGAAGAAAAAGGAAAGAGGAGAGAGGGAGACGGAAAGAGAAGGGGTTTTCTAGAAGAAGAATGAGAAAAAGGAAAGAAAGGAAGAAGAAAAACGTGAGAGAGGAAGAAAAGAAAGGAAAGAAGAAAAAATGGAGAGAAAAAAGATTTTCTAGAAAAAAGAAGAAAAGGAAAGAAGGATCTTCTAGAAAATGAGTGAAAAATTATAAATAGGAGAGAGGAGGGATCCTTTTCCATACAAGAGAGAGAGGGGAACGTGGGTAAGAGAGAAAAGTGAGTGAGAGAGAGAAAACGTGAGAGAGGAAGAAAGAAAGAGAGAAAAAAGAGAAAAGAAAGAAAAGAGAAGAAGAAAAGAGAGAAAGAGAAGAGAGAAAGAAGCGAAAGAAAGGAGAAGGAGGATTCACATTCAAAGGGGGTTGATACAACCTACAATCACCCTTCATCAATGGTTTCACTCAATTTGAGCCCAAGGTTAGTACTCTAAACAAATTTAGAGGTCGTTATAATGCCCGAATGCCAATTTTGCTTGAAAAAGGCTAATTTTCATGAAATCTCAATCATGAATGCTCTATTACATGCTTGTTAATGTTAGGATGCCTATGTATAACATTTTTCATGAATGATAATTTGTCTAAACTATTCAATGATGAATTTTTGATTGATATACAATGATGTTTGATGTTTTTTGTAAATTTCATAAAGTGATTTTCTGATCTGAAAATTCCAGATTTAGGGTTCAAACTTAGGACGTACATCATATGTATTTTTTCTAAGCTTTTGAAGCCCAAATTTTTATGGGAGTCTCTCTGATATGATAGAAGACTACCCTAAAAATTTCGTTCCATTTGGAATTGGGGAAATATATCAAAAAAAATTTCTTTGACATTGCTATTTTTCTCGGATGTAATGCAATCCTCCATCGGAAAGTCTCTAGAAAAAGGCCTTATGGCCATAATCAGAAATTCCACTTAACATGAACTTTTTAGACATGAAAGTCTTCTAAAAAATGGCACTGGTTTCATATTTTTTCCATTTTTCTTTGAATTGATATCAATTTTTAAATGCATAGTGCTTTGATTTCAGATCTGTCATGATGTGCTGATTTGCATGATTGAAAAGAGTCATTTTTCACAAAGAAAATATACTGTTTTAACTTGTTTTTCTTAATGAAATTTTAGATCAGACAGTTATCTACATAGATATATATCTGTATTTAATTTTCATTAAGAATAGAATTTTATTTGGAATTTATGGTGCAACTGGTCAAAAATCTGGAACAGACCTGACCAGTGTATTTGCCTGTACTTGGGGAATGTTTTCAACCTGCCTATGGTCTCTTTTAGGATTAGCTTCCTTGAGACAAAATGTTGGCCTCTGAGTCTTCTTTCCAGGGATATCTTTTAAGAATTTTTTGAGTAAGTACAGTGCCCTATGTGCCCATTTTGGTCCAGCCTGATAAAGCTGTCATCTTGCTACGTGTTCCATCATGTTTTGATTGATTCTCATATGCTTTGGTTGTTTCTCACATGTCATATTTGATGCTATGCTATGTTCGGATGCTCGTATGCATACACTACTATAATTGGAATAGTCCCACTGCCATAATTGGAATGATCACACTGCCATAATTGGAATAATCACATTGCCATGATTGGAATGCTACACATGCTTATTGCCATATTTGTCTGCTACACTTGCTCACATGCTATATTGGATGATTACTGCCATGTTTGGATGCACACTTACCATGTTTGTATTGATTCACATGCTCACTTGCCATCTTTGATTGATTTGTTGCTAAATTTGAATATATTTTCAACATGCTATATTTGGATGCTTACACTGGTATATTTAAGCTCACATTGCTATGTTAGATTGTTTACATTGTACAACAACTAGGGCATGATACACCCTAAAATGGAAATAATTGAACAATTAGGGTAAAAAAAACCCTAAAAATGGAAAAATAGCAATTAGGGTAGAAAACCCTAAAAAATGAAAATCACAATGAAAAGGGATAGGAAACCCTAAAAACCTAAAAATGGAAACAATAAAAATGGTAGGAATTTAGGTCTCATCCCTAGATCCTATTCACAAAAATGGAAAGAATTTGGTACACATCCCAAATAAAAATGGTAGGAATTTAGGTCTCATCCCTAGATCCTATTAACAAAGTTAGAAATAATTTGGTACATATCCCAATTAAAAATGGTAGGAATTTAGGTCTCATCCCTAGATCCTATTAACAAAAATAGAAAGAATTTGGTACACATCCCAAATAAAAATGGTAGGAATTTAGGTCACATCCCTAGATCCTATTGACAAAATTGGAAGGATTTTGGTACACATTCCAAATCCGACAATCATAAATTTCGAACTACGTCAGTACCCGATTTCTAGGGCAAACCCTAGAATACGAGGCAATTTGGGAATCCCAAATACGGTACAAAGCCACCCATCAACCATACATCCAAAGATAAACTTCAACTTGAACAACAAAGAATCTAATGAAGCAAATGCATAAATCACTTCCATAATCTTTAATCACACAACCCATGTTCGAACTACGTTTTTGGACTTGATTTCCAGGATTGGAATACGTAGGCAGTTTGAGATGTCTTACACATCTCAGATTCAGTCCAAGACCGAACCATCTTTGGTTCGGTTCACTGTATAATATTGTACATTACATTTGCTTGTTTATTTACTTTAAAACATGATTGGCTGAACCCTAGGTTAGAACAACTTAGCAACTTGGTTTAGGACATCCCCCATTGAACCCTAGTCATCCAGTTGACCAAGCACAGTCAAAATTAGAATTTAAGGAAAGTTTAGGAGGCCGATATTGATCGGGCGGTTTGGGTGCCTAACACCTTCCCATAACCTTACCACGAATACTTACCCGATCTCTTGCGACCAAAGAACTGATACATTGGGTCACGAGTCAATAGAAGTCTTACCTTAGGGTGAGGCTACATTTTTAGAGGTCCTAGACCTTAATCTAGGTGGCGACTCCAACAGAACAAATCGATCTTCATCGATACAGGATATACATGTCCATCCCGAGGAGGATCACGTCGATTTTCCATTGTCCTCACACATAAGCCTAATAATCTTAAAGAGTTCCTAATGTCTTATTCTTTACTTTTAACACTAACTTTTAATGGCGTCGTTACTGTCACTAAAACAGTGACATAAACAACCTCACTGTATTCCTATATTTAGTGGCGTTTATTATATAATGTCACTAAAAAGTAAGATAAATATTCTGTTATATACATCTATATACAGTGGCGTCCCGTCTTTAAATGTCACTAAAACAGTGCTTAATACATTCTGTTATGTTTATGGATACAGTGACGTTCTGTCTATAAATGTCACTAAAAGAAAACTATATGTTTAGCGACGTTCAGAATACACTGTCATAATAAATACATTCTCTTTAAATTTTAGCGACGTTCAGAACGAACTGTCATAAAAAGTGCAGTCACATAAAACGGTGACGTTCGGTTCGTAACTATAATATGGTGATATATAATAAACACAATTTAAAAAAGTTAAATGTCACCAACTGAATAACCGAATCACCTGGTTCAAAAGGCCTGGGTCAAAACTGGAACACAAACCCAACTAAAATGGTTCATACCGATTCAACCTATCCGGTCCAACCATAACTAATTAAAACAAAATGGGCCTTTTAAAAATACAAACCCATTACCGTATGATTTAAAAGGTGTAACTTAAATGGTCTTATTAAATATATCAAAAAGCCTTTCACTAGATACCTTAATTTCTTTTAAATTTAGGCAAAGATTCCTTTCAATTTACGACACTATGCCATTGTTATGTTTCCCATTATTTTTCTCTCTTTCAGATCATCGAACGCTTGCGACGGCAGTAGGGAATATGCTGGAATATCCGGCACTCCTCAAAACAAATCCAGCGAAGACACCAGTCACCGCCAAAGCAAGCCAAAGCAAGCTTAAAGGGCCAGAGAACACTGGAGGAAAGAGATCGAAAAATAATCTCACAGTGGCCTTGCGGGTTGGCTACGGCAACCTGCTGGCCACGGCTGGCTGGCCTGCGGCCATTCCTTATGCCTACGGGTACACACCTGAGGGCTTGCGGTTGCGTGCCTGCTGGTCTGCTGGCCTGTGGGCCGGCAGCCATGCCAATGCGCACCTGCTGTCTATAGGCCTATGGGTGGTGCCCGCTGACAGTTGGCCGGCCGAACCTAATAATAAAAATTATTTTATTTGATTAAAACGATGCTCCACAGCATCACACAGGTGAACTTTTCTGGTGGACGAGCGGTGGAAACACCGCTGTGATACCATAATGTAAGAAAATTACAATCTATATATATGTCTATGCGGAATAAGATTCGACATATCCGTAGTGTAGGGATCTGTTCCAGCCGGTGTCCGTCCAACCAATGTTGTCTTCTGATGTACTCTGATATGCCTTGCTCCACAAACAAAAGTGAAGAGAGAGGGGAAGGATTTCTATGCACTGACTATATTCCCAGATAGAGAACGTGATGGAGTTTTCAAATTTCTATCAGTGTGCACAGGACCCTACCTATTAGTATTTATAGACCAACCATCTCCTTCCATCAATGATGGACGGTGATCTAGGTGCCACATGTCACAGGATCCTAACGGTAATCATCCAACTTAAATGGGGCCAGGTGCCATGTGGGCCACCCAACTTACAAGGATTACTAGTCTGACAAACCACGACGAGGAGGGATTTCAGAGATAAAATCATGACACTGAAGGCATTTCATAAATTGGAGCTCGAATAATTATTCAATTTACTTGGTCTATTTTTTCAGTCCAAAAATATTCAATTTTGCACCACCAATGAGCCAACAATTCATCTTTTTTTTTTCTTTTAATTGAAGTCATTAGACTCATTACAAAAACTTGTAAAATAATCAATCTAAGCAAAGCTTTGGCCCCATCTTCATGATCAGCTCCACATCTAAGACTTAATGCTGGTTAATATCCATCATCCCACATAAATACTACAACAATTCTTATTTTGGATGACAAAAATATCTCTATCGCCTAAAATTATACCGACGGAACATTCTCCGCCATGGTTTCATCGGCTAAAATGCCGTTGCAAAAAAATGCACAACGGAAATCTTGAGGTGTCAGTGATAACATTTTCCATGACGGTATATATTTTCGTCATTTAAAATAACATATAGGCAATGGAAATAAATTTCCATCGTGGAAATGGAAATTGACTCTTTAAGACTGCATTTTTATTTCAATGGTAATATCATATATTGGACAACGGAATTTCTTTTTCTATCGTTGTGCAGTGTCGTGAAAAACACAGATTGTTGTTGTGACAGCCATCTTCCAACTTTTAACTACAAAATGTGTAATTAAATCATCGGTATTTTTAGGTTTATTGAAACTTTTACAAATTAAGAGAATCAAAAAAATTTACCCCTTGAACACCGGGGGGGGGCTCATCTCCATCCATGGGAAGTGGAACTCATATTCCAAAGGGGGATCCCACACCCCATGGACGGAGATCAGATCACGTGGAGAATGCACATAAGCGCAAAGAAACCAAACTCGAACGGATTTGCACCTAAAAAAAAATCCCTCATATAACATTACTTTTACCTTTATTCGGGGCAAAATAGATATTACAAGAGTTACTGCAGGAGGTGAATAACCTACCTACATTGTGGCCTCAACCATGAAGAATTTGATACATCTAGTGATAGTCCACTTCCTAAAATAGTTTTTACTAATGACATAGATTTGACTCACCCGTTAGTGGCTACAATGGAGATCGCTAGCTCCCCAGCCTCTAATTCCTTTTGCTAACAGGTCCATTTAAATCATCTCTGTCAAGTTATGGAAATCCTAAGGCGAGAAAAGCTCACTATGAATCTTTTCAAGTGCATCTTTGTGACCTATAATGTGATTTTTCTTGCTTTTGTTTAGGAACTTCTAAAAAACCAACATGGTGTGAATGGTCACAAGAAAAATATGTGTATGAGAGAGAGAGAGAGAGATTTTAGGATTAGAGAAGATAAGTAAGCCAGATGATTTTGTCTTGCACCTCTAGAAGAATTAACATTACTTATAACATTACTACATTTTTGCTTCCTGTAATTTCAAAAGCTTCAAGAACTTTTGTTTACAATAGGGGAAAATTGACACTTCATGGGCTAGCTAGTGCAGACAAATGTATCTTAATGGTCCACTGTACTTAATTCTATCATATAGAAAATGATATAGAAATTTCAATTATTGGATAGATAGTAGATTGTCTGGATAGGTCACTTATCAAACTTCAGACTCAAATTTAATTATTTAAAAAAAAATTCCTTTTGGGTTTTAATAGTATTAGAGCATTATGGATGAAGTGAGTAGGTATGTACTTCAGGAGTGCAATTATGTCATTAATGCGTTCTATTAAAATTCAAAGGAAATTTTTATAAGATTATAATTGATCATATCATTATACAGATTCTATTATAACTCAAAACGAATTTTTCATAAGCTTCTGATAGACCATAAATGATGTATGGAACTGAATTTTAAGCTTCAAAAATGACATACACAGATAAAATTAGTGTTGCTACTGACGATGTTGAAATGAATAAATGGTAAGACTAAAAAGAATAAAAAATAGATATATTAAAGTAATTTAAAAGTAACTCCAATTAATGATATTGTAATTTTATTTTTTATTTTGAAAATAGAAAAATAATCCTTGCTTGATATTTCTTTTGAATATGTTAAGAGTATAAATATATAAAGTGGAGTTAGGAATACTCCTATGATGAATGTTGCTGCTAGAATCCACGGTTACGATCATCGGGGTAAAGTCAGCTTGCAAAAGAAACGTAGACAACCAAAGGAGTTTGGGTTCTGGGCCCTGTGTCTACTCTGATGCTTAAGTTAAGACTCCGAACAACAACCAATGAGGTCAGCTCAATACTTCGAAAGTCTGCGCCTAGGTGACAAGAATAAGGGTGGTAGAAAGTAAAAGTGAGTAGTAGCTGTAAAAGTAATTGTCTAACCTTAAACTCGTACCTTTGAGATCCATTTATTGTCGTGGTTTTTATCAGATTTTTCCTTGACTTAAGTAGGACATGGGAAAATGTATGATCAGTACATAGCTTGAGAACAAGCTAGGTTATCTCCACTGTTTCTAGGAGTAGCGTGCAAGTTGATGTGGCAAGTTCTTATAGGCCAAAATGGTAGACGCCCTAAGGTTCCTTGCAAGAGTAGGGAATGGTAGATGTGTGCTTGGCAAGACATCTATAGACAGGTTGGGCTTACCTCCACTAATTCTGAGAATTTTATGCACGCTGACTTGGCGGGTTTTTACAGGCCGATGTGGTCAGTTCTGTGAGGCTTGGCCAACGTGTTGCATTCCCATTGGTCATTGTCTTGCCGATGTGTTGTGTTTCCATTGGTTGATGTCTTGCCAACGTGTTTCATTCTCATTGATTGCTGGGTTTGGATCGTCTACAGCCATGTAGCCCAGCAGCTGCGTCTAATCCATTGGAATATATCAACGCACGTGTAGATGCACTCTCAATTGCTCAAGTGCAATTACAGAGGCTGCACGACAAAAATCCATGTCCATTATTTATACCGAACAATCACCATGGCAAATTTGATAAAATACGTCGGTTACAATATAGACAGAGACATGTGTAGGATTTAATAACACAATAGGAGAAAACATATTGTTTAAGACCATCTAATAAGCATATGATATTAAAGATAATATCAACAATCAAACTATATGATTAAGAATCTGAACCAATGTAATGTAGTATAATGAAATCTAAACACATACCTTATACGGTGTTAATCAAGGAATCGATTAGGACTGAGTCGTGTTGGTACACTCTCCTTAAGATTATGTTTGCCCCCTATACGGTGCAATGGGTCCCTGCAAACCAACCTCTAAGATAAAACAGCCCTTCAGTAGGATACCCACCCAGTGTGCACTCACTGTTAGGTGTATGCAGATCCGACGACTAAGGTTAACAATCCTTTAAAACAATGATGGAATAGACTCTATCGATAAATCAGAGTAGAGAGAGAGAGTTGGAAGGAAAAATAAGAGAGACATGAATTTTGTATTCAAATCTTGAGTGATTTAGAATGAGGCAACATCCTCTATTTATAGAAGACAAGTACCTCTCCAAGGGTCACTACCAAGGGGTATGGGTATACCTCTTCATACCAAAAGGTATAAGTCACCACCCTTTTAAAATGGTACACTTGAATAGGTATATATCTACACCCATATCCATATCCATTTCACTATCCATATCCATATCCATTTCCATATCCAACTCAAAACAAAATTCAAATTAAATTTCCCTCAAAATTAAAACCAAAACTTTGAATTTAATTTTAAAATTTTTTGAAACTTTATTTGTTTTTTGATATTAAAAACAACAATCCCCCACAAGTTTCAAAAAGATTGATAAAACCAGAATCAGACTGTTAACCTCATGAGAACTGTAAGCGACGTCGTTGCAGATGTCTGTCGACTTGAATCTACACTAGGTCTGATAGGTCACGCTATAGAATACGGGTGAAGCTTGCTTCTTGAACATTTCCTCATTGGTGTAGCCTACTGACCTACCAGCCACCTCTTACAGTCCGACCCTCAAAAAATCCCTTAATGGTGGACAATTTTTAAACTGCTTTGTCCCTATCCTGGTTCATGAATGTTTATGAAAGTTTGCACTTAAAACTCTCATTGGAAGCGGCTCCACTTCCTACATTTAATAAGGTCAGCCCATAATGTGCACCACAATTAACACATCCCCACATTTTACTAGGATAACTTTGGCTTGATTAAGAATCTTTGAGATTCATCATCTGTTCATTGTGGTGAGTACTACCTTACTATCTAACCAGAATGAATAATATTATGATAGTACTAAACAAGTCATCTATGTGACTTCGTTTTTATCCATTGAACCTAATTTCAGGGATCTCCTATCACACAAGTTGAGTTTCTATCACATGACTTATGCCACGGGCTTCAAGCTCATTCTTTTAGATGTATACCACCTTAATGGTCAGAAGCTAAATAATTATACCAGTCAAAATTTTCCAATACTGAATTATGTCAAAAGCGTGCTATTCCATTAGCTTCAATAGATATAT
Source organism: Protea cynaroides (assembly GCA_028583415.1). Taxonomy (NCBI): domain Eukaryota; kingdom Viridiplantae; phylum Streptophyta; class Magnoliopsida; order Proteales; family Proteaceae; genus Protea; species Protea cynaroides. Next base: position 17,791,329 of record CM053275.1, read on the forward strand.
TGTATAACCACCTAAGATCTAAATGTCTTAGAGTCCTTAGACATTTTATAAACCCGGTAAAGTCATATTTATCTTACTTGTAACATTTTACCATTAAATCTATTTCTTTAAAGTAGCATAATCAACTTCGGTTTTCATCATATATCTGTTATCGAGATTTTAATCATTGACCCTAATCCCGACTTAACTTTATTGTCATACTTGACTATCCATGGTGGAATCTTACCATCATGGTCATCTCCTTTTGAATCAAGGTGATCTTTTCGAATCTAGGCTTGTCTTCTAGATTCCATGTCTAGATATTAATAATTCTATTTTGACATCATTCTTCTTTCTTAGAAGAGTTTGACTAGTAAATATGTATTCTTACATAACCCCCACAATTCTAAGTTTTTCATAATCAACCTTATAAGAACTTTGAGTATGCATAAGGTACATTATCATTTCATTTATCCATATAAAATTACTAGTATCTCATGTCTCCATATTAACAATATTCAATATGTTTCTTGATATACCATATCTATGGTTAATAAACAACATCTATGCATTTTGGTTATCTCATTCAATGACCTTAATGGTTTCTTTAAATGATCAATTTGCCAAGAGTCTTACATTGAAATTTGATTAGGCCAACTATTTCAGTCATGCTACTTTTAAATTCCTTCTACTTGGATTTATTTAAGTCTAAGCAGTCATGAGATTCAATTATATGATCACACTAATTGTTTAGCCAACAACTAACTTATTTTCTCAGTACATGGAATAATATTATTCACATGATGATTAAATTGTTTATATACTCAGTGCACCTCATAATCATGTGACAATTAATAAAATCAAGATCCAAATAAACCATTAACCATGTTATCTATAATGATACTACGAAATTAAAATTCACTATCGGTTTTCATCGCTTGTCAAACAGAATCAAAGTAATGATTTTAAATTCACATCAACCTAGCTATTTTAAGATCCAGTTCTATCTTTGTCTATATCAGGTACTCACTCATCTTTTAATCCTTTTATTTCATTTTATTTGTTAAAACAAATCTATTTCAAATTCATGCATGACAAATTCATTGCATATAAGTCAAGACAAGCAGGTTAGAGCTATTCTTAAAGAACGCTCCCTTAGAAAGATACCAACACTCACACAAGGTGACTTATGTCTCTTACTAAACACATCACTTCACATATGATGCCTAATCAGATCAAATAAATTTGGTCTTAATTACCATCATATCCTTTCTCAAATCCAATCAAGAAACATCCAATCTTACATGACTATTAAGCAAATAACAAATTAATCAATATATTCATGTTATTAATGCATATAAGATATGATGAGAATGTCATATAAGACTATACACACAATAATAGGCAACAAATAATTATTACAATCAAAGTTCTTGACTTCGAACTACTTAAAAGTGGTGACACCTTCCATATGAATATTTCATCGATCAATATGCAATGGTTTTAAACAAACATCTTAACTAGGTCAACCCATTCAAGTTGATTTACACTTAACTTATCATATACAATATCATGTATTTTTCATAATAATAATAAACTAGCCAATATATATGAGTATTCTCACACAAATTGTGATTCATAAAACACACACACACAATATATATATATATATATACATAGTTTCTCATTGATCCATATTAGTGTCACACGAGTAACTGGCCAAGAACATAATTTCAAATATGTTTTAAGGTACATGTTGATTTATATGTACATCAAGAATTAATAATAAAAGTCTGTAAGAGATCTCCAATACGTAACTCTTAGTCCTTGTTTAGGTTTTTGTGTCTTTCAAAGATAAAGGGTCCCCACTATATATGTATGCACATATATAATCAAATACCCATCCATATTTAGGCTCAATGATATAGAATAGTCCCATGGGTTTCATAGATTAAATATCAACTATTCAATGTGAATAACATCTTAAGTAAAATCCAAACAGTATATTACAAATGTTCGGCCTTCTAGTTTTGAAAACAACTATACTTAGAAAACCGAATACTTTATATTTAGTATTACTGTTATTGGAAAATATATTTTTCCTTTTATTCTTGGTAGAAGAAACCTCAGACATGATCATAAATGCTCCGACTGAAAAACTTTGCTTTAAAATGCAATTATCAAAAAAGTCTATGTAACCAGTAGTCAAAAAAGGTTCTTTTACATGTTTTCATTCAAAATCAACGAATCTATATAAATTATTCTTTAAAGTTGATTTATACCCATTTAATGCATAGAACGCATCTAAGATATTATTTGCTATATCAAACAACCTCAAAGACTTTTATTGAATCACTTGTTCCCAAACTCCAAATAGCAATACCAAATACCAAGGGATTGTATGGTTATTGAACAGTTGAATGGTGCAAGTATGCAAATAATATGAACAATGAGCAATAACATTCTTATGATAACAACAACAGGTTAAGAGTTAGGATGCCCTTCCGAAGTACTCCCAAAAACAGCAAGGCTAACTTAATGGCTCCCAGCAAGCCACATGCTTACAAAGAGAATTATAATTTATAATCTGGAATGCACACAGTCATTCTCACCAGAAAATGGCAAAAGTGATTGAGGACGGAGATGGAATTACTCCCAATGGCCAAAGTTAAAAAACAACCATGAAATAATTATTTTCATAATAAGCTGAAATACTTGTCATACCAAATATTAATTTAAACATAAAAACCATAGTAAATTATTTAATACTAATATTTCTAATGGTTTGGAATCTATTGGACGAAGCAACCGGTAGATTCCAACTATTGCAATTTTATACCAAAACAAACACTTTCTTAAAGTTAACCAAGGAGAAGGCTGTAACCATTTGTAGACGGTGACAATGGCACCAAAATGGATCGTCGCTTCACTTAAGAGTAACCATTATGAAACAACTCTAAAGAACAAGAATAAAAGGCAATGGAACGTCATAAATTATATTTTCAAAGCCAGCCACCCTCTTACGAAAAGTTTCAATACCTATTCCATGTGTATTATTGAAAGCTTTTCCCGACTGTGGTTCCTACCCACTATGATTTTTTTTCCCCAAACCACATACACATATTCTTTTTTCTACGAGTAACAAGTAAATCATACAAACAATTGAAGGATTTGATCAGTTTTATTATATATTATTTTTATGTAATGGGCTGCTACGAACCATTCTCGAATTGAAAAGGTGCAAAACCTAGGTAATCAAGTCAATGGGTACTTCTTCAAATGTTAAGCAACAAACTAGAAGACATGATGAAATTCATATAAGAAAACCACAAACCATATGTATGTCATATGCGGAAATAAGATTTGACATACCCGTATAGTTTAGGGATCGATTCCCGCCAGTGTCCGTCCAACCGTCTCAGATCTCGATGCACTCTTCCACACCTATGTTTGTGATCGAAAGAGAAGAGAGAGGAGGGAAGATTTTTTGTGTACTCACTATATTCCCAGATGTAGAACGTGATGGAGTTCTCAGATTTTCATCAGTGTGCACAGGACCCTACCTATTAGTATTTATAGACCAACCATCTCCTTCCATCAAGGATAGACGGTGATCTAGGTGCCACATGTTCCTCAGATCCGACGCTCATAACTCTCTTAATAGGGGATACCTAAAATGGATAGTGGCATGTGGGCCACTTACTCACATTCTCCCACTTGGCCCATATTGCCACTTGGCAAGCCATTTTAGAGTTATAACCTGATGTATGGCCATACATTAACTTTTGGATCTTTCCTTATGGACTTGTTCTTTATGTTTATAATAAAACTCCCAACTCATGAATCATGGCGGTGCATGTCTCAATATTAAAGTACAATGGAAACACTTTATTCCATGTATTAAAATAGATTATTTATTTTACGATGAACCTCAATTATGACTAGCTTACTTTATAGAATCAATTCAACAATCGATTCAAGGGTCAACTTTATTGTTTTGAAAATTTTATAGGCATCTGTCATTACAAAACTTTATGTATACAACAAAATAAATGACAGAAAATAACTTTATTTCGAGTCGTCAAAACTTTATATTGCAATATCATAAATAAAACATTCAAAAAACTTAATGATTTACATAGTCCCTTATGATCCACGTGAACTACATACACCTTGGGCAGAAGCCCTTTGGTGAAAGGATCAGTTACCATATTATCAGTGCCAATATGTTCTATCTAAACGCGACAAACTCGAACGTTTTCTTTAACAACAAAATATTTTACCTCAATGTATTGGCAGTGACTCACTGAGCATGTGTTGTTAGAAAAACGTACTACTGCAGTATTGTCACAGAAGATCCTTAAAGGTCTTTCAATATAATTTATGACCTTCAAGTCAGTGATAAACTGCCGCTCTAAGAAATTTCTTTATAGCACGCCACCACTTTCGCTTCAATAATAGAAGAAGCTGTCTTAGGTTGCTTTACGCTGTACCAAGACACTTCTCCTCTAAGAAACAAAAATGAAGCTAGAAGTATACTTCCTTGTATCTCCACATTTAGTAAAATCTGAATCTAAGTAACTGATTAGCTTCAAAACATCAACATGTCTATATATGAGCATGTGATCGTTGATGCCCTGTAGGTACCTCAGTACTTTCTTTGCTATTGTCCAATGTGGCAAACCAGGGTTCTTTTGAAACCTACCTAATACTCCCATTGAATATGAGATGTCAGGTCTGGTACAGATCTGAACATACATCAAATTGCTTACTGCTGATGCATAAGAGATATTTTGCATTTCCTATTCTTTTAGATTAGTCTTCATACATTGCTTTAGACTAAATTTGTTGCCTTTAACAAGATGTGCTACACTTGATGAATATTGCTTCATCTTGAATCGTTCTAAAACTTTGTCAATATAATCTTTTTAAGACAGTCCTAAGGTCTTAAGAGACTTGTCCATGTGAATCTCTATGCCTAAGACATAGGAGGCTTCACCCATATCATTTATGTCAATGTTTTGGGTCAAGAAATTTTTTAGTCTCGTGTAGCATCCCTAGATCATTGCTAGCTATAAGAATGCCATCCACATATAACACTAGTATGGTGAAACTAGTTCCCTTGATCTTTATGTAAATGCATTGATTAGCTCGATTCCCCATAAAATCGTAGGAAGTACTCGTGCTATCAAATTTCAAATACCACTATCGGGAAGCTTGTTTCAATCCATATATAGATCTCTTAAGCTTGCATACTAGATGATCACCTTTATCCGAAGTAAAAATCTTCAAGTTAATCCATGTATACCTCCTCAATCAGATCACCATTCAAAAAATACAGTCTTGACATCCATCTGGTATAGCTCAAGATCATAGTGAGTCACCAATGCCATAATGATCCTTAAAGAATCTTTTCTAGACAAGGACGAAAAGGTTTCTTTATAATCAATGTTAGTATTTTTATTATAACCTTCTGTCACAAGTCGAACCTTGTATCTTTCAATATTGTCATGTGGGTCTCTTTTAGTTTTGAAAACCCATTTACCCCCCACAGTAGAGGTGTCCTTAGGTAATTCTACAAGTTCTCACACTAGATTCTTAGACATAGATTCTATTTCATCCTTCATCGCATCATGTCATAAAATGGTATCTATACAACCCATAGCCTGTGAAAATAATATCGGATCATCACTTATCCAATATTAGTTTTACAGTTTTGGAGATGCACTTCATAATCTGATGGGATTATCGATTTTCTCTCTCTCAAGGATCTCCTTAAAACTTATGGCTCAGGATTGGTTTCTTGATTTTGGACCACAGGTTCAAACGATAACTGGTTCCTGATGTGGTGTATCTTGATGTGGTAATTCATCATGAACAGGTAGTGTTGTTCATGAACCACAGGTACCACTGGTAAAGGGATAAATCCCTAACCACCAGATGTAGAAGGAATTGTTGAGACATCTTGTTCATTGAACTCAATGTTTCGACTCTGTATACTCCCACTGTTGTCGCCATCCTCTAGAAACTTGGCAACTTTAAACTCTACAATGGTAAGACTATATAAGGGACAATAAAACTTATAACCCTTATAGATCTTTCAGAATAGTCAATGAAATATCCACTGACTGTTATAGGGTCCAACTTCTGAAGATGTAAATTGTAGTAGATTCTTATTTCGGCTCGACAGCCTCATATGTGAGTATGCTTCAAACTAGGTTTCCATCCATTCCACAACTCAAAAGGAGTCTTAAAAATTGACTTGGATGGCACTCTGTTCAAGATATATACAACTGTCTTAAGAGCTTCACTCCACAATTTTAGAGGTAAACTAGAGTCATTAATCATACTCCTGACCATGTTCATAGGTGTACGATTCCTTCTTTTAGCAATGTCATTTTGATCTAGAGATTCAGGCATGCTATATTGCAGTATAATACTTTGCTCTTGAAAATACCGTGCAAACGGGCCAGGTCTTGATCATATTCTGTAGTTCTGCCATAGTATTCACCACCTTTATCTGATCTCACGATCTTAATCACCTGTCCAGTTTATTTTTCTACTTCTGTCCTGAAGTTCTTAAATGCTTCTAATGCTTCATCTTTATAAACTAGAAGATAAATATACATGAATCTCGAGTGGTCATCAATGAAGGAGATAAAATATCTCTAACCATTCAGACAAGGGGTGAAAAATAGTCTACAGATATCTGTATGTATGATTTTTAGAAGTTTAGTTGACTTTCCTTCTGACACCTTTCTTGGTTTTGTAGTCTGCTTTCCCGTAATGCAGTCCACACATAACCCCAGATCAGCAAAATCAGGAGTTTCAAGAATTCTATCATTCACTAATCTTTTAATTCTGTCACTAGATATGTGACCTAATTTAAGATGCCACAACTGAGAGGATTTTTTCATTCAGATTCATTCTCTTTATGCCAATATTGTTTACAGAGAGTAAACTATTTTTACATGTTGGAACTAGATTTAAGAGAAATAAATCATCTACCAAAGAACCTGAACCGATGAATATATCATTTTTTTTAAAGATCCTTATTTCTGTACCAGAAAAATTAAACACATAACTCAAAGGTGTTCATCTGGAAACAGATATCAGATTCTTGTAAAAGATGGAACATAAACTGTTTCTCTTAAATCCAATACATATCAGGATTGTAATATCAATCTATAGACCCCTATAGCTTCCACTTGAGATTTCATCTAATTTCCTGAATGGATATGTATCTCAGTTTCTTTCGAAAGTATTGTCTATAGAAAGCCTTGCATGCTATTGGCCGCATGGATTAATGATCCAGAATCAATCTACTAGTTATTTGAATGAGAATCAACTAAATTTGATTCATAACAAACCAAAATTCTCTGAGCTGAGATGTCCCTCATGTACATGATGTGGTTACACACATCATCCTTACCATTGTTACTTAATGAGTCTGATTTTTCCATTAGAGTGCTTACTAACATCTTGTTTGAACTTATAAACTGAGCATCAATTGCCTTCATGTAGTCAATGACCTTCTTACATTCAGGAATTGATCCTTTAATGCTCTTGTCGATATTGTTTATGACAAGCATTAGGCTTAAGTGGTTAGACCGCTCCCACTTATCATAATGAGCAATTTGGACTGGCGTACTAGAATCCGTAAGAGCAACGGCATCTTCTATACAGAGCGTCATATCCAAATCCATCCACTCTAATGTCAAATAAATCTTCTATTTCCAATATGAATAATTTTCTCTAGTAAGCATTGGGAGTTCTGATTATAAACTGCAAACAACAATAAGGAAGTTTAGATTTATTGGCGTACAACTTTATACTGACATTAACCCATGACAATAATCAGTAACACACTATAATTAATTATAATCTACCTGTGGGCTAAACTTGTAATCAATTTTAGTATGTGAAACTTTACACTAAGTTGATTGACATCAAACTTAAGTGACAAACTAATGTATCCTACAAAATTACCTGTGGGCTAAGATTATAGTCTACATCTGTCTAGGTCTGTATTAATAAGACTAGAATGCTACACTACAATTCAGAATGTTGTTCCACACCTATAGGCAGAAATATTCTGACCGATAGGGTTTGGGTTGGTACTGGTTCAACCTGTAAGCCGGGTTTGCCTTTATCATGTTCGATTACTTAAACCAGGTTGAACCAAGACCACTTAAAACCCTAATTTCTTTTAGATTAACCAAAAAAATTCCATCGAATTTACTAAAGATGCCATCCTTATGATTTCTCATTCTGTTCTCTGTTACAGATCACAAAAGCCTATGCGGCAGCGCCAGGGACATGCCGTGACATCCGACGCTCCCCAGAAACTTCCGGCGAAGATGTCGGTCACCGCCATATCAACCTAAAAGGCCGGTGAACCTGAAAAAGAGAATCAAAAAGAAGAAACTCCCTGCGACAAAAATTGATGCAGGTTCGGCTTCGGCAGCCTGCTGGCTGCGCATGGCCGCGACTGGCTGGCCTTTGTGGGCTGGCCTATTGCGCCTAGTACGGCCAGCAGAGCTGCTCCGATTTCTTGCAGCCAAACTGTATGCATGTAGGCTTGCGGTTGAGTGCCTGCTGACCTGCTGGCCTGCGGGCCGAAAGCAATGGGGGTGCGCATCTGCACTCTATAGGCCTGTGGACACTACTTTGGCTGGCCCCTTATGTCTACCGGTTGGTTGTATGCTCTCGGCAGTGGCTGTTGGCAGTGGCTGTTGGCCTGCCAAAACAGAAAATTTATTTATTTTATTCTTTTGATGCTCCATAGCATTCGGTCATGGTGGACGGGCGGCGGAAACACCGCTCGGATACCATAATATAAAACTTTATCATCTCTTCACTGAAGATTAATGTAGAAGATAAATACCTCCAGTGTGACCTGTCCCAACCATTGTCTGTCCAACCGAGTCCTCCTCTGATACACTCTGATATGCCCTGCTCCACAAACAAAAGAGAAGAGAGAGGGGAAGGATTTCTATGCACTCACTGTATTCCCAGACGGAGAACGTGATGGAGTTCTCAGATTTTCATCAGTGTGCACAGGACCCTACCTATTAGTATTTATAGACCAACCATCTCCTTTCATCAAGGATGGATGGTGATCTGGGTGCCACATGTCCCTCAGATTGACACGCATAACTCTCCTAATAGGGGATACCTAAAATGGATAATGACATATGAGCCACTTACTCATAATTCATGCATCCAAACACAACAATGACATCATTAAATTGTTCATCCAATAAATGCTTGGGAAAAAGAAAATGCCCAAAATCAATAGCAATGGTATAAATGACGTTTGTCAAAGGTTACCTTGGGATCTATGATGATTAGTTTGCAAAATAGTAGACACTGCATTTTCACAAGTATCAATCAATGCAACTCTTTGAATGGACGTGAATGAAACTACTCATCGAACCTCTTGAGTAAAAGAGGTTATGAACTGGTCTATAGTTACTACTAATTTGGTCAAACGAAAGAGAAAAGATGGTTCCCATTCACCTATCTAATTCCAAAAAATGGGATATATATACACAATACGCTTACACTAAGCCAAGAGTTTTTCATTAAAGGTCTGTCCACTCTTCGGCTAACCCAAGCATACAAACTATCATATTACCGACTAAGATTATGTTAGACTACTTAATGTCAAGGTTTTGAACAAAGCAAACTTCTATGTGGCACACGGTTATTGAAGACGTGGCAAGGTCTGGCTTTCTAAATATAAATTGATGGTACCATCTAAATGGCTAATAAAAAGTCATCTTTACCTTATACATACAAGCAAGGTAAGAAAATATGCAATCTAATCTGGCAATATAATCGGGTAGTGTCCAATATTTTTGAAAAGGAAAACAATCCCGAACATGATCTCTACAAAATGTACTGGTCTCACAAAAAAGTCTTAAGGGGACACGATCTTAAGAATTGTAGGATTTAATAACACAATAGGACAAAACAGATTGTTTAAGACTATCTAATAAGCATATGATATTAAGGATAATATCAACAATCAAACCATATGATTGAGAATCTGAACCAATATAATATAATATAATGAAATCTAAACACATACCTTATACGGTGTTAATCAAGGAATTGATTAGGGCTGAGTCGTGTTGGTACACTCTCCTTAAGATTGTGTTTGCCCCCTATACGGTGCAACGGGTCCCTGCAAACTAACCTCCAAGATAAAACAACCCTTCAATAGGACACCCACCCAGTGTGCACTCACTGTTAGGTATATGCAGACCCGATGGCTAAGATTAACAATCCTTTAAAACAAGGATGAAACAGACCCTATCGATAAATCAGAGTAGAGAGAGAGAGTTGGAAGGAGAAAGAAGAGAGACATGAATTTTGTATTCAAATCTTGAGTGATTTGGAATGAGGCAACATACTCTATTTATAGAAGACAGATACCTCTCCAAGGGTCACTACCAAGGGGTATGAGTGTACCTCTTCATACCAAAAGGTATAAGTCACCACCCTTCTAAAAGGGTATACTTGAATAGGTATGTATCCACACCCATATTCATATCCATTTCACTATCCATATTCATATCCATTTCACTATCCATATTCATATCCATGTCCATATCCAATTCAAAACAAAATTCAAATTAAATTTCCCTCAAACCAAAACTTTGAATTTAATTTTAAAACTTTTTGAAACTTTATTTGTTTTTCGATATTAAAAACAACAACATGATATACTCAAACTATTGGTGGGACATCAACATGAGCACAAGATTTTGGGATCTGAATCATCTCCTCCTTGTACTTTAGGGAGGAGGGAGATGCCCCCGTCGGATGGCCGACAAGTGGCTCTTGGGAAAATCCAAGCCCAACGTCCGAGCCGACACCCCCTGTTGGCTCGGCTTGTCGATTGGGTGTCGGCTCAAAAGTGGGGCTCGGATTTTTCCGAAAGTCATATGTCGGCCATCCAACAAGGGCATCTTCCTCTTCCCTGAAGTACAGGGAGGAGACGATTTGAATCCAAGATTTTGGGCCATATCTACTAATGATTTTCTCCTCGAGGCCTACCTATCTAAAAATTAAAATAAAAAAAAAAGACTAAGAGAAACGTCTAAAGTAAGATTTACCTTGAAAATAAATACAGCTTCAGAGTGGTGATCTCTTTTCGTACCTTCTCACATAATGAGCCATGAAATCCACACTAAAAAGTTATTTCTTCTGACCAAATATGGGCCCTTGCCGAACAAATCTGTCTCTCATTGGTTCAATTTATGTCAAAACCACCCCCCCCCCCCATGAAAAAAAGCAGCCGAAAAAATTAAATAAAACAAAGAGGTTCTCTGTTCTAAAGGAGCAGTGAAATCAATAGAGGGTAGAGTTTTGTTCACTTTTGAGGATAGATGTTAACCACGATATTTGATACCTGATCAGCCGATTAGAAATTTGTTTGCTATAAATAACATAGGAAAAAGGTTTTTTTGTTAGACTGTGTGTTTCCTGATTCTTACACCAACGTGAGTAGGGCTGCAACAAGGTCGGGTTATGCCTGGTTTTTCAAAACCCTAACCCTAACCCTAACCCTGGCTATTTAAACTTAACCCTAACCCAGCCCAACCTTGTTAGGGTCACAAAATGTACAACCCTAACCCCGACCCGGCGGGGTTGGGCCTAACCCTAACCTACTCGATTGACCCTCGATAGGGTCGGATATGATCGAGTTAACCCCGATTAATCCCCGATTTAGGGTCGGATTGACCCTGATTGGCCTTGAAACATATAATAAATTATCAAATAACATACATATAACAATTATAACTGATATAACAAACACAAATATATATATATATATATATATATATATATATATATATATATATATATATATATATATATATATATATATATATATATATATATATATGCGGGGCCAGGCTCAACCTAGGGGGTCAATCCTAACCCAACCCAACTCTGCCAGGGTTGATCAAAATTTGAATTTTAACCCACTTCTACCAGGGTACGGGCTGGGTTCAACCCTGCTAAGGTTTAAGGTGGATTTGGACGGATTGGATTGTTAGGGTAAAACTTGCACCCCTAAACGTGAGACCAATGAGAATATAAACACAAACATCCAACTATGAGATGAGACCGTGATTTCATCCTTCCAACACACACCCACATGGATTAGGATCTTCTATAGTAAGATTGAAGATCCTACCCACTCAAAGTATATCAGAATTTCGTCACTCACCACTCATGGTGTCCCGAGATCATCACGGTCACTTCAGCACCAGAATCTTTTTCACAATCACTCCCCACTTAGGTGGGAATCTTTTTCCCAAATAAAATAATCGGATTTTCTTTTAGTACCTTTGTACATGAATCCCATAGTGATCCGTGGCACTTGCCAAATAAACGGTAAGTAATTATGAACACGTGGACGTCAGAAGAGCCACAAAATCAATTCCAGCAACTGTCGCGATTCCCTCTGCACGGGGCCGTTTGGTTAGAACCTTCCCTCTGCTTTACTTCTGTCTTTTAATTATTCCGAAGCAGTAGTTGTCGTCGTCAGTGCCACGGGAAGGGAGAGCGAGAAGGCAAGCGGAAGAGCAGATATGTCTTGCAGATCAGTTCAGGGCCTGCAACTCATTCCATACCATGGAAACCATTGTAAGAGCTATTGTAAGAGCTTTAAGAGTTTCTGTTTCAAGTTTGATAAATCAGCTGTGACCCTTCGTATCAGCACTACCAGCATACAAAAGAGAGGGTTTGCTTTGCTTTCATTTGTGTCCAGAGAAGGAATGGATGTTGGAGTCGAAGAGAGCATCCCAGATCCAGAAGAGATCATCTCTGGAGAATGGCCTGAAAATTTCTCTCTTCTCAATTACGACGATTTGAGAGCTTATCTCGAGCCAGAGATCTTCAAGGACAAGGTCTCCCTCTCTCCCCCTGTAACTTCTGTCTACATGTGTGTCTGCTTAAAGGGTTTTATTCAATTTGGGTTATTTTGGGGGGCAGATGGATCCTTTTACGCTGTTGGGCGAAGTGATGTCCACTCTAATTCGGACAGCGACGGTTGATCAGACGCTGGAGGAAATCGATCATCACTTCGAAATTGTATCAGGGCTCCCCGTTATCGACAACCAATTCAGATGCATTGGTGTCGTTTCTAAGAAAGACATGCAGAGAGCTTCACTTGGGGTTAGTTCAGTGCTCTCTCTCTCTCTCTTCTAGTTCTGGATCAATTCCCCAGTCATTTGGATTTTTTCCCCGCTCTTTTTAAGTGCAATATTTCTATCCGCTTGTTTCGTTTATCTCAATGGTTTTGCTTTTATCACATATGGAAGTGATTCGAATTGTATGTATTTTGTTTAGATACGAGGATTGAAACTTTGAAAGCGATCGCACGCTCATATTAGAACTGCATTCTCATATCTTGTTTGCTAATTCCATGGACCATTCTGTTAAATATGTTTTAGCGTGTTCGTACCATATCTTTGTGAATCAATCTCTTAGCAAACTATATATGTTAAATTATTGCCAAGTTAGTTTTCCCCTTGGAGCTTTCCCTTGTTTTGGGGTTATTTTGGTGGGCAAGTAATATGCACTACTATCAAATGGAAAGCTCTAGCTCCTTCGGTTATCTTGTATAAAGCATGAGTAGTTTTTTATACTAATTATAAACATCCAACTAGCAATCTATCTGGCTTTGAAGCCTTTTAATTTTTTAAAGAGATCTACCAGGATCTGTGATCATACTGTACTTGTCTTAAAAACTTCTATTATTCCTTTCCTTCCAACACCCTACATGTAGCAAAGGGATAAACTAAAAAAAATGAAAAAATAAAAAATACCCAGGGTAATATGCATAGGAAATGAAATCTCAAGAAAGAGAAGTATCGCTATATTCCAGTAGGTTTTCCTGCCAAATTCCGGCAGGTTCACTGGCCAAGCAAGGTTATCCGGTGTTGGTGTTAGATAATCTGGCTGGAGGATGCTTGAGAATGGAAGGACAAGTAATGTTGTAACATAAATGCCAATGGGAAAATTTGGAATTATGCAAATTTCTGGTTAAGCTGACTAATGTTGTCCTTGTTAGGTACCCCAAACATAATATGTCAATCGTTAGGTACCCTAGATGTAGTTTTTTAAAACATGAGGTACCTTAGATGTAATTTACCCTATTAAAAATAGCCTTCCCTTATGGAATGTTTAAAAATTCTCCTGTATGAACTGCTACACTATCTTTAGGGACAAAATATAATACCCCCAGTCAATGTGAAAACAAATTGAATAATAAAAAATAAAAATCCTGGTGGTTCCCTCCTCATCATTTCCCTTTGATTTGAAATTTATGGAATAACATGATGAGAACCATCTCCTTGAGCTGAATATCCCCCGGTAACACTTTTTTTCCTTTGGGTGTTGATCTTGGTGGGATTTGAAGGAATTCACTTCCTGTCTTTCCCCTTCATCTGATTTGAACAACTTATAAGACGATGATAGCAAGCTATCCCCTTGAACTGAAAACCTCCTTTATTACTTCTTTTCTTATTGGTGTTGATCTTGATGGAATGCAGAGAATTCATGTCATCTCTTTATTTAAAATGGGACATTAATATCAAGACTGCTCTGCATATCTTTGCACAGCTGATCACTTTTCTTGCGCTTTGTCAGGTCAAGCATAATGCACCCGTTAGCATGGTGCTTATTAGACATTACAGGCATGTAGATGGCAGTATAATGAATGGCAAAGGCATAGGTTGATCATAATCCTGTGCGATGGATATATGATGTTCCAAATCCCTTTTCAGTGTTGTTTTGTTTGTCATTCTGCTCATAGCCTATGTTGGATGTAGGGTTGTTGTTATTAGCCTAGGAATGACAGCCTTCTTATGACAACATTCAGGGTCTATTGAAGAAAATTGACACAGTTGTATGTGAGCACTAAGAAATGTTGAAGTATAATGCACCCATTAGCATGGATGGTTACTTTGTATCACAAACACTACCCCATGTTGGGTGTAGTGGCTACTGGCAAGTTTTAGTCCAGAATAAGGGGCCCCTCTTACAACAACATTCAAGGTCATTTGTTGATTTGTTGATGATAATTGGACAAGTGTTAAGACCATTGTTTTTAATCTTGTTGTTGCTGAGTATGTCTCAGCTACACTGTTTCGGCTGATGGATATTTTGACATGGGCAACTGAACCCTCAACATTTTGGTCTGCTGCATTACTTTAGTATTACTCTTTTTGCTCCAAATGATCAATGTTCTGTTAGGTTTGTTTAATTGTATGATGGTCTGAGTTGAGCAGAGGAAATTATTCATATGCTGATTAATGTTGCAGATAATTCCATGGAACTCTGAAAATGAATAGTTCTAGGGAATACTTATTTTGCAACAAGTCATAAGCTCATCAGATTAATACCCTGTTTCCCTGATTTCCCCACCGTATCTATAAGATGATGATGTATGCTTGGAAAATTGTTGCATGTACTGTAATGTACTTAACCCTCTAATCTGTGTCAAAGTTGTTACACATAGTCTAGGACTCACTATAAACCTCATCACCTGTCTGCTACAAAAACTCTTAGGCACACTTTTTGCATCACCTAGTTGTTAAGAATTTCATGGGCCCACAATATTGCATCTTGTACTTAATTGCATGTCCTGTTGCACTCACTACATTGGATCACTTGCTTCTTCTCTGATCTCTGAGGAACTTCTATTTTCTATATTGGACTCTGATTCAAAGCTACTTGCATGACACATGACTGCAAACATCAAATGCTTCTGCTTGAAACTTATATATCATTATCAGTCAATTTTAACTGCAATGAGTCAAAGGAAAATATGAGGTCCTTCTACTTTCTCGTATTATTTAACAAAGGAGAAAAAAATAAAAAATAAAGATCCTTGTGTCTTGAAGTTTTGGTCTGATATATAGTTGTCTTGCATCTTTTACCATTGTCTTTGAATTATAGTATGCAATGGAGGTGCATAAAATTTAAATTACATGTACTTCCCCTAAACTTAGCCATAATTCCAAGCACTACCCTAACTTTGGAGGAAGTTACTCGAACATCCCCTTATTGGCAAAGATTGTGACGTACAGACCCTCTCTGTTAGGGCAGTTCTATCAAGTGATAACTTGTCCTCGACTGAACTGATTTAATGACAAAGTTTCCCTTAAAGTGGTATGAACTTACCTTTTTACTCCTTTTCCTTTTTCTTTTGCAAATCATGTTCTCATTATAGAGAGAGAGAGAGAGAGAGAGAGAGAGAGAGAGAGAAGGAACAGAACTTGTCCATTCCAAAGCAGTGGGTTGTGAATTCTGCAGATGTCGAAAAGATTTACACAATTAGGGGGTGGAGAATTAATCTATCGCATTTCCCATAAATTTTCCAAAATTATTCAATCATTCGTTGAAGAATAGAACTTGAGCTTTCTTTTGTTTATGACTCTCTCGTATCAGTTACCCTAATCCTAGAGTCGCACGAAATCCCTCTAAAAATTGAGATCTTCAAAACCCAGATCCAATTATGTAATTCAATCTCTCAAATCTCCTGTAGATCTATCTCTTTCTTTCTTATTGATCTTGTTGTTTCTGGTTTTTGTAGGGGAATAGGGTTCTGCTCTGCAGATCCAATATTATCAGCTGTTGATCTCTCTCTCTTTCTCTCTCTCTAAAATGGGTATTTTATTTATTCGAAAGTTCTCAACTCTTTTCGGTAATAGGGAAGCTCAGATCCTTGTTCTTGGTATAGACAATGCAAAAAAAAACTACAATTATGTGTATGCTCTCTCTGCTTCTCTTGTTTCTCTCTTTTTGGGTTTTCACCTGTTTGTGATCTTTGTTTGGTATTCATGAGTTTCGTTCAGATCAGCTTCAGATGGGGGATGTAGTCTCCACAAAGTTGGAAAGTTTTCCTTCTCAATTACAAGGAAAAATAGTGGAAGTTTGAGAAGTTTACGGGGGGGAAATCCGGAACGGGTGAAAACGTTTGGCCAAAGTCAGGCAGACCCATTTCAAAATTTTCTCCCCATTCAACAGTTCCATGGATATTTGCCTTCGAATGCAATTAAGAAATTAAGAACCTGGTAAAGGCTAATAAAGAATCTGTACCCAACGACAAGCCGACGGCCATCTCTGTAACGCTGCAAATGTCTACCCATACGAGAAACCAAAGAAACCATGATTTTAGGTTTTGGTTAGGGAAAGAAATTAGGAACAGACCCTTAATTGGCTATACTCAGCAGAGATTAAGAAGAAACTCAAGGAAAAAAAAAAAAACTGAAAGTAAGATAGAGACAGAGAAGGGGCAACGGGAAGTGAAGGAGAGAGCTGTTGACAATAGTGCCTCTGCAAGCCTAGCAGCCTGCAACTTTGCGATTACTCTAAATCTGTTATCCTTCTACCCAGGGACGGCAAAATGAAGAGGGGGGAAAAAACGATTGAGACTCTCTTCAATATGCTAGAGTTCAATTATTGGCCCAAGGCTAGGACTTTCAATTTCGTGCTTAACATGCTTGTTTCTATCAAATAGTTCGATGTGGTGATTCATGAAGTCTACTTGAGTTCCCCAAGATTGGGCGTGACAATTGACGCCTGTGTCTCAACAGACTGGTCTAATGAATTTAGATATGAACTTGAATCGCACAAGAAGGTTCGTGAAGAGGCAGAGAAGCATGACCTTATCTCTGCCTTTCAACTTTCTCGTTCAGATCAGAAACCCCAACTCAAACAGTAATGCTTTTGAATTTTTCCTCAGGATCTGACCTAGATGTGTCGTAGAGTCTCCATGAACACCGGTGAAGCTCTTGGGAAAAGAGGTGAAAGGTGGATGAGTGGTTTAAAGGATGAGGTGTATTTAGGAGAAGGCTAATTTTGTCATGTCAAGTTCTCCGTTTACCATCGTAACCGTACGGGGTGCAGCTGAATTTCCTCCAATGTTAGGGTGTGCCTAGAATTAAGGCTAAGTTCAAGGGAGGTGCATGTAATTTTCCCTAAAATTTAACTGGCCAAAACTAGCAACCAGATTGTTGCTTTTCCATCCTTGGAGCATTATATTTATATAGATAAAGGTGCTTGCACTATCCTTTTCACATTTCTAGTTAAACCTTCCCAATTTTAACAGCTTAAGAAACAATGCCTTCATATCTCTGACAATCCATCCTCCACTTAACGAGAAAAGTATCACATCAACTATTGTTTAAACACAGTGCATGTAATTGCACTCATATAGTAGTTCTATATTTTCTTTTTATGGATTTCTGTGCCTAAATTTACACTTCACAGGGTTCTGTCAAGTGCTACTTAGCTTCTGTAATGT
The DNA here is from genome assembly GCA_028583415.1 of Protea cynaroides. Lineage (NCBI taxonomy): Eukaryota > Viridiplantae > Streptophyta > Magnoliopsida > Proteales > Proteaceae > Protea > Protea cynaroides. The sequence goes on from CM053275.1 coordinate 17,809,642, forward strand.
CAAACCATTGTGTACCATTGCGCTTGTCCATCTATATTTATAAGTCTGACTGACAGTGCCTGAGGGAGAATACCTCATAAATTTTTATGCAGACATTCAGACGGTAACATGGTCTTAGTCGTAGATGCATGGAGTACAGAAAAAATATTTGATAAATATGGCACCTTTTCTATTTTTATATTGTGCTATTCAATTCTATATCCAGGGTTCATTTCTTTCCTGTTCATTCAACTCTAGATTTTTTATGGCAATTTCATTCTTTCTTTTATTCCTAATTTAGTTACATACATGTTTGCTGCAGTTGAAGTCAAAGGTGGCTGAAGTCATGTCATCTCCTGCCATCACTTCATTGCCTAACAAGACAATTCTGGGTAATGTTTGTGGAAAGGAGATCGTCTCAAGTTGAGCAGTTCCTCCAGCCGTGATCCACGTTGGTATGTGCACTGAGTCAACTCCAGACGCTGGATCACTCACTGGACTGAGCTCAACTTGAGACTTGCCGGACCATGTTTGTGTGTCCATTAGATACATGGATGAAAGCATACTTGTAATTGAAAAGGCTAAATGAGAAAGTTCTTCTTGCTACATCTGCAGATGCCGCAGCATTGATGCTCAAGGAGAAGATCCATAGGATCCCGATTGTCAATGAAGAGGGCCAGGTTGTAGGTGAGTTTTTATTGATTGAGATCCTTTCCTCTTCTTTGTTTAGCACTGTTGAGGGAGATAAAGCATAGAACTATTTCTGTGTGCTTTAGCGATGCAATCTTATGTGAGATGTGTGTTCTTGGATGGCCTTGTTTTGGTGGAGAATAATTAATCCATACATATTTGACTTTGAACAGGCATGGTAACTCGCACGGACATTTTCAGAGCATTGGAGGGCTTGCCAGCATGAGCCTCCCCCCTGTTGTTAGATGTGCGCTTGTGTAAATTGTCAATTGTAGGATTTTAAGAACATCTGTTGGAACGAAGATGTTATGTACTGCAATCTGGGATTCTAACAAGGGGTTGAGTAAAAAAAAAAAAAAAAAAAAAAAAAAAAAAAAAAAAAAATATATATATATATATATATATATATATATATATATATATATATATATATATATATATATATATTTCCACTCACTAGATCAGCCTAAACACCATTGCACTGCAATTAACTATCTACGCTGCATCCTCTCCTGTTTATTGCTTATGTAACAGAAGGCTTTGGATCAAATACCAGGGTTTAGAATGACAAAATATCAACAGAACTCTACTTCTGAATCCAATAATATTCAACTCATTAGGATTTTTTTTCCTGATCAAAGCCTGTTGAAGAATCTATCTTGACAATATTTATAGCCATCTCTCAAAACACAAAATTTGCAAATGATACTCCATTCATTACGAAGGAAACCTGGATTATCCTATTTGCACGAATCCAATGAGTTTCCTGATGCTTGAACAATGCCCCATCTGACTGGGCCTGTGTACTGGGGGCATAGCCATGATCATATGCAATCACATGTGCTGAGAAGTAAACGGGAGAGACCAGTTGCATTGTTCGTTCTTTTCAGAGGGGTATTAGATGCATTGTGATTAGATGGTGAAACTTTGTCATTGAGGAATAAATGATGGTAAGATTTTGAAAAGTTTTGTCCAGGGAGAAATTTCTCTTATCACTGTGATTGTGCTTGGGTGAGGTGTAAGTTGGGACTTGATAAGTAAACGATTCCAAGGCTAGCAAACCACAATCAATCAAATATTTGAAAAGCCGAACGGCAACAGTTGGCTTCATTTGTTGTTCTACTTGTCATTCATGAATTATCAACCTTTCTTCTTTACATCAATGAGATCTGAGAAAAAAAAAAAAACTGAGAGAGGATGGTGAGAACAAGCTTCTTTTGTATCTAAGTGTAACTATATTACTTGAAAGCTGTTTTGGTGGTGGAGGAAGAGGAATACAGGAGTGAAGATGCAGAGAAGCTGGTATTGTTGCTTTGTGAGAATAAGCAAGGCTTCGGCGTGGTTGATGATGAAGTTGTTGGACCAGCTACAGTATTGGTCGCTGGAGATCCTTTGAGGAGTGCGTCCACCTTTGCGTACTCCTCTCTTTCGTGTCTGATCTCCTTGAGCATGGCCGCCACATCTTTCATGGTCGGCCTTTCATCTGGGGAAGGATTTACGCAGAGTAAGGCCACACCCAATGCCTGCATCATCTCCTCTATCTCTGATTCAGGCCTGGCATGTAGGGTTGGATCAAGAACTTCAATTCCTCCCTTGCTCTGCCTCACCCAGTCAACTACATGGAGCCCATCTGGAATTGTTGGATCAATGGGTTGCTTCCCTGTTAGAACTTCCAATACAACAACACCATAACTATAGACATCACTCTTCCCTGTGATCTTCATCATGTGTCCATACTCTGCAAACAACAAAACAGCCATGTTAACGTGAAGATCAATATATATGAAAGTTGAAGGAGATCCATTTGAAGCAACAATGGAAAGATACCAACCAGGAGCAATGTACCCATATGAACCAGCAACAGTATTTGATGACCGAGCATAATCTCCATCTACGACGAGCTTAGCCAGCCCAAAATCAGCAATATAAGGTTCAAATTCAAGACCAATGAGGATGTTATTGGCTTTGATGTCTCGGTGGACAATGGGAGGGACACAGTCATGGTGCAAGTATGCCAGGCCTTGAGCAGCTCCCAACACAATCTGGTATCTCAAATCCCACTCCAAGCAACTTCCACTTCTCTCATGGAGGAGGCTACCCAAGCTTCCATTAGGCATGTAATCATACATTAGCAGTCTTGTGTTTTTATTCCAGCAACAGCCCAAGAACCTAACAATGTTCTTGTGACGGATAGAGCCCAATGTCTTCACCTCCGCCGAGAAAGAGTCTCGAATAACACACCTATCATTGTCATTAGTGGAAGCCATTGTTATTGGCCAGAGCTTCTTCACTGCAATCACTTCACCATTGTCCATATCAGCACGATATACCACCCCAGAACAGCCCTTCCCAATCACATTGGCATCTACAAGACATCTTAATATTTTATCCACTGTGAAGTTGAGCTTCTGGAATGGAGTGAATTGCCAAGGCCAAGACTCTCCACCCATCTCAGAATCATCATCTTTGATAACTCTACGGGCTCGAATCACTGCAACTGTTCCTAGGATCGCCATCAACACTGTCAATGTAACAAGCAATGCTATTGCTAACTTAAGCTTTTGGGATCGAGCCAAAGCATTGGTTTCCAATTGCACCCCAGTAACATTGCTCAAGAAACAAGAGTCCCAGCCCCTCACACACAGGCCTTGGTTGCCGCCCCATTCCGTTGCCGATAACTGCCGGAATAGCTTGTTGTCAGGAAGATAACCGGTGAAATTGTTGTAGGAGATGTTCAGAGAGACAAGATTCGCAAGCCCGGCAAGCGGTGTCAAGTCCCCATCAAGCTTGTTATGTGAGAGATCAAGTATGGAGAGCTGGCTGAGTGATGATATCTGGGTGGGAATTGGCCCTGTGAGAGCATTGCCACTGAGATTGAGAGCAATGTCAAGACCCTTTATCTGACACAATTCTGTAGGGATATTGCCAGAAAGCTCATTGCTGCTAAGGTCAAGATATTGGAGATTTGTACAGAGGCCAAGTGATGGAGGTATTGATCCAGAGAAGGAGCTTTGGCTGAGGATGAGCTTGTTCAATGAAGCAAGACGGCCAATGCTTGCTGGAATGCGACCAGTGAACCGGTTTGATGAGACATCTAAAACCTGAAGTGCAGTGAGAGAGGATACAGAGTTGGTCAGAGCTCCTTCAAGTGAGTTGTAACTGAGATCCAACATCTGCAACTCTGTACAGCTTCCAATCTCATCTGGAATAAACCCAGTTAATCGATTCACAGAAAGATCAAAAAAATTGATGCTCTTGAGACCCCCAATCTGTTTTGGAATATCTCCACTGATCCTATTGTTTCCCAATCGCAACCGAACAAGGGAGCTGCAGTTGCCAATCTCCACCGGAATCGAACCTGAGATGTCATTTGATAACAAGAGGAGCTTCGTTAGATTCTGAAGATTAAACAGACCAGGAGGGATAATCCCAGTGAGCGCATTGTGAGACAGATCAAGCGATTGAAGGCTACTGCAACTCGCCAAGCTAGATGGAATGCTTCCCTCGAGCTGGTTCTGCCAAGCATAGAAGACATTCAAATTCACTAACTTGCCGAGCTCAGGTGGGATTAATCCATCGATTTGATTGGTATCTAGTTGCACCTGGACAAGATTTGTAGCATTGGAGAGAACAGAAGGTATCGAACCAGAGATGTTATTGTTACTCAGCATCAGCTCCTGGAGCTCTGAGAGACGCCCAAAAGACAGAGGAATGCTTCCAGAGAAAGAATTTAAGGAAAGGTCGAGCATGATTAAGTTGCTACAGTTGCCAATCTCATCTGGAATTGTCCCAACGAAGTTGTTCTGCCATAGAAACATCTTCTCGAGCTTCCCAAGATTACCAAGCTCTGGTGGAAGTGAACCAGAGAGTGAGTTTTCATAGAGATACAGATTGACAAGCTCTGAACAGTTACCAATCTCCGGTGGAATCTCACCAGAGATCATGGCTGTATAAACAGAGAGCGTCTGGAGTTTGCTGAGCCTACCCAATGAAGCAGGCAAGACCCCAGAAACCTGAGTATCTGCGAGACCCAATAATGTCAGATTTCCACAGTCGCCGATTTCATCTGGGATTTTTCCGACGATATTCTTGTTCCCTCCTGCGCGAAAAATTTGAAGGTTTGACAGTTTGCCGAGCTCAGGTGGCAGAGAGCCTCCCAGACGGTTATCGAAGATGAGAAGATTTTGAAGGCTAATGCAGTTTCCAAGCTCAGATGGGATCTTGCCGGTGAGTTGGTTTGAGTTCAAGATTAAATCTTGGAGGTTTCTGAGCTTTCCAATGGTTGCTGGAATGCTACCCACGAGACTGTTTGAGCTGAGGTCGATGACTGTGAGAGAGGAGCAGTCTGCAATGTCATTGGGTATTGTTCCGGTGAGATTGGCATCAGAGATGATGAGGGTCTGAAGGAAAGTGAAGGAAGAGAGATTGGAAGGGATAGGGAGAGCAAGCTCAATGGACTTGATGGTGATTTGGGTAACGAAGCCATGAACAGAGCAAGAGATGTAGCTCCATTTACAGGGGTCTGGGTCTTGTGGATTCCAGTCATGGAATGCAGAGGCTTCAGTGGAGATTGTTGAAGAATCATGTATCCATGAGAGTAGTGTGAGTGCTTCATTGTTAGGAGCAGCTTCAGAGGAACTGATATGAAATGCTAATGCAATTGAGAAGATGATAACAAGGACAAGGGTGAGGCTTCTGAAATGAGGGGATTGTTGTTTTTGGTGGTGGTTTTGGTGTTGTTGCCTCGAGCTGGGCATCGCCACTGCATCAAATCCGAAACCTCACTTCACGAGCTTGCATCGGGTCTCCTGCCCAGGGCTTCCTTTCTTTCTCTATTATCTTAAACTGTTATCTCTTCTGCAAGTTTCGATGCTACTCTGCTTACTTAGCAAGCAAAACATACACAGATACAGAGGAGGGAGGGAGGGAGGGAGGGAGAGGGACTGAAGAAAGAAACTTTACAGAAAGAGAAAAACTTTAAAATAAGAGAGGTTGGCAGATTTGCAGCTTGCACCACCACTACCACCATGCCACCCCTCTCTCTCTCTCTCTCTCTCTCTCTCTCTCTGGAATTAATGGTGTTTATTTGGGTTTTTTGTAAAGCTTAAGTAAGAGTGGATGGTGTTAGATGGGGCCACGCGCAGGAAGCATGAACAAAGATAGCATGTGTTCATCCATTGGTTTCCTCAACCATGTATGTACCTAGCTTATTTATAGTACTTCTTTCTTCATGTGTTTCTGGGCTGGCTTTTCTGGCTTCTGCTCTGTTTCTGTGCAGATGGCTCAGATCATAAACAGACAATGCAATAGTTACTTAGTGCTTATATATTTAAAATTTTGACTCTTCCATTTGATTATAAACGAGGGAGAGAGAGAGAGAGAGAGAGAGAGAGAGTGGTTGGCTCAATTTTTCTCCCTCTTTTGGTTTTGTGCTGTTTGTTCAGATGAATCTCTTGTGTTTCATTTGGGTTGGTGTTGAAGAAGAGTATACATGGTGCTTACTGTCAGGTTGTTGGGACCCGCCAAACTACCGAGCTATGGTCCACTGCTATCATGTAAAATCGTATGGACGCAATGGATTGGGGGGAAAGGATCCCTACCCCAAGCATTTAAAGACTCTGTATCATGCCATCCTGATTTTACCAGCTTTTCATATCAAAATCTGATACCTTTCCCATGTTTTTCAGTTTTCTAATCATCCTAGGTTTTACTTTGCTGACCCACTTTATATTCCTTAATCTTGATCACTCAATTAATGGACTTAGATAGATGATCTCTCACCCCTAAATTAGTTTTATTTATCAGAAGTTAGGTTTCCCCCTGGATCAGTTATACTATTATTGCACTAGAGTTATATCCCAACTTCATCTTGTATTCTTTTCCCTACAGTTTCCTCTTTTCAGTAAATACTAAATAAGGGTGTTCCAGTGCATGAGGCTTTCGTTACTGCAAGGGCATAATGTATGCAGCTTTACCCGAAACTCTTCCGTTTTTTGAAACCATGACCACCAAGTTGCAATATATCAATCGGACCGTTACACTAAGACTTGCCCTCTACAAAGATTGGGCAATCCAAGCATTTGGATGAACCAATGAAAACCTCTCTCTCTCTCTCTTAAAAATTAGATTGGAATCAGTCAATACGACTCTGAATCAACCAAAGCCAATTCTGATTAACCCCGATTCCATCTGTACTAAGTCCAAACGAGTCACTCGTGTCTATAGTTTGAGGAATCAAAATTGGATCGGGTGAATTGCTTGATTCCAGCTGATTCTTAAAACCCTCTTTTGAATCGTCCATCATTAATATTTGCTATTCATTTTTAGCAATTATTTTATTCTTTTAGTTAGTAAAATAGCAAAAATCAATGAAATTTGCAGTAAGATCCCCAAGTTTATTGAATGAAAATTACAAAAAATACACATTTTGGAAAAATATTTTCTTCTTCTCAAAAGAAAGTTTCATGGACTACTTAAGATGAGCTTAAACAGCTTTCAAAAATTTCAGAATATTATATATAAAAGATTAATTTACATAATAGGGTTTGGCTTCATATCAGTATATATTATTGAATAGAAAATGTGGGTAAACCTGTTCTTGTATGACAGAGTAATTGACTGATGCTATCCTTTCTTATTTCTTCACTAAATGATAACATATAAGAAAAAAAAATTGTAAACAACTCTGAAGGACCAATTTCAAGATTAAATATTTTTTAAATCTTGTATTAGACTTAAATATGTTCCCATTGGATCCCCTGAACTGCTCTGAATGTATGATACTGGCATAATAATGAGACAAACAATTTAAAGACAGAAAGTGATGGGAGGAAATTTTTATTATGAAGAGATTAGTTGTTTTACTATCAATTGTCTGGAAATATTAAAACCTCAAAATTTCTAAGTGCATGCTTTAGATTTTCAAAGTTTTTTAAGTTCAAATGATCTCATTCATGGATTCTAAATCCATCTGTTTAGTCAATATGATTGACTCAAAACCCTTGTCCCTCTTCCTTGATTATCTTATGGCTGCCATTAAAGTCTTTAATGCAGAATGTTAATGGGTTTTGAGGGTATTCTAATCTGATGGTTGAGGATTGGACCGTGTGTGTGATTGACCTTACGAAAAATTGATAAATTAAATAATAGATTATTTATAAAATTTTAATTTTTTAAGAGTATTCATCGATAAGTGATTAGTGCTGTTTGCCATTAGATCCAATGGGATTTGTATGTTTTTATTCAATTAAATACAATTCTCAAGGAGGTAGAATCATTTCTAATGCATAATTTACTTCTCTTAACTGTATAGAGCCTGACTTTTACAGGGTATCCTAAGGAAGGAAGTCTACAGTGTAAGATGATGTTTGATGATCTTGTTTAATCTCGATATGATCCGACGGTCCAAAAGGGGTGAAGGTAAGATATGTATTTTAGGTGGGTCCCCATTATCCAATGATGGAGCCCACCCAACAGTGGGTACTAAAAGTCTAAAAGGAGAGAAAGGAAAGGTATGGGTCCAGTCTATAAAGTCTCAAAAAGTTACAAAGCAAATAAGCTTAAGGTTAGGGAAGGAATAATTAAGATTTGGAGGGGGGAGTGGGAAGAGTTAGGTTTTAGAACACAATCCCTGATTTTGAGACTAATGCACGTGGTAGGAATCCAACTTCCACTAATTGCCCTGATCACCAAACCCTCCTTTGTCACAGTATTTTAATATAAAAAAGATAAAAAAATATTGTAATGGATAGATTCCATGGAAGGTCACTTGAACAAGCTCTGCTTTAAAAAAACCCAAAAAAAAATCTGCTTTAAAAAGGGCTAGACAAGGACCCAAATTGCAGCCCTTATTTTTAGGGTTGTGACATTGGGAAGCTCCCCAGTGGAATCTCTACACGTTGTTACCTGTCTTGTAAGTCCACCTAAACCCCCTCACATACGTCATACCCTTTTAATTTTGAGTTTCAAATTTGGATGAGAATAAGATAAGCTAGGATTGCAACTTGCAAGGTCCTATCTGATAGTGATAACAAGTTTAGATCACAGAATGACCTTTTTATTGGAGGCTCATGTGCCCTACTGCCTTCCCTTACGAAAAAACCTCAAAAGATAAGAATGCTCTTTGACCCCAAAGGCCTAACCCAATACCACAAGCCATCCAAAGCATTTTTTATTTGGGCTTATGGACTCTCCCGCTTTCTTTATGATTCTTATCTCTATTCCAGTTTACATTTATCTATCTATCTATCTATCTACCTATATATATATATATATATATATATATATATATATATATATATATATATATATATATATATATATATATAAGCAAAATATGGAATCTTTTTGTACGGTACTTATCCATTAATCATAACTTTCTATGCCTAAATCCTAGTAAAACAAATATCCAAAACTACCATCAAAGTCGTAACCATGCGACTAAAATGCCCCTAAAAGTTGTGCTCGCCATGATCCTACTGACCATAATTTGAACTAACCAGATCGAGTGTGTCTTGTGTCAATATGAAACTGACCATAATTTGAACCAACCAGAGTTTGAACTGCATCAGGGTCAGTCATAAATCAGAAAAAATGGTGTCGTGGGTCCTTGCAAAGAAAGTATCAAGTTGTGTAAGGTGGGTTGACCAGTTTGGTTTGGAATATGCATGGCAAGGTCAACTGTAACAACCTTAATTCAAAGTAGTTCGGAGTAAGTAGAAAAACCAGTTGGGCTGGGTCTAGACTTGGCAAATGTGGATGTGATGATTGTTGATAGAACAGAGTTTCCACCAGTGTCAAGTTCTTCTTTCTTTTTTAAGAATCGATCATGTGACAAACAAAATGGAAAAACAGTTATTCAATTCACAAATGGGCGCAAATGCAAAAGTAGACCTGTTGTAGGTCAATCCAAAAAGAGAGGGGGGGGGGGGGGGTGGATGGTTCATATCACTCACTGTTGAGAGAAAATCAAAGTAATTGATGGGGAGAAAGTATAAAGAAGTGTGGACTTAGAGAGCAGAGCGGTCGTATCAACCATGGCCTCGATTATTTTCGCCTCCAGTTTATCGTCATCTATCCAGACACAACTCTGCCGATGCAAAAGCGCCTTCTTTTTGCTCTTTTTATATATATCCTCCACTCGTTTTTCTCTTGATCTCCAATATTCCAACTTCTCTCATCTTTCTTTCAACTGCATTCACCATAACAACCAGATATATGTGAATAATAAGGATGACCCAAAAGAAGAACATCAAGAATTTAAAAGAACTTGTTTACCGACCGACTTCCATCACAGCCAATGCAATGCCAAAGCATTAAATAATTGTGAAAGGCCACAGAAAAATGTTTAAAAACGTTCCGTGATCCTTCATAGAATTCATGGTAAATCGATCATGCTATTTTACTAACCATGGTTGAATCCCTTGTCAGGAAACATTTGGCTATTGATAAAACTGCAAATTGCTCATCACATCTTCATGCAAACCAATCAGTAGAATATCATTCCTCATTATGGTAAACTTGCAGAGAAAGGACCAATTCTTTGAAGAAGACAGAAGGACCAAGAGACAATTGTTGTCAAAATCTTGAACAACTCACAGAGAACAAAACAGCTAATAGAACAGCAACGAATATTGGGCTGCAGGGCTGGTCCCATTCTTGAAAGTCCACAATGCATAAAAAGACCACAATGACTTCTAAGGGCCCGACCAGTCCTCAATGGTTCCAGAATTTTTCTCTTACAATATAATCTGCAGCGAAAGCATCCCTTTTCTTAACAGCCACCAATGTTTAGTGTTTCCAAATGACTTGTAAAGAGTGGCTTAATTACTTATTTTTAACACTATTGATTTTGGATACATTTAGTTTACTTCTCAACATTTATTAGGGTAACATGTCCATATATTGAACTCTAAATTTGATAGTTCCTACTTGCTAGGGGGGTAGATAACAACAGATAACGAAAACGATAAGGCCAAAATGGTTCTGTTGAGCGAACCATGCCTTTGGATTGACTTTCTGGAGAAAGCCTGGCCTTGTTAACTCAAAGAGTCATCCTAGGATTCAAAAGTCTTATCTTTTTTCATCTACTCAAAACAATAATTAATAAATGTATACAAGTAGTTACTGTAACTACCCACTAATCTCTTACAACTTCTCCCTTTCAATAACTTTTCCCCTACAGCTTCTCCCTGCTACTTCTCCCCTTTGATAACTTTCTCCACTCACTAACAATTATTCCCCATTATCTTATAACTACATCACACACATAACCAACAACAACAACAACAACAACAACAAAGTCTAATCCCAACTAAATGGGGCCGGCTACATGAATTCTTATCCTCCAATCCGCTCTGTTTGATGTCATACATGAAACAAAGCTTAAGCTATGCATATCTTTCCTCACCACCTAACTAGAGTCATCTTAGGCTTAGTTTGGATACATTTTTATTTCTGTTTTATTATAATTTTTTGCTTTTTTAGGCGTTTGGTATCATTTATCGGTGCTATTTATGATAAACAAAAATGAAAATAAGATCAAAAATCAAAAAGAGGTTTTGAGCTCTTCTTTATTTTTGTCCAAAAACAATTGTTGGTTGTTTTTGCGGATGTGTTTAATGAACATGTGTTTTTTAGTGAGGCTAAAATAGTAAAATTAATATTTTTTATAACATTTGCTCTAAACCTTTCAATTCTCTCCCTCTCTCCCTCTCCGATGGAAACATTGCAAGGCACAGACGTGGGCACCAATCATCACCGTCGCCTGCAACCTCCTCTCCGATGGCTTCCCACATGGCTGTCCACATGAATGCGGGGTCAGAAATAAACCCATGGGAGGGTCTGGATGCTTCCACAGAAACAAACATATCGAATCTGCTAGAAAGGATATCACTGCAAATCCTCTTCAAGTTGGAACAGATCTCAACATGAATCTGAATAACAAATATCGCCGCAATTTTTGTTGGAAAGTGATTTTCGAAAAAGAGAGTTTTTGAAGTACTGGTTTGTGGTTCTTCATTATGACTATGGAGTTGGCTTGATTGTAAAGAGAAGAAAGAGAGTTGATATTGTGAGTAAAATTATCAACAAGAGATGCACAAATTTCGAGAAGAACAACAATAAGTCTTGCTTTACAACAAAATTATCATCAAGAAGATGCTTTACAACAGATTTCGAGAAGAACAATTGTAACATAACATCTAGAACAAGAATATGCTTCACAGAGCCCTAGTCTTACAGAGATGGAAACATAACATCTAGAACTAAAATTGGATTCCTTTCACTTTCGAGGTTTTTGAAAGCCTTTTTTTAGCCTCAGCCAGGTTGTAGATTGGAGAAGGTTTCTCCATTCTTGTTTTTTAGGTTGAGGTTATTGATTGCGCTTCACTTATTTGTATATAGAAAAGAGGTGGTGGTGGCAGTTGATGTGGCGCTGCTGGAATTGACAATGATTAGTACGCCTTGAGAGATCGCTCACTGAGTTATTTGGATTGATTGATTTGCCGAGATTGTTTGAGAAACCAATGTTTCGAGACACCATTCTTCCCCTTAGTTTCAGTGGAGTAGTTTTTAGCACTAACCAAATTAGGGAGAGAAGCTAAGGCATTGTTTGATAACACTCCAGCTCCCATGGAGCTATTTCTGGTCCAGAGTTGTTTTCTATTTCTTCTCCAGAGTCCGGATTTTTGGAGTAGAATGTTGTTTGATAACGCTGCTCCAAAATCAAAAGACTATGCTTCCAGAATGTTGTTTGGTGGTGACGGTGGCGGTGGCGGTGGCGGGGGAAGGGGTTGGTGGCGGTGGCGGTGGGGGGGGTGGCGGTCTTTGGTGGGTGGTGGCGGCGGCGGCGGTGTTGGTGGGTGGTGGTGGTAGGTGGTGGTGGGTGGTGGCGGTGGTGGGGGGTGGGTGGTGGGTGGTGGGTGGTGGGTGGTGGGTGGTGGGTGGGTGGCGGTGGCGGTGGTGGTGGTGGTGGCGGTGGGTGGTGGCGGTGGCGGTGGCGGTAGTGGTAGTAGGAGGTGGGTGGGTGGTGGTGGCGACGGTGGTGGTGGGTGGGTAGTGGTGGTGGTAGGGGGTGGGAGGTGGTGGTGGCGGTGGGTGGTGGTAGGTGGTGGGTGGTGGTGGCGGCATCGGTGGTAAGTGGTGGGTGGTGGTGGTGGTGGCAGCAGTGGTGATGGTGGCGGCGGCTATGGGTGGTGGGTGGTGGGTGGTGGTGGGGATGGTGGCGGTAGAGGGGTGGTGGTGATGATGGCAGTGCCAGTGGTGGTGGTAAATAGCAGTTGGTAGTGGTAATAGCTCTGGAACAAGAGAAGTAAGTTTTTTTAACTCCAGTTTTTTAGCTCCCAGAGATATTTTTAGAACGGTTCACTCCATGGAAGTCAAAACTTGAACCGTGTTTATCAATTGTTATTCTACTCCGGATTAGCTCCGGAGCTAAGAAGTAAGGAGCTAGAGTGTTATCAAACGGGGCCTAATTGATTTGCTTATTTCCAACCCAAGAAGGAGCTACTTCAGTCACGTTCTTGGGGAATCCGTTGTAATTTTAGTTTATACTCGATAATCTTTGTATCGCATAGAGGAGCTATTGTGCGATGCTTGAGAAAGAAGAGGAAAGGAAGTGAAATGCAGGTTGCTTCTTTAGATCTACCGGATATCTTACCACGCAATCGTAAATCACCAGCTTCGCTGTCGATCATTGGCTCATATTTTTCCCTAGAAGATTGTTCAAGGCGAAATAAGAAGTTCAAGGAACATGTAACCGCGGAAGCTGTTGGCTCTTGTAAAAGTAGAATAACTCACTTCCCCTCCTTGCGGTGGCTCTTCTTTGGATCCACATGTAGGAGGTCACAAGAGGAAGATCGATTGAAATGTATTTTGAACATACACACCGAATCTATTTCTCATTATACAATCTATTTTTCATTGTAGGTACCAAACAACATTTTATTTTCAAAAATGATTTTTGTTTTGAGTCTGCCCTAGCTCTTTTAGATCCTTCAATCTAAATTAAATCATTCCTTCATATTGCCACATCTAACGGCCTCCATTGAACATGACCGTACCATCTCAAATGACTTTCTCATAGCTTATCATGTATCGGCGCTACGACCAAATCAGCTCTAATACAATCATTTGTTACCTTATCCTTCTTAGTTTTGCCACACATCCATCTAATGCAATATAAATATACTCTAGAACAAATAAAGGAAGCCAAACACACCCTAAGCCAAGCCTACGAGCCTAGCCGCAGAGAAACCTAACCACAATCAAACTGATTTGGCCACCGCAATATAATTAGTTATCACTTCTAATATAATTAGTTATCTCTTCTCCATAGTTGTTTTGGTTTGTTTCCTAAATTAGGAGATAGCATATAATTTAGGAAAAGGAATAATTAAATAGTTTAGTTTATGTTGGAAACTTTCTCTAATCTGTTAAGAAAGTTTCCTAATCATTTTCTATTCTGTTTTGGATAAGTTTCATAATCTTTTTCTATTTTGGACTTTCCATAGCTTGTAAACAATAGTCTATATATATATATATAATGAAGGAGAAGAGAAGAGTAGACTTTGATAAATCATAAAATCTGTTACGATTTCTAGTTGGATCTCTCTTGGTTGTGAGACTCAATTGCAGGCTTACTTCTTGATCCTTTTTGTTCTTTTATCTTTTAAATCTCTCTCATAACTCCTCTTAGGCAATTTCGATTCTACTACTACTGTGCTGCACACATGAATACTAGAAGATTGAAGATTCCAATTAGATCATGTCGTTAGTTAGTTACCAGAGGCGTCATCAGAGCATAGATAGTTTTCGAAAATTCATACCTTCTTCATCGGTGGTTGGATCACTCTTAGATTCCGGTAATGTTATCAAGCATATCCTAAAGTCCAACGTCTCCAAGTTTAGTAATCATCCAACGGTCAGATTTTCGAATTAGTTAAATTTTCCATAAATTTTCTATTTTAGTTTTCTAGGTTGGTCAAGAAAAGATCCTGCAAAGGAGAATATTGTGTGTGCAACTGCTAATTCCCTTTTGCATCACCCTCTCAACATTCTCATCTCAGCTACACTAAATATATTTATATGATGCTTCTTAACTATCCAACATTCCGCACCGTACATCAAAGATGGTCAAATGATTGCCCCATAAAATTTTCCTTTAAGTTTAAAGGAATATGCCGATCACACCCGCATAACCGACTAAGGGTGTCAAATTTGGGCCCAGCCCAGTAGCACGGACCAAGCCAGCCCGATATAACCCTAACCCAATCCAGACCAAGCCATTAATTGACAGGTTTCGGTCTGAGCTTGTAAAGCCCAACACTGTTTCAGCCCAAACCAAAACCAGACCGGACCGGCCACTTAAAAAGCATGAGCTAGCCCGAACCGATAATACCCAACCCGAACACTGGTAAGGCCGATTAAGAAGCCCAAGCTAGCCCAAACAGATTCTTTTTGCTATTCAAATAATAACCAATTGACTGACGATCTAACGATTCTAACCAAATAAATGCAAATATGCAATCCATTATCCATGCTTAGATGCCCATAAGATCGATTAAAACTCAATTGCTCATAATTGTATTAAATTTATTGATAGAAATAAGAAAAAAAGTTAAATAGCATGGGCCCGATAAGCCCAGACCGGACCGAGCCAATCCAAAATCGGCTTGATAAGCCCAGCCCGATAACAAACCGACACCGGACCGGCCCGATAGTTAACGTGTCCAGACTTCAGCCAGCCCACCCTAGCCCGAACCCTTAATGGACAAGTTTTGGGCTAGGCTTATAAAGCCTGACACCATTTCAGCCTAGACCGAAATCGGACCGGACCGTCTCGTTGACACCCTTATAACTGACTACCACTTATATGCAAAACCATGCATGTAACACAATTTAAAAAAAAAAAAAAAAAGGAACATGCAAATTAGATTTATCTCTTCTGTTTTAGGCTGGAATAACCCAGACAACCTGATTCATTTGTTGGCTAATTAACAAGTTTGCCTTTTACACTCCCAACTACATTCCACTATAGCTACTTGGGAATACTGTTAGACTGATAGTTCCTGTTGAAACTATTCTTATGCTTCAATTATATCCATGAAATGGTATTTAGGGTTGACGTGGATGACCCTTTTCTTCCTCTTTGCTCTAGCATTATGCCATGGTTTCAGTATTGAAATGAGATCAGTTCATCCCATGGTTAAGAAGTATCTACTGTCTTAATCTTGATTAAGAAATTTATTTTTCAACTATTATCGTTATGTTACTCAATATTGAGACTATAAGTTTTAGAGCATAACATGAACATATCAAAATCTCTGCCAAATGTCCAATATAATCACCTCACGGCTATACGACCAACATGACTACACTACAGTGTTATCAAGATCACCCAACATACTGAAGTTTTTAGGTTCATCTTCAAATTGACATTTTAAAAAAATTAAAATAAAATAACTGAGTAGAAGGCATCCAGTGCCAATTAAATCCATCATTCAATCATATAATTGGAAACGATCCCATTTACAAAACCTAATAGACTTAAAACGGTTGGCCAACTTTCCTCCATCAAATTTGAACTTCGCACATGCCTGTCCCCTAGTAATTCTCCAAATAGGGGTACCTGGGATAAAGACTGCACTATGGGACTAGAATTCCTTAATGGGACATTAGTTGCTTATGTTATTGTCTTGTTTTGATTTTTCCTCTAACCTCAACAAATTCATTATTAAAAAAAAAATAAAAAGAGATCGTTCATGGAACTAGAGAATGCCATGAAAGCTAAGAGAGATAGCATTGGATGATGTAGGGGAAGAAGGAACTGGTTTCAATTTCTCAAAAATAAATAAGATAATAAATGAAACAAATAATAAGAAAATAAGAGTAAAGAAAAACTGCAATAAAAAGAAGAAGAAGTTGATCTACTCACAAGGGTTTGACGGAACTCCTCTTCTAGGACCTTCCGCTCGGCAGCTCGTGCCTGAGCCATGGCAGCCTTGGCAGCCTTTCGTTCCTCCCTAGCAATACGAATAGCCTCTCTCTTGGCTTCGTCCTTCAATTGCTTTTCCTGCTTCTACAACTCCATCTCATAGATATACTGCTTGCGAAGCTCCTTTACCTGTTTCGTGTAATCCCTCCTCAGCTTCCCCAGATTTGCTTCTGCTTCCTTTGGATCCTTGGGGGCTTTCCAGCTCCCTAAAAACTCGTTGGCCTCCGAGAACTCGTGTTCAAGCTGGTGTTGGTGATGGTGAGAAGGCGTCGTTGATGTTGTCTTGAAACGAATGGTTTGGGTCAAGACAGATTTGACTCTTCGATACGTTGGAGCAGAGCGGAACATTTGACGACATGCCGCCATGAATGAATGAATTGAGCAGCTGAGAGCTGAGAGGCAGAGAGGGGGAAGACTCGAGAGAACCTCAGAAATGCGGACTCCGCGGTTCCCTGGCATAAGTTTATAATGTGAATCGGTCATACATCGAATCGGAATCGTTTTCGAAACAATTCCAATGGACCGGCGTTGATAAAACTTCAACTGGGACATGGTTCAAATCTACCCAACTTCAAAAGGATTCAGAGAGAGGGGTAGAAACAGTTGTTAACCTAATTTAGTCATGGACTCCGGAGTAGTGGGGGGGGACGGATGGTGGTACAGTGGTGAGTGGGATGGTTGGTGACGGTGGTGGGGGTGGGAGGGGGGTGAAGGGTGGCGGCGGGTGGGTGGTGGTGGCGGTGGTGGTAGGTGATAGTTGGTGGTGGTGGTTGGTGGTGGTGGCGGTGGTTGGTGGTGGTGGCGATGGTAGGTGGCGGTGGGTGGTGGTGGTGGTGGGTGATAGTTGGTGGTGGGTGATAGTTGGTGGTGGGGTGGGGGTGGTGGTGGTGGTGGTGGTGGCAATGGTAGGTGGCGGTGGGTGGTGATGAGAGGTGGTGGTGGCGGGGTGGGGGTGGGTGGTGGGGCGACGAGGGGTGGGTGGTGGTGGCGGTGGTGGTGGTAGGTGGTGGTGGCGGTGGTTGGTGGCTGGTGGTGGTGGCGGCGATGGTAGGTGGCGGTGGGTGGTGGTGGTGGTGGCGGTGGTTGGTGGCCGGTGGTTGGTGGTGGTGGTGGTGATGGTAGGTGGCGATGGGTGGTGATTGAGGATGGTGGTGGTGGGTAGTGGTGGCGGTGGGTGGTGGTGGTGTGGTGGTGGTGGCGGCAGTGGGGGGTGGAGGGTGGTGGCGGTGGTGGGTGGTGGGGGTGGGTTGTGGTGGTAGTTGGTGATAGTAATGGTGTGGGGTGATTTTACCTAAAATTGTGCTCAAGTCGAGCATCATTTGAGCCCAAAAATGGATTCTAGGCCATTGGAGCCGGTTCACTCATGGATTCTCCGAAATCCGACCGAGTTACCAAACAGGTCACTTCATTTATGCCCGGAAGTCGAACCAACCGGGGGGAAGTTACCAAACACCCCCTCAATGTTCGCTAATTCGACCGATTCCGATCCGATTTTTTGAAACGATGCTTTTTCTCTCTCTCTCTCTCTCTCGTGAGTCGACTGTTTCTGCAAAAGAGAAATGGCGGCGACGAGGGCAGCGGCATCAGGAGCTGTATTGACTCGTCGGATAACCTTTGTCACCGGAAACGCGAAGAAGCTGGAAGAAGTGAAATCAATTCTGGGCAACTCCATACCCTTCCAATCCCTCAAGCTCGACTGTAATTTATTCATCTCTCTGTCTACACACAGACACACTCACAAACACTAACGCTGCTAATATGCTTTCTCTTATGCCTCTATGCAGTGCCAGAATTACAGGGAGAGCCTGAAGAAATCTCCAAAGAAAAGGCTCGACTCGCTGCAAAGGAGGTATTTTACCATTTCTTGTTTTCCCTTCCCAAAACTTCCTTTTATCAATTTATTAGTAGCTGTTGAGTGGTTTTCTACTTGTCCTGCGTGTTATGATAAATTTTAATTTTCTGTGGAAAGATACAAGGACCTGTGCTTGTTGAAGACACTTGCCTCTGTTTTAATGCCCTCGGAGGTCTCCCAGGTAACACATTGGACAAATTTTTCTTTATATAGATAAATAAGTAGGCAAATTATGACCCTCTTCGGTATCTTTCAAAATATATTGCAGGACCTTACATGTAAGTTTCCTTACATTCAATCTTGTTCCATTCCTCGATCAAGGTGATGCTTTTCCTTGACTGTGTACTACATCTTTTTGGCAAATTCTAATCATGGCTTCATTTACAATTTTGATAATGATTGTAGAACTTTAACAGATAGTATGAAATGCAATATTGTGAATTGTTCAACTTCTCTAAATGGTTGGACATTGTTGCATACGATTCAAGTTTCCCTCTCAAAGATAATCTACTTTAGAATCCAGTAACATACCGATGACTGACTTTTGGTTCCAATTGGAGATCTGACACAATGAGATATTCTGAAGAACTGTGGCATAGCTTCTTATATAGAGAGCCATTACCAGTGAGATTAGTGAAGAAATTTCAATGTCAGACAAGGATAAGAGTTCATTCTTATTGCGGCAGGAGTAGGCAATGAAGGAAATGCGGCAAAAGTAGGCAATGAAGCATTTCTGAAGAATCTTTCCCCATATTCAGGAAGAACTGTGGCATCACTGGCATAGCTTCTTTGAATGCTCCTTTTCCAAAAGAGTATGGGGAAAGATTCTTCAGAAATGCTGGCCTAGCTATGGACCAATTCGGGTCTTTGACCAAGAATGGAGATGGATTGCTAAGAAATTCAAGAGAAAGTCTACTGCTGATACTATAGTTAAGACTGCCTTTGCAGTTATGGTGTACCATATCTGGTTTGGGAGAAATTTAAGGAGTTGTACAGCAAAAGCTAGATCTTATGAGCATATCTGGGAAGCCATTATCTTCGATGTGCGTGGAATGTTGATGCCCTCCTATTTTGCTTCTCAGGAGTCTGAGAGGGACAGATTCATTCGTTTTGCTTGGAACATTGATCCTGGTTGAGAATATCTCTGGGCTGGGTGTTTTCCTTTGTTTTGTATTTTCTTCTTTTTTTTCTGCTTTGCTTTGTGCCTTCTTGATGGTGCTGGGTTTGGCTATCTCTTTGTAATTTGCCTGGTTCCTCCTTCTGGAGGACTAGGTTTTGTTCTCCCTGGTCTGGGGCTTTGCTATTATATTGATTCATTCATCAAAAAAAAAAACATGATATAATGGAAGAATGGGATTAAACCAGGACTGCAGTGGTAATTGTGGTTAGATTGGATATTTTCTATGAAGATCTTTTCTTGGCAGCACGAATAAAGGAAGATTGAATATGAGCCATGGTTAGTTCTAGAGGATTTTCCTGGGAAATGTCTGGAGAGCTCATCTTGGCTGCCCAGTTTTCTCCACCTTATTCTGAGTTAAAAGAACATCTTTATCTTCATCTGGTGGTTCATGGTGCTATGCTTTGCCATTTTATCACTCAGGAAAGAGATTTTGATAATGTATCTATCTGATTATGACAATCTAGAAACTGGAAACCATGTCTGAAGTCATCGGATGGTAGGATAAGCAGATGCTATGCTATTCTTTCTGCAAAGCTGCAAACAATCAGAAGTTTTTTAAACTACTGCACTAAGGACATATATTTTATTTTTTATTCTCTTCAATTTTCTAATACTTGTATACGTTATTATTCTGACACATTTCTGTTGTTTTGATGTCTCTAACGACTGCTCATTTATATTAAATCAACCAGCAAGTGGTTCCTTGAGAAGATTGGTCATAAAGGTTGTTTGACTTTCTGTTCTTGGAAATGCCTTATTATTTTTCCCTCTTTTTGCTTATTCTTGATTAGTTCATTCCACCTTGTAGGTCTGAACAATTTATTGATGGCTTATGAGGATAAATCAGCCTATGCTATGTGTGTATTTTCCCTTGCTCTTGGGCCAAATGTGGAACCAATTACATTTGTTGGAAAAACTCCGGTATGTTCCTGAGAATTATAAAGGCTGCATAATATGTAGATGTGTTTAATTCACTCTCCAGGAACAAGCTTCCAGAGACTGATTAGCTATCCAATAAGCTTTATAAACTGAATGGACTTTTGCAAGAAAATGCTGAGTTTGATTAATTTATTTTTACATCACATTTATGAGCAAATCTTCATTCTGTTTTACTAAACTTTTTTATATCTACCAATACTCTATAATCTAATACATAACTATTGTGGAATATTTTTTCGGTGATGGTCAAAGGTTTGTCTTTTATAGAAATGCAGCCTGAAAGATCTTGAAGCTGAATCTGGCATTTGAATTTCTAGTTTCCATGCTGGAATTGCTTATGGAATGAAATTGTTTATTACATTTTCCTACTGCATGGGCGCGTGCTCCTGTGGGAAGTGGAGGGTGCTTACAAAGCCAGTTGATTTTTGCACTACTGGGTTGGAATGGAAAATTAACAGAATCTATGAACAAAAAAAAGAACTAAATATTTTCCCTCTTCTTTATTCTAGATTTAGAAAAGCAAATAGATGCCAAATGCTGTCATAGGATCCATGCTAAATATTTAATGTTTAGTGGAGTCTTAATTCTGGGCCAGATAGTTTATTGTGATAATTGAGACAATAAAACTGCTGGACATGCATTGTATTTCCTGTATCAAAATATATATAATTTATTTTGTGTTAGCTTTTCTAGCCAGCAACGTGTACAAGTTGCATGCTTCTTTTATTAACTAGCATACCTTTTGAAATGATCTTTTCAGTAAGTTAGTTTCTCTGTTTAAGTTAGTTGCATGCTTCTTTTCTCTTTTTTTTTTGTACTGTTGAGTTTCCCTTAGTTTGTAACTTGTAACCATATTTACTTCATAAGAGGCTTGGTTGTTTCTGCAAAGAGATGACGTCCTTTTGGCTTGCAATATTAAGACAAGATATTGTATAGAAATCTAAAATGATTTTCTTCGTTATTTAGCAAACCAATATCACTCAAGATGTTATGATCCCACATTGAGATCCCACACTTACCAACTGTGGTTCTTAAGCCTTGGGGATCTCCCACCTAATAGGCTAGTCTTTTGGGTTGGGCTCTCCTTTGGGCTTGAGTTGTAACATTTGGTGCTTTCATTGAAAGGTCGGCCCTGCGGAAGGGGCGACTTAGAGAAGGAGCAACCTGGGAAAGGGCTACCTGGTGAAGCAGAGTAAAAGCCGTCCAGAGTGGGCCGACGCCCACGTCGGCTTTGAAAAGAGGGTGGCAATGTTATGATCCCACATCGAGATCCCACGCTTACCAACTATGATTTTTAAACCTTGGGGCTCTCCCACCTAATAGGCTAGTCTTTTGGGTTAGGCTTTTTTTTAGGCTTGAATTGTAACACAAGATGGGTCCTTTTTAAGTACAGCTGGTTGCATAGAAAATCTATGTGAATATTAAATGAAATGTTTCCGTTTTTTTTCCTTTAGATATTCACCAAAAAAAAACAGATGGGTCCAAACATAATTTAATGTCAGCATCCCTCTTCAAAATTATGAAAATCACTATGTCCTTTGCTTGGAAGCCTATGAACACTTGATATTCCTATTACACATTCAGGTAACACCGTGCATGAGTAGCAGTGGAAGTTGACTTCGTCTAGAGTTGCTCTTTTGATGGTTTTCACATTTGATCTCTGTTGAGCATTTTACATTTGGTTTCTCTTCAGCTTCTTGACAAAGCCAGGGTGTTGTCTTATGTAACTTATTTTGAGTCTCCCTGGCATGACAGGGCCTATAGAATATTCTGGTTAACAAAAAAAATCCACCTTTGTTTCATTCTGGTTTCCTGGCACTTAATCTGAATGTTAAACTTTATTATCAAATCTGTATCAATGTGATCCTATTGTGTTTATGATTCTAATTACTGTTACACTGGATTAGCATGTCTAACATTGATAAATCTGGTATTGACAATTCCACTATGAGAATTGATGGATTAGATTTTGAGTCACATTCAGTGTAACTTCCTTGCATTGCATAGGTTTGCTGATCTGTAGCTTGTGGCTGATATTTTAGGGAAAAATAGTGCTTCCAAGGGGGCCCAATGATTTCGGCTGGGATCCCATCTTTCAACCCGATGGCTATGAGCAAACGTAAATCCATCCTCCTGAGTCCCATTTAATATCTTGCTGTTTTTTCTCTCTTAATTATACTTGATCAAACCATCTGTGTGATGTTACATTAAACTGTTGCATGGCAGTTATGCAGAAATGCCCAAGGAAGAAAAGAACAAGATTTCTCACCGCTCAAAGTCTCTTTCCCTGGTGAAATCCCACTTTGCAGAGACAGGATATTTCTTCCAGATAGATCCTTCCATCTGACGAGACTAGCAACGTATACCTTCCAACAAAGACAATTTGAAATCCCCGAGAGAGCATTCTTTGGGTGATTTGAATACATCATCAAAACTTTCTGTAGCTTCTCAAGCCTCCATCCTACTGAATACTGACATCGGGAGGATATAGAGAACCTTGCAAAGTTGCTATTTGACTCTCTAAATAATGATGGAGAGAGTTCATATTCATACTCATGTATTTACTTTTACTTAATGGAGCTTTCTGATACCATTACACCTACATGGCTTCGGGTTTGGATGAGTGAACTCCCCCCCCCAGAATCTTGGTAAAATTTATTCAGCATCTTAAATTCCAAAGAACTCATTAGCTTGATTTTTGATATTTCATGGAGTTGTTAGGTTTTTGGATCACGGACTCTGAGTAGGCAATATTCCTTACTAAGATTTGCCCACCACAGTAAGCTTTTCTATTGTCGACTCCCTCTAAGAATTGTACCATAAATTCAACAGTTTTAGGTAATCACAAATTGCCTGCATTATTTTATAATTTATTCATTAGGAGATTGTCATTATTGCAACCTAGTGGTTACGTTTTCGAAACACGAAAACAGTTTCTCCATGTTGTGGGGATAAGGTTATATACATTCTATCTCTCCCCAAACCGTGCAATAGTATAAGCCTTGTGCATTGGAACTCACTTTTTCTTTTAGGAGAAGATTTTTTTGGTATGACAGTCCACATAACCAAGCCTTACTCATGTGTCTCATTTAACTATTTGGTATATTGGATTGGATTGAAATTTTATACGTAAGTAGACCCAGTCTTTGCTCATAGATCAAGTTTCAGCCGAAATAGAATTTCATTTTTTTTATATATTAGAAATCAGAACTGTCTCACTCATTAATAATTGGTACCGAGATCAAGTTTGGAACCAATTCAGGTTATTGGTATGTATATTTGACTCTACAGGGAACCGTGGTATTCACCAATAGTCTCCACATGAACAAGAGCCATCATTGAAATGATAGAATCGTTTGACATCTCTCACTATGATCTGTCGACCACAGATTCTCGATATGAATTTAGCTGTAGTGTGACAGTCACCACTTCTTGCTCCTCAATCTTCGGGAGATGCGAAGGTTCTGTTCGAACTTCCGGAAGTAGACACAAGTTTCATGGCTAGAGTTCGTAGAGCTTTCCATGGCTAGAGTTAAGTATCCCAAAAACAATGGCCAGCTTCTCACTGTGTATTGAGGCTTTGTTCTTTCCCCCCTTCACTAACATCATGCAGCAGAAAACTAGTATCTGGAATATATCCCGCCACCTTGATCTGCTGATTCAAGGCTTCCAACAGCATGTAAATTTCCTATAAACCTGGGGGTGTGATGTACCTCCTCCAAGAAATAGATGAGCTTTTCCATTGATCTCAATCCAACTACATCCAGGGTTCTTCTTCCTACCTTGATTCTTCAAAAGAGCTGTCAATTTGTTCCTCTTCTCACCTCCCAACTTCAGCATACATTTTTAAAAGCAGAACATAACTTCCATTGTTCTCTGGCTCCAACACAAACAGTTCCTTGGCAGCAATCTCCCCAAACTTGGCACAGAGCCATAGTAATCACCAGTAGTCTCCACATGAACAAAGGCACCTTTGAAATGATGGAATCCTTTGACATCTCTCACTATAAGCTCTCGACCATAGACAATATGAATTCAGCCGTAGTGTCTGTCACCACAGAATCACAGATGCAAAGGTTCTTTGTCACTCGAAGAACAGATCCAGGGCTAGAGTTAGAAGAAGCCCAAAAGCAATGGCCAGCTTTCATTATGTGTATTGAGGCTGTGTTCTTTCCCCTCTTCACTAAAATCATACAACAGAAAACTAGTATCTGGAATATATCCTGCTGCTTTAATCTGCTGAGGCAAGGCTTCCAACAGCATGTAAATTTCCTTTGCCTGTGGGTGCGATGTAGCTCCTCCAAGAAATAGATGAGCTTTTCTATTGATCTCAATCCAACTACATCCAGGTTCTTCTTCCTACCTTGATTCTTCAAAAGAGCTCTCAAACTGTTCACCTCTTCCCACCTCCCAACTTCAGCCAGGATACATGTTTGAAAGCAGCACATAATTTACTCTGTTCTCTGGCTCCAACACAAACAGTTCCTTGACAGCAATCTCCCCAAACAGTTCATTGGCACAGAACGATAGTAATCACCAATAGTCTCCACATGAACAAGAGCCATCTTTGAAATGATGGAATCGATTGACATCTCTCACTATGATCTCTCGACCATAGATTCTTGATATGAATTTAGCAGTAGTGTGACAATCACCACAGATGCGAAGGTTCTTTGTCACTCGAAGAACTGTTCCAGGGCTAGAGTTAAGAAGCCCAAAAGCAATGGCCAGCTTCTCACTATGTGTATTGAGGCTTTGTTCTTTCTCCTCTTCACTAACATCATGCAGCACAAAACTAGTATCTGGAATATATCCCGCTGCCTTGATCTGCTGAGGCAACGCTTCCAACAGCATGTAAATTTCCTTTGCCTGTGGGTGCGACGTATCTCCTCCAAGAAACAGATGAGCTTTTCCATTGATCTCAATCCAACTACATCCAGGGTTCTTCTTCCTACCTTGATTCTTCAAAAGAGCTCTCAAATTGTTCACCTCTTCCCACCTCCCAACTTCAGCATACATGTTTGAAAGCAGAACATAATTTCCACAGTTCTCTGGCTCCAACACAAACAGTTCCTTGGCAGCAATCTCCCCAATTTCCAAGTTCTTATGTGTTCGACAAGCAGCTAACAAGGCTCCCCAAATGCTCGGACCGGCTTTCATTGGCATTTGTTCTATGAGTTCCATTGCCTCCACCAGATGCCCAGCCCGGCCAAAAAGATCCACAACACAAGCATAATGCTCCAATTTTGGCTCAACAGAGTAAACTACAGTCATACGATTGAAATAGTTGAAGCCTACATCAACAAGACCTGAATGGCTGCAACCAGATAACAGACCTGTGAATGTAATAGAATCAGGTTGAACCCCTGCTCTTATCATGTTCTCAAAAGTCGAAATGGATTCCAAGCCACACCCATGAGATGCATAAGCAGTTATCATGGCATTCCAAGCAATCAAACTCTTCTCACTCTCAGGTATCCTATCAAAACAGTTACGTGCATCAACAAGGCTTCCACATTTAGCATACATCGCGACAAGTGCAGTCTGCACGGAAGAATTCTGATCCAAACCGATCCCGCGTGCATAATTATGAATCCTTTTCCCCTGTTCAAGAGCAGCCGAGTGGGTACAAGCAGGGAGGACACTCATGATAGTCACCCAATTGGGCTTTACTTCCGAATCCTCTCTCAGCATTTCTTCAAACAAACCCAACGCTCGGTCCGCAAGTCCATTCTGAGTATAACCAGATATCATGGCCGTCCAAGAAACAACGTTTTTCTTTGGCATCCAATAAAATAACGACTCAGCCACATCGATCACTACATTTTTCATATAACCTGCAATAAGAGCATTCCAAGACGAAATATCTCTAACGGGCATTCTATCGAACAATTGATGAGCATCCCTTATTTCACCACATTTCACGTACATATCAATCAATGAAGTCCCCACATACAAATCATACTCCCATCCAATTGTTAAACTCTGCCCATGAACACATTTCCCAGTTCGAATGAGCGACAAGTCCGCACAAGACTTGAGGACAAAGGGGAGGGTGAAGTAGTCCGGTTGAAGGCCTATACAGAGCATCCGAAGGTAGGTGATGAGTGTCCTCTCGGGGTACCCAAATCTAGTATACGCACGAATGATCGAGTTATACAGAAGCGATGAAGGGCTTCGAATTCGATTAAAGATGGCAACAGCTGAATCAATATCGCCGGAGCTGGCGTACATTGCA
Source organism: Protea cynaroides (assembly GCA_028583415.1). Lineage (NCBI taxonomy): Eukaryota > Viridiplantae > Streptophyta > Magnoliopsida > Proteales > Proteaceae > Protea > Protea cynaroides. The sequence goes on from CM053275.1 coordinate 17,836,514, forward strand.
ACCATCTTTGCACCAAGGAAGGCGCTCGGGTGGAAGCCTCGAAGTGTCATGTGGGCATGGACTTGCTGGCCTAGTTTGAGGATGTGGGTACCAGTTAAGAACTGGAAAATCGGTACGTAGGATAGCAATTGAGGAGGGTTTTCTCCGATGAGCTCCAAATGGGAGCGCAGCTGTGCAGCTTGGGTACTCCAATTCCATGTAGGCGGTGTTTCGATTTGCGGTGAAAGGCGAGAATGTATGAGAGAAGCAATGGAAGAATAGGAAGGCCTGGCTTCCTTTCTCTTAAGGCTCACTGCCAATCGGTGTAGATAAAATTGCATTTCCCCTTCCTTGTTAGTTGAATGGGAAACTCAACTTAGAGTGAAATTCTGCTGCCAAAAACAAGAGAACTCAGATACTAACACCTTCACATGCAAAACTGTATATCTCAATAGAATAAAAATAAACCAGAAACACAAGAGAACCGAAATCCCAGTATATAAGTACGAAAATCTTGCAGGTTCTGGAGTTAAAATCAGTGATGCTAGAGAGTCCATGTCCGACTACCTTGCTCTCTCGGCCGGCGGTCACGCATCACATAGAGTTTTTCACATCCTGACTGAAGTTAGTCAATATTTGGGTTTCTTTGCCACTCGATGGGCTTTTCATTATCCTCCTGGGGCACTACATATTGGCTACACCTCATGACCTCGTCAAAAGGAAGATTCTGAGTTTGACTCTTCTTATCATTTTAGGGCCACACACATAGAGTGTTAAGTACTCTTTTTTTCCAACTTTGGATGTAAGTAGAATGGTTCTCATTCAACTCTAAAACGATTTAATACATACGATTGTGGGGTTAGTATGAACTTACGAGACTAGTTAAACCGAAGATTTGAATACCCATTGTTCGCAACAACAACAAAAAATTTGGGGCTTTTTAGTTAATGCAGAGGCCCTAAAACTTGATGGCTACAGCTCAAATTGTGAGAACACAATAGAAATGCTACCCATGAATCTAAGGCACCATTTGGCATGTATTCTTTAAATGTATTCTAGGTCAAGAACACATTCTTTTATGTGTTCTATGTGTCATCTGAGGAGCCATATATGGGCTGGACACATGGCTAAACTTCTTGTGGTTATCTTGGCATAAACGTGTTTGTGGGATCCGAATCATCTCCTGTCGCCCAATCATGCCAACCGTCCATCAGATGAGTTGAGATGCTTGGCACACATTCTGATGCATCCTAACACATTAGATGGATGACTAGCGGATTAAGTAATAAGAGATGATTTTTATCCGTGTTTTTGTAGTTATGGTTCAGTTGTCAGTTTGTGGTAGGAGTCCTGGGTGAGAAGAATTATTGTTAGTAGAGACTTGAGTACTGAATAATTGAGTAGTGTTGTCTGTTATCAATTTACTATTGGTTAGTTGTAAGCGTATATTTTGTTTCCTCTCTAGACCCTGCAATAACGGAAAACCTCATATACTAGAACGCCCTTTTAGTGTTGGAGTAATAGTTATGGGAGTGCTAGTAGGAAAGTGAGATTTAGTGTGTCGAGTAGTTATCTTAACCACACATGGCGGTGGTTTATTTATTGTAAATGAGATAAACTTTTGAATCCAAAAATCACTTTTAGAGTTGTATGAGATCCCACTTCCTTAGTAAAGCCATTCGGAGGCACGACTTCCTCAACAGAACCATTTATCATTATCTATTAGTTGGTAAAGACTAACACATCAAAGAAGTTATAAATTCAATTCTCCTTAGGGCCTATTTATCCAAAAAGAAAATACTGTAAAAGCATTCCAATAGCTATATTTGATAATTGAGTCTCTGAGTTAGAGTAAAAAAAATAAAAAATTGAAGTTGCTAAGTTTTAAAACTTGAGAATACTATTGATCTGAAACACAGGCATATATGGTATATGAACGACAAAATTAGGTATGAAAATGAGCAAGAACGAAGCAAATTGAAAAGTTATACTGATTTAAGAGATTACAACTAAAACAATTTTGAGTTTTGTTTACGCACATTATGTGTGCCTCATTCTAAAAATCCGAAAGTTAGAGAGAGAGAGAGAGAGAGAGAGAGAGAGAAGAAGAAGAAGAAGGGGGATGGTCCTACTGGGTATAAATAATATCATCCAATGAGAACGCGATACGTGGGGTTACCAAAACCCACAGTTCATCAAGGGTAGAACGTCTATTCATAGTGAACTACTCAAGAGAGCACATCCATCATCCCAGTAAACACTAAGGGTAAAGTTGACCATACGAATTCCGACGTTGTACTCTAAAGGCGGCAATGACGGTAGCACCATCAAACCCTACAAATAAGCCCCAACAACCAAAACCAAATCACTTGAATATTTTATAAACTTTGGTGCACTTCGCACTGATACCTCATTACTTATTGTCTCTTCCGTTGGCCAACTCAACTCGGTATTATTACTATCATAACGGTTCCAATCTCTCTTAAACTATTTTATTTGTAGCCTAGTCTCCCGACTTAAGGATTGAAATGATCCCAGAACAATAAACCCGATTTCCCTTTGCTTTGTTTTGTCATTTGCATAGTGGAAGATTCAATCGTGGATTCTAAGGGCAACAGCCCCATCTCCAAGTCTTGTTGATTAATTAAGACTTGAGCTAAGAGATTTGTATTAAAAAAACTCAAAGGAAACAACCATAAGACAAGCAGTGTCTGATATAGTTGCAGGTAGGGAGACCCCCCAAAAAAAATCTTTAAAGAACTGCTGTAAAAAAAATAGTATTTTTATTTCAAAAAAATAGTATTTTTATTCCAAGTCAAAGGACCCAACTCTTGGGATCAAAATAATTGTTTTAAAAATATTCAGATTGATATGACCATAATTGTAAGACCCGTATCGTATTAATCGGTCTTATCACCTTATATCAGGTCTTCCTATCATGGTCGGGCCAAACGAATCAAGTGCGTGAAGAAACCACAAGGCTAGATGAAATTGAACCCAAAATCATCTAATTAGGAGCGTGTGGTCACATACCTAAACAGGTGGGGTCGAACACACCTCAGAATAATGAGACCACTGGAGTCTGGAACATGTGTCACAGTTTTTAGACGTGCGGTCGACGGGTTCTGCGACCCTACGTGTTACCACATGATGTCAAACTGACTCCGTAATTAAGAAACCTTCCTAATCTGAAGGGGGTTCTTTCCTAATCTAAGTAGGAACATATATGAAGGATTTTCCTCTATATATAGGACGTCCCTTAACCTCTTTCATTCTTTTATAACTCAAACTAAAAGAGAGAGAAAGAGAGGAGGAGGAAGAGAAGGAGAATTGAAGAGGAAGACTAAGAAAAGGAATTTCAGAGAGAACTCTGATTCTTCAACAAATTTAAGGTATGAAACATCCCCTACATCAGTTGAATGCCTAGAATAGATCATGGAGGAGATAGTGATTCAAAGTGAGATCCTAATCATAAAACCATGAACAAATTCTAAGAGATCTATGGAGGGAATCTATTAGGATGATGAATTATATAAAAATATGAATTTTAAGCTATAGAACAATCATATGAAGGATCATGATGATAAGCCAAGGAATCAAAACACGAAGGAATTGAGTTGAGAGTGGAAAAGTCGACCATCACTCGTGTGGTAGCAGTTTGATCGACCACACGAGACAGATATGATCTACCACACGCCCTCGAAAAAGTTTCAGGGAGGGTGTGGTCGCATGTGTGGTCACATGATATGCGACCACATATATCAACCCTACACCCTGTGGTCGTAGAAACTGAGACCACAGGTGCAGCCACACCTGCGACTACTCAACTTCTGGAAGTCTGAATGATTCCAGATGGGACATTTGAACACTATAATTGATGGAAATAAACTCTAATTTAGAATCTATAAATTTGTTAGGTTTCCAAGTGGTCTAAAAGTGATTTACAAAGCTTAGACGAGGAACAATCATCGACCAAAGGTGAGGGAACAAGACTTAAACTAATTGGATAATAACAAACTGTTTATTTTTATTGAGTCCAATACCTTGATTGATTCTATGCTTGTATATTTGTAATGTGCATTTCACATGTCATCCAATATTTCTATTATTAGTGTTCATGCATATTTAATTTCGTTTATTTATAACATGATGATGATGATGATGCTAGGAATAGGCATGTGAATGTATGTGTGTGGTTGGTGTGTTGGATGCGAGTCAAGCATCAGGGGGAGGACGTGGCATGGTGGTCTTCGACCTCGCCACCAGATTCTAGCTCTATCTCTACTCAAGTCTTGCCCACTAACATCGTCGTATTACCATTATCTTAGCAGAACTATTATGCCGTAGGACATCAGGGGAGGTGGTCTCGGACCATGTGGTCTCTGACTTTCTCTGGGGGCCTTAGCTCTATCTTTATGGACGTATTGAGGGATGTTGGGGTGAGGCCTTGGATACGCTGTTTGGCATTAGGATTAGTTAGTTGCAAGTCCAGTTTGCAAGCCTTCGTCAATAGGGACTAATGTGTTGGTATGGGTAGGGCATCAGGGGAAGTGTTATGCGGTGTTTGAACCGAACACTTTAGCTCTAACTCTATTCCATGATGGGTGCATGTAGGACGATAATGATGTTTGATCCATTGAGCGGATTTACACACTCGTGTATAGAGGTGCGATGGCCATCAAACCTTTCTATAACATATTGCAAACTTATGAACCAGACCAAAGATATGAATTGAATGGATGCATATGTTTGTTGCATTGTTTTGTTTGTTCACTGAGCCATGATGTGCTCACCCTTTCGACGTCAAATATTTTTAGTTGATGATGCAGGTCCTACCGTGGAAGATTATATGAATGCACCAATGTACGGACATGTTGCTGCGATGGATGTAGAAGCTATGGTGGAGTCGCATGATTCGTCGTGCGAGTGCAACTCATATATTTTCGATTAGATTTAATTGTTGGGTTATCAGAACTTGTAATTGATTACTTTATTTTATTTTATGTCTTGAGTCATTTGAAGATAATTAGATAATTAATTATGTTATCACTGTTAGATACTCAGTTCATTAATATTAAAAGACTTCCGCTATTGTTTATTTACTTTAATTATAGTTGTAGTTGTATCTGGTTTAATCAAATGGACACGGCCTATACGTGATCTTGATTGAACCGTTGGTCCATAGATGGTTCATCACAACAATCTGGTTGATTTAGAATTTAGGATGTAACAATAATCTCTAAGTACTTGTGCATTTTTAGTTATTTAGTTAAGATGATTCATAGACTTTCAAAGACGATGATACTAAGACAAAATATATTACAATTTCAGTTCACGATTAGAGTTCCTCTAACGATAAGAGACGATCCAAACTCAAAAATCTTGGGAAGGGAAAGATAAGGAAAAGTGGTTTATATGTTAGAGCGGGAAATCACTTCAATCGAAATTTTCTTAGTGAAAAGGAATTACACATTCATGGTGTATTTCTATATTTATCTCTTTCTTCCTTGAAATTTGAGTCCATTTTCTCTCACCTCTATGTGATTGGTCATTAGTTCTTCGTATACTCTTATTTTTTTTAAGTTTGATTTTGGGTTCGAATGTCGATGGTCAAAACTGATTCAACTTAAACCCGAACCCATCGATTGACACCCTAAGCCAATTACGAAGAAGGCCTAGAAAGCAAAACCAACACGGAAAAAGATCTTCACTTGTTGTTTAATCCGTTCGATCGTAATTCAATGACTGAAGTTCTTCCAGCGCACATACCAATGTTTTGTTATATGAACTAACTAACTCCAACTGCTGGTGGACAACTAAAGACACTCCCAACGACGAAAGAAGATCCAAACCCAACCAGCACGCACCTGTAGACTTAACGGTTTTGACGGCCCAAACCACTTCCTTCCTTCCCATCTGATGCCCATCAAACGAGGTAAAGAGCTCAATAACTCTCGTCCGATGGTCTGAGATCCGAACCACAGAAAATCACTCTCTTTTGATGACTCACCCACCCATGTAGTCGGTGTCAATCGCAAGCTCCTTCGTCAAGAATGAAAATCTAGTTAAGGTTCCTAAAAATCTATCCGTTTGTCTTACGAAAGGATGGATGACCTTCGATTCAATTGGCGATAGATATTTTCATTCCATTATCTTCTACTGGCTAGATTTCTAGTGTAATTCATGTCTGCAACAGTAACGGAGCATACTTGAGCTATGTTCAATCTAGCTTCCCTTTCACAGCCTGTGATGGCTTCCAATCTTGCTTTACTGCAACTCCCTTCCTTTCGGACCAAATTCCACGCAAATGGAATCAAACCCACTACATCCAGCTCGGTCTATGCTCCAAAACTTAATGGTTTGATTATTTTTCATCCACCCCTACTTGTGCTTACCGTTTACATACATTTTTGTCGGTTTCATGTTTCTAATCTATCTGTCGCTTTCATTGCAGGTACTAGTCGGTGTTCTGCCATTACTTGCTGTTCCTCTTTGGATGGGAGAGAGCCTGATTCTGAGGACAATGGAATTAAGAACGTTGAGCGCCTCCTTGAAGAGAAAAAGCGCGCCGAATTGTCGGCTCAAATTGCTTCCGGAGCATTCACCGTTGAGCAATCATCTCCGTATGTTTACTCAAACACCAAAACACCTTTCCTAATTATCCATTTGTTTATCTCCAAAAACATACATTACTGGACATGACCACATTAGCGGTTACCCATCTGTGTTCCTTATGTCACTTTCCTCTTTGGAGTTGGCCGTGTTCTTTGTTTACCCTCTTTTATTGTATTGTTTGATTTGGGTGCTGTGAATAGTATGTCTCTGTTGAGAAATGGGCTGTCAAAGTTGGGTGTTCCCCGGGAGTTTCTGAATTTCATATCCCAACTGGGTGACGCCGGCGGAGAGCATCCAAAAATTCCACAGGCCAGAGGGGAACTCGAGGCCGCCCGGAGTCAGGCCTTCTTCCTCCCCTTGTATGAGCTCTACCTTACTTATGGTGGAATATTCAGGTTGATATTTGGTCCGAAGGTTTGCTTCTTTCTATTCGTACTTAATTCTTATTTGTTTCATTATGAATTGAATAATTCATCAATTTTTAATATGCTAAGCTTGTTACAAGTCTTTGATCAGTCATTTCTTGATTGTTTTTACAGTCCTTTTTGATAGTTTCTGATCCTTCTATCGCTAAGCATATATTGAGGGACAACTCAAAGGCTTATTCGAAGGTAGATTAACTGATGGATCAATCTATTGCTTCTTGCTTTTGATGAGCCCGTGGCTTGCTGTGCTTGCTGACTTAATTTCATTAAATTCTTGATATACAGGGTATTTTGGCCGAAATTTTAGATTTTGTCATGGGGAAGGGACTGATCCCTGCTGATGGGGAGATTTGGCGTGTCAGACGACGGGCTATAGTCCCAGCATTGCATCAAAAGGTAATTCAATGGCTTTGTGGGTTTTATTTTCCTGTTGCTTTCTCTCATCATCCTCACCATCCCTGCAGTTCTCCTTTTCTTTTACTGGAAAGTAGCTTCTGAATAGTACCTGCTTTTCATGCTGGCTTCTGTAAAACACAGCTTTTTTTTTCCTTTTGGGGGTTTTCTTATGTTACTTTTTCTCTTAATTTTTTACTTGTAGTATGTAGCAGCTATGATTAGCCTCTTTGGACAAGCTACAGATAGACTTTGCAACAAGCTAGATGCTGCTGCATCTGATGGGGAGGATGTAGAAATGGAGTCCCTATTTTCACGATTGACATTGGATATCATTGGCAAGGCTGTCTTTAATTATGACTTTGATTCTTTATCAAATGATACTGGAATAGTCGATGTACATGCTCCAGATTCCTTTTCTTTCCTATTTCGTCATTTCTTTCTTCTTTTTCACTCTTTAACTTTGTTTTGGTTTGACTTTCTTCTTATCTTCATTGATGTTTTAAATGAATTCACTTTTTTAGCCTTAGTTCACATCTTTGTACATCTACTTTTGGCATGTTCAGGCTGTTTATACAGTTCTGAGAGAAGCAGAAGATCGAAGTGTTGCACCTATTCCATTCTGGGAAATCCCCATTTGGAAAGACATTTCACCACGTCAGAAAAAAGTCAGAGCAGCTCTCAAGTTGGTTAATGATACACTGGACGATCTGATTTCAATATGCAAGGTATTATTAGAAGCACTAAATGATTAAGAACACCTGAACTTTTTCTTACCAAAAATACTAATTATTATTGGCCTGTTCCCGTATAATTTTGACCGAGTTGTCTCGGTTTTGACAAGATCCAAGATGAAACTTCGGGCAGAAACAAGTTTCAACAGGTTTGACAGGTTTTGCAGGTTTTGACCTAGGTTTTCATCTCGATTTTGACCAAGGTTTCACCATAGGTTTCGACCTAGGTCTCAACACAAATTTTGATCTAGGCTTCATTTCCAGCCTAGAAAATCTCAGGTTTCAACCAAAGCCTGGGACATCTCGGTTTTGAGGCTGACTGGCCTCAAAACTGAGATTAAGAACCCTATGTAAAGCTTGGAGAAGTGATAACCTAGAGCTCTTTAATGTTGTAGTACCCTTGGTGGAGATTAGACATTGACAAAATATAGATTCATGGGTGTGAAAAAAGAAGAAAAAGTACAGAGAGAGAGAGAGAGAGAGAGAGAAGTTGATATGAAACTCTTCCCCCCTTCTCTAGTTTGCTTATTTTGATAATAAAAAAGTCAAATAACATCAATAACCCCCACTTAAAGTAACCGACTAAAGACAAAAAGCTTGGCTACATAATGTAGCCGATATAAACAAATAAGAAATATGCTAACTTGTACGGATTTAGTTTGCTGTCTAGATGTCACCTAGCTTAGTGTTGAACAGCTGTTCAAGCTGGCTGCCTTCTTAGTTTTTGGGATTAAGTTAAATTGTTGACTTAGTCCTCTTTATCTTTAATTCATTATATGTAACTAGGAGACTAGTATTATTATCCAACTAGGATTAACTGTTTATCTTGGATTCCTTATCATGTTGACATGTGGAATTCCTACTTCTAATGTAACTAGAATTCCTTATCTTGTAGAGTCCCAAACCTATTACTTTACCCCTTTTATTTTGTCTATAAATATTAACTGCTAAGAGGAGAGAAATACACGTTGATTCTCTCTCCCTCTTCTCCATTCTCTCAATCTTCTCTTATTTTCTATTTTGTTACATGGTATCAGAGTGGTTGAGCTGGGTTGTTGTTTTTGAGAGTCATTTAAGGTTCTCAGTTAGGGTGTGCGGTCCCCATTGTTGTGTCGGCTATATCTGAAGAATTTTGTTTGAAATCTCTCGCTATAATTTGTCTACATGGAATGTTCCACGTGAGAGGGAGAAGGTATATATATTTGTTTTAGTTCGTGTTTTTTCATTGAAGAGAGCTAAACTACTACTATTTGCTCATATGATAGAGTCTGCCACCACTTATTATGTTCATGTTGGAGCATAGTTATTTAACTCGGTTTCGGGAATTATTTGGGAGGAGAATAGTTCAGAATGAGTCGTTTCGATAATTTATGAATTTGGTCAAAAATGCGGTAAAAAAACAGCAGGCTTAAAATAAAATTCAAATTCGGATCGGTTCGGGAATTATTCTTTTGTCTAAAAAAAATTCAAACAAAAAATTCGGATGTTAATTTTTAATATTTGGTGTTCCTATTTCACAATATCAATCAATTATCACACATGCATAATACACAACTGACATCAGAATAATAATAATAGATTTGTATGTGTTTATAAAGGTGGATTCATTAGATTTCATTACAGTATTTAATGTGGATCATTATATTTTATTAGGATGGCAATGCCAATTGATGTTCATAAAATCAAACATATTCATAAATTCATCCAATCATCCTTATGAAATCCATCTCATTTTTATACTTGCTTTGTATTATGGTATGATTTTTATACTCGTATTTAATTCCACATTACCAAACGAAATTAATGATTTGCTTTGTATTATGATTTGATTTTCCTACTCATATTTAATCTCATATAAGAGAAGAAAATAAAATTAATGATTTGCTTTGGATTATGGCTTGATTTTTAGACTTATAATTAGTCCTAGATTGGAAAAGATGTAAACAGTTAAGGCATTAAGTTTTTTTTTTCGAGAAAACTTTGTTTGAGAATGGTAGTTAAGGCATTAAGTCCTTCCCAAGGATACTATTAATAATTTTTTTAAGTATCCGAATTATTTGGTATAATTCAGATTTGGAAGAATTATTCGCGATATTTATTTTTAGATAAAAAATGCCAGAATTTTTCCGAATCATTGAATATAATTCGAATTCGAGAGAATTATTCATATTATTCGGTTCGGAAGAATAATTCGGGAATAATTCGGAGAATTAAATAACTATGTGTTGGAGCCCGCTACAGTTGTACGTGATGCAACTTCTACTACTTGCATGTAATGCAACCTCTACGACCTACACATGATGCAACGTCTACTACATGCATGTGATGCAACCTCCACTACCTATATGTGATGCAACCTCTATTACCTGTATATGATGCAACCTCTACTACCTCTTCGCTCATGTTGGATTAAGAAATATGTTGAAGTTCTAGTGTGACTAGGAATATGGTAATGATGCAAGGATTTTTTACATTAATTGAAAAATCAAAGATCCAGTCAGCATATGTGGACCGAAATGGAAGGCAAGTAATTAATGACAACTAGGATAAGTCATCAAAATTTAGGTACGATCCAATAGTAGATATGAGAGATAAGAGAATTCCTAATATGGCTAGGTATAGGGTAATGATGCAACTAGATTTTCAGCAGTAAATCAGTAATTAAAAAACCAAAATCGGACATTTAGATGATGGTCAAATTTGAACAGGTAGTAACCTGCTACAATTGGACACCAATTACCGAATCTGATCAGGATCAGGTGCGGGGATAAGAAGATATCAAGCAAACATTGATCTGATAGGACTCTACCAGTGAATATTGACATCAGCAACCAATATGAGATTAGAACAGCAGTAAACTCAGACAAGTAACTCCAAAAATCGATGGCAGCCATAATTTAATAGAAGCAACAATGATAGAACACAAAATCAATGGAGCAGATTCAGCAATCATGAATGGAATCGATCCACATCAGAAACCAAAACATGATTTAATAACCAAAAAAAATTGAAGAACAGATTAATATCGATGGGATAAACTAGAAACTAGATCAGGAAACCAGATCTGAAACAATAGAGATAAACCCAATAGATCGCCATCAAGAAAATAAAAGAGTAAGAGAAACCAGAAATCATGAATGTATGAATATCGATAAAGTATAGATAAAGTAGTTCAGATCTGATTAACCAGAATTGACAGCAGGCTGCTAAGATAATGGACAAAATCACTACAACCAGTGGTCAGGATATCTTTTCTAGCAATCATTAATGGAGGATAACAGCAGAATTACTAGAGAATCGATGCAAAGAAGCAGATTCAGATCTGAGTTTTATTCCACTTAAAGCATATCAATTATTACTCATTCAAATCTGGTTTCTCTACTACCTACATATGATGCAACCTTTGTTACCTCTTTGCTCATGTTGGAGCCTCCATTATCTGCACATGATGCAACCTTTTCACTCATGTTGGAGCCTACTTCTTTGCTCATGTTGGGAGTCTACTACCTGCACGTGATACAACCTCTTTGCTACTACTACTGCAGCTACTATTACTACCTGTCAGATTGTTGATTTTGACTGAACTGCTCCAAAGTGGACATGGATGACTTACATGTTCCAGCTTGAGAGGGAGTGTAGAAGATTGTATGGATTTGGTTCTTAGGTGTCACCTAGCTAAGTGCTGACCAGCTGTCCAAGCTGGTTGCCTTCTTAGTCTTTGGGATTAAGTTAAATTTTTTATTTATTCCTCCTTATCTTTAATTCATTATATGTAATTAGGAGACTAGTATTATTTTCAAACTAGAGTTTACTATTTATTTTGGATTCCTTGTCATGTTGATATGTGGAATTCCTACCTCTAATGTAACTAGGACTCTTTATCTTGTGGAGTCCTAAACCTATCATTTTACTCCTTTGTATTTTGTCTATAAATAGTAACTGATAAGAGGAGAAGAACACATATCGATTCTCTCTCCCTCTTCCTCAAATTCTCCATCTTCTCTTATTTTCTATTTTGTTACACTAACCAATACCACAACTAAGACTAAACACTAAACACCACCATACTAAATAACAATAATACATAAAAGAATGTAACCCCTATGTCCAATATCTTCAACAATGGTGCTGGGTAAGTCAATCTGTATGAACTGGCTGAACATTCGATTTGGTAACTAATAGGAGGATATGGACACCATGTATCTTTTCTTCTGGAATGCATACTACTATAATTTCTCTCTCAGTACTGATGTTGAATGTCATCATCAGTGGAGTCTTATCCCAACTATTTGGCATTGGATACATGGATCCTTTAACTATTGCATTTTATAAAAATCCTCAACAAAATTTTTATATTCTGATCTTATCACTACCTCCACCTCTCTGCTTTTCTGTACGTCCTTGTATGTCATATTGACATTGAGTATGACAGATGAACTTTTGACCTTGAATCAACAACATATGTTTTTCGTTTCCTGAAAGGACTGATATAATAGGAAAAGTTCATGTAATATATTATAGGCTATTGGTTTCAAAATTGTGGGATTTGTGTTGTATTGCCATTTGAATGTATGGATGTCCATAGGAACCCTTTGGTTATTACAAATGAGCCTTCTGCTTTATGCAAATGCATGGAAGGATTGTAGTTTGACCTTATAACTGCTGTCTTGTAATACTAGATACTTAAGTAAATTACATTTTCATGCATGTGTTCAATCATGTAATCATGGAATACTGGTTCTAATTTCCTTGCGCAATACGGGATACAGCTACCTATAGTTTCATGAATGCAGCATACACTTGTCTGGATGCTTGCAATTCCCAGATTCAGTAGTTTACTGTTATGATCCTTAATAGGATTTTGCATCTGTTTTTATGCATTTGCAGAGAATGGTGGAGCAAGAAGAACTGCAGTTTTGTGAAGAATACATGAATGAGCAAGATCCTAGTATTCTTCACTTTCTTTTAGCATCAGGAGACGATGTACGGTATTATTTTTTACATTTGCAATGTATGCCTACAGTTTCTACCAACAGATTGGAATTATTTTCTTTGCATAATTGAGGATGTTACTTTTGTTGTAGGTTTCTAGCAAGCAACTACGCGATGATCTGATGACAATGCTTATAGCTGGGCATGAAACATCTGCTGCAGTTTTAACATGGACATTCTATCTTCTTTCTAAGGTATTTAGTTTGTGCAGAAGGATTTAAGCCTTTAGTAACCATGACCTGGTATTCATCTTAATGCTTCTTTGGTTAACTGGCTCACTTTCTAAGTTCTAATTATTGACAGAAGTTCAAGTTTGGACTGTTTTGAAAAACTAATATTTCCTCATCCCCATAGCTGGCTTGGGGACAATTTAAAATTTAAATTGAATATACCAGCATACATGATTATATTCAAACATCCACTGTTTTTCATTGAACTGTCTTTTTAGGACTTAAAATAAAATTCTAGATTTGGTTTTTACTTTTTTATCTTTTGTCAAAATAATCTTTGTTATTTGTGAAGAAAAACATTGTGATATTTGTGATAAAGGACCTACATGATATTGTGATCCAAAGGCGAATCTTGGGAGTAATAGTTGTTCATCATTTTTTTTTCTCTTTTTTTGTGTAGTACATGATCTTGTGATCACTAATATTTGCCTTTTAATTCATGACCTCGCTGTAAACAAATGAGCATTTTCTTATGGAAAAGTGTCATTGCAAATTTTATTTGTAACTATTTATATTAGACAGAATTGTCTGAATAAGTTCCAACTTTTCCATCCCTGTAGGAACCAAGCGTCATGTCCAAGCTCCAGAATGAGGTTAGTAATTGAAACGACTTTTTCATTCCCTCGAATGATGTTCCACTGAGTATTTGAAAAGAAAAAAAAAATAAAGATTTTCCAGGTTACTCCATTTTCCTTTTCTCTATATTTTAATTAATTTAAGTCATTAATCTTTTGGTGTATGCTGATTGCTAGGTGGATTCTGTCCTAGGAGATCGCTTTCCAACTATTGATGATATGAAGAAGCTAAAGTATACAAGTCGGGTAATCAATGAAGTAAGAACTTTCTTTCCACTTCCTTTATGTTACTTTGAATGCACTCTTAGATATCCAAATCTAGTTTTCCCTCCATTTAACTTTCCCTTTCTTTATTTTGCCTTTTCCCTTGCTATCCTTTCTTCTGCAGTCCTTGAGGCTTTATCCACAACCACCTGTCTTGATTCGCCGTTCTCTTGAGGATGATGTTCTTGGAAAGTATCCAATAAAGAGGTAGTTATTCCAATCAACATAGATATTTTTATTGTTGTACTTCAGTTTTTCTTTGTTCTCTTTCTACTATGAAACACTTTTTGTTGAAAGAAAAATATGTTCTGTTTCATTATATAAACTTAAAAGAAATTATCTTCTGCTACTTCAAATTTTTTTAAAAAAAATACTTCTAAAATAATAAAACTTCAATTTATTTTTCATTTTTGTGTATGTATCTCGTGTTGTGCATTTCAGGATTTTTTTTTTCTTCCTAGGGCAAGTGGAACACCCTAAGACATGCTAAGTACTGATTGTAAGGACAAATTTTTTTATCCTTGCCAGCAACTCTGGTTTTGTCAATATTGCTCTATCTTCTGAAAATCTAATAAAAAACTATTGTATAGATATGATTTCGAGTGGAACATGCTATAGAATCTCCCATTGTAGTCCTTCTAACTCAATTAGTCACATATCATTTCTTTCACCCTTGCGGGAGTTTCCTACTTGGGTCTATAGTGACCTCCTGAACCAGCATTTTTATCATTTAAAGCCAAATTGAACCAGTGTTCTTTTCGTTTAAAGCCACAATTTCAAATTTGAACTTCTTTTTTCACCTTGTGCAAAATTACAATCTTTAGCTGGTAAGTGTCAGTTATATTCCAATTTGGTTCAACGCATTCAGTATTTTGGGTTGCAAAGACAACTAAACAGTCGGCTCTAATACATTATCATATATAGGGCATATGCTCTGGTAGTACACAGCCTTTGTATTTAAAATAGATGTACTTTTCTTTCAACGAGATGTCGTCACTATGATACTAATGACCCAAGCATAATTTTTTTGGTTGTGTTAATCATTATTATCATTATTTTTTATTATGGCAGGGGTGAAGATATTTTCATTTCTATTTGGAATCTGCACCGGTGTCCCAATCGATGGGTTGATGCAGAGAAGTTTGATCCTGAAAGATGGCCTCTAGATGGACCAAATCCAACTGAGACCAACCAAAACTTCAGGTTTATATAGTTTTAATTATTTTCCCTTTCTTTCTGATGGATTTTGATTTCCACTTCTTTCACTGCAGTTGCTTATAAATTTTGAGTTTATGTCATTTGAAGCTTTTTTGTTACACCACAGAGAATTGGCATGAGCTTTACCAATCAGAGAGACGGTTTACAGAATACTGTAGGAAAATATGCTTCTTAAACACACCAAATTAGATATGGTTAAAAGAAAGTTCTTATAGTCTCAAAGCTAATAACTGTCAGTGTGCAGAAAAAGCTACTGTAACATGTTGCCAATAAACATCCCCGTGTGTATTCAGAAAATTCCATGCTATATTAGGTACGTGTGTTTAGAACCTTAAGCCAGGATATCTGTACCTAAGGTTCTCCCCGTGTGTATTCAGAAAATTCCATGCTATATTAGGTACGTGTGTTTAGAACCTTAAGCCAGGATATCTGTGCCCAAGGCAGTATTCATGTAAACAGCCGCAAGAGAAACTTTTTTTTTTCTTTCAGAATGGAAAGGAAGGATTGGCTAGATTATTTACGCCCAAAAAACAAAGGATGGGAAAGATAGAACTGCTGTGCCATTATGGTTCACCATATGGAATCACTTATCCTATTATCAACATGGGGGATAGTGCTAAGTGGTCACTGATTCTGCTTCTTCATACGGTGGCTTTTGCTAAAACTGGAACTGTCTCCGAAGAACTGGCCTCAGATATGAAACTATGAGTATTCAGTGGTGTCTGGTTATAGACTGATAGATATATATTTTTCATGATTCCATGAATTTGAGTGAATGTTTACTCATTTAGTGGTGATGTGATGTAGATTCAATAAAACATCCTTGAGATTTCTTTTCTGGTTTCAGTATTCACCTTTTTTTTTTTTATAATCTAGGTTATCGAAGATCTATTTAAAACCCATTCTGTCCATTTTTATCTTTCAGTTACTTGCCATTTGGTGGAGGACCACGGAAATGTGTAGGAGACATGTTTGCTTCATTTGAGGTAATCTTCTTATACCCATGAAATCTTTGTGGTAATTACAAGTAGTTTACAGGCACAGCTACAATGGTGTTATTATTATGAAGCAGGTTTCCATTACTGTCAGTGACTGAAAGCATTCCGGAATTATCATCTGCCTCATGGTAGTCAGCAGTCAAATTATGTAGAGATGTTGCTCATATCATCATCTAATCATATTTTCATTTTTAATTGAATCTTGCGTCACCTTGTGTCAAAGTAATGGTTTGCATATTGTTTGAAAAGTTGTGAATCTGCTTAAAGAGCATGGTAAGATTTTTATACATAACCATACTGTTTAGAATTTAGATGGACAACTAAATTTGATTTATGGCATATCCAGAGGATTCCCTGTCTATCCAATAGTCAATGACCAAAAAATGCCTCCACATGGCCGGTGCTTAGAGCCTTTATCCTTATTACTTCATTTTTATGATTTTCATTGGAGAAAACAAAATTTTCTAGGAAATAACCATGAAAGGTCTGTCCCTTGATTGCAAGTGAGGTTGAACATGCTGGTGGAAAGATCATAAATGCCTGTCACAGACAGAAATGCATGCTTATCACAAGAATAACTGTGCTTGAGCTTCCTTACCCAGAACCCAAGTTTTGAATTTCTGTTGTGCAGAATATGGTAGCAGTAGCAATGCTTGTTCGGCAATTTAATTTCCAAATGGCCCTTGGAGCACCTCCAGTAAGTGTTCTACTTCTCATCTGCCTGCACATTTGCTTTTGCTTAATCTGATAAAACCTATGACAAACTTAAATTTTTACAAAATAAGCTTAAAAGAAAAAACTAACCAACAAAATAAAAAATTCATCTACAGGTTGAGATGACAACAGGAGCAACCATCCATACCACTGAGGGGTTGAAGATGACTGTTACACGAAGAACAAAACCTCCCATAATTCCAACACTGGAAACAACAGTATTGGAAGTGGATGGCAGTTCTGCTGTTGAGAAGAAATCTCCAACCATGATGTCGTCTTTGAGCGTATCTGAAGTTGAGTAGCAACCTGATCAGCGTGTGAGATCAGGTTGCGCCGCTCATTAATATGGGCATGCTAGATTCTACTCGTACAGATGCAGATTCATCTGAACGAAAGGTTCTCAGAGGAAGAAAAGAAAAATGGGCTAGAGGGGGAGGGGGGAGGGGGGGAGGGGTTGGGAAAGAGGTTAGAAATAGTCAAATCTTGAGGTTGTCAACAACCCATGAGATGCAAAGTAAAAGAACTTCACCAAGTTTGTAAAATGAAGTTTCCTCACCCTCACCCACTCTCTGAAGCTTTTAAATTGTAAATTGCCAGGGTGCCCAGATGCCAAAAACATGGGTGATGAAAAAAGATTCCATACACAATGCTGCTGTGCATGCACATTTAGGTTATGTTTTACACCTCACTCTTTTATTTGGATAATTGGATTACCAAGAGATTATGCATGAAATAGAGAAAACAATACAAGGAAGGTAAGTATTACCCTCAAGTACGTATCAAATGGCACATGCTGGGGATCTCTACTATGTAGTTGGCCCGATGCCAATAAAAGGGTTGAATTACTGCATAAGAGTGATCCCGGCCGTGTATCGTCCAATGCCGCGTTGGCTTCGCATCTTCCATACAAGGAAATGGGGAAGGGCATCAGAAAACCACACTTAATCAAGACAAAAAAATCTGACCGTCCGACAGATATTAATAATGCTGAACTAATCCTGAACTAGGAGAATTTCCGTGGGGGATTTGATTTGCAACAAGATCGCAGGGAAATAGGACAAGCAACATTAGGAGAAAATTGAATAAGTCAACCAAAACAAATCTGATAATGGTCGATTGCTTTAATCAGTCAGCATAACAGGTCTGCAAAAAGATGATCTAAATCAGACAGATTCAGAGATATGGATTTGATGGATTTGAATCTATCCTACTGAAGAAAGCAAAGTTAAAAAAACTGCAGAGTCAATGGACAGATCCAAAAAAAGAAAGAAAGAATCAGAATAAAACAGAAAAGAAGAAAGAGGAAAGATGTTAAAAGCAGAAAATCAGATCAGGGATAATCCCATATGCCAAGCTCAACTGCTCCAAAACATCGATATTTTTTTTTTTTTATTGTGGGGGATCTCCCGTGCGGCAACTCCAAATTATTTTTTTTTTTTTTTTTTTTTTTTAATTTTTTCAAAACATCGATATATTACATATATAATGACCTGCTGAATTTTACAAATGAACTCATAGGACTTCTAGTCACCCTTACACACTAAGAAGAGGAAATAAACTCAAAACAGAACCCTTAAAAACTATCAAATATCCTAATCTAATTCAAACACTTAATTTAAGAGTACTAACTTTATCATCAGGCCTATTACGATAAAACCCAAGAAAATAAGGTGCCCAACCTACAATTATAACTACCCAAATGTCAATTCAGCCCATTGGACTGCCACTGCCAGTACCTAGTGGGTCTCCCTACCTTTTACATATATGTCTCCATTACAGGATTAATATATATATTGCTACTGAATCAATTATTAGCTTGCTCAAATTGAGATGGTTGTCTTCCATAATTTGGATTTTGACGACAATGTCATAATTAAATCTGGTAATGCTGGCCTATGCCAAAATTTCATTTGGACCTAATCCTTCCATGTCAGGCTGGATCCACATTCAGAGAAGGCCAGTAAGCAAGTAACCCTAATAATGTAAGCCATAAGCACTTCACATTGGATCCTCAATACCATATCTTTACCAATTGAACATTCCTTATCCTTCCTTCTGATTACACATCTACCAGGAAGTCGAAACCCCATTACTGCTTCTCCAGAAATACCCCATGCTTCCACTGGCTTTATTATTTGAAGGGTTGGGTAACCAAGAACTTAAAATAAAGAACAGATGATAGTGTAGAATGGGTTTATGGTGGAGTGATCTCATTCAAGCGTGGTTGAATGGTTATCCTATAGACCCTTGATAGCCTATACGATTTTACCCTGCTCAAGTATGGAATTCATTAAAGTGCAGGGATTATTTCACTTTTATAAACCAACACAATATACATTATCAAAGATCCATTGCAGCAATGGCAAAATTATCATGTCAAAAAGGCATTACTATATGGAACCATTTTTTCATCTAATACATATAAACCCACACTGTATAATCTAACTCTTCACCTGGCTGAAATAAGTATAGGGCTAGAGGAGAAATAGCCCAGATATTCCACAATCCTAGTCTTCCATGCTGATAATGCACCGTAAACCCTCACCCTTCAACATATACTCGAAGGCCTTGTTGATTTCAGAGAAAGAGATACGATGGGTGATGAACTTGTCCAATTCTAATTCCTGCAAAATCAAATTTTTCTCAAGGTTGTGATACTTGACAAATGTATGATAAACAAGCTTCCTCAAAATTATTAAGCCAAATTGAATCTTTATAATTACCTTGTTCATGTACATATTCACAACCGAAGGAATGTCAGTTCGAGGTTTGTAATTCCCAAAGAAGGTCCCCTTCAGTGTCCTCTCATTGAGCAAGTTGATGGGCTTAGTCTTGAAGACCACATCCTTGTTAGGCACTCCAACAAGCACAGCTACACCCCATCCCTGCGGTTGCAGAGAGAAATCTTAGATACCAAACCAAGCCCCAAGCAAAATGTTATAACAAAGATACATACATCATGAACACATTCAAAAGCAGATATCATCGCATCAATATGGCCTGTGCACTCCACACTCCTGTCGACTCCGCCATTTGTCATCTCTGTAAGTACCTGTGTTGATCAAGGAAAGTGTCAAGGGGGGGAAAATGAGGCCAAATTTTGGGACGTACATAAGACAATTGACAAATAAAATAGACAAGAAGGCATTTCTACCTCCTGAATTGGTCTAGCATGATCCATAGGATTCACAAATTCAGTGATACCAAACTTCTTGGCTGGAAAAGAAAGAATCACAAAACAGGAAAGGAGACAGAGCTTAGACAATACCAAACAGGATAAGATGCAGGATTCAACATTAATCTCTCCTAGGCAATGATTAGGATCTAATTTAGAAATACTGAATATTACCTTCCTCGAATCTCTTAGGATTCAAATCTATTCCAATTATCCTTGATGCACCAGCAATTCTTGCCCCTTCTGCAGCCTACACATAAAGGCAAGAATATACCTTATAAATCAATTTAGCAACCCTACAGCAACACAGCAACACAGCAACACAGCAACACAGCAACACAGCAAGAGACAACAAACTCAACAGTTCCACAAATACTTACAGCCAACCCCACAGCTCCTAGACCAAAGATGGCGACTGAGGAACCTTTTTTTGGCTTAGCCACATTTAGAGTTGCACCCAAGCCTGAATTTTGAGAGAAGGATACATTTTAAGAAAGTGCTATGAAAGCAAAAGCAACATTATAAGTTCCGTGAAGGTAGAAAACCTGTTGAGATGCCACAACTGAGGATGCAGACTTTATCCAAAGGTGCCAATGGATTGATTTTTGCAAGACAGCCTGAATGAATAACAGTGTATTCACTAAATGTGGATGTTCCAACAAAGTGATTAATTGGATTTCCATTAATGGAAAATCTAGATTTCCCATCATTAATCATGACTCCTCTGTCTGTGTTTATTCTCAGTAGCTCACACATATTACTCTCTTCAGATTTGCAGTGCCTGCACTCCCCACACTCCCCTGTGAATACCGGTAGTACATGGTCCCCCACTTGTAGGTTTGTCACACCTTCTCCGATGCTCTCGACAATCCTGTCAACAAGATTTGTTAATGAGGATGCCCCCATATGGCAACATAAAACTTCCTGATCTCCAGATCTGTTACTAGAACTGAACAAAATTGTTTAAAGATGAACACAGTAATTACCATCAGTTGAATAGCTCTGGGATTACGATACATTTTGACTATTTCCACAGTTTATTATTATTATTTTTTGATCGGTGAACATGTTACTATGGTGAAGCTCTGCTAAATAGTTTCTTGATTCAACTTTGCTGATAGTAAGATCGTCTCTTCAGTTAATTAGAGAATTCAGCAGTTAAACAGAAATCCTAATTGTCCTACAGTTTTCTTTGTTTTTCCCTCTGGTGCAATGTCTTGGAGCTAAATAGGTGAATGGGGACAATAGAAAATATGTGAATGCAGAGTTAACAACATACCCAGCTGCTTCATGGCCGAATATGCGAGGAAACAATGGTGTCTGGCCCTGAAAATCCAAAAAAGACCAAATTGTTAAGGCTACAGACAACGAATTAACTTGAAGAAAAATTTAATGTGAACAAGTAACAACAGTCGGAACACAATATTAGAATCCACATGAACCCCACAAATGAGGAACTCAAGCACCCAACTCAGCAAACTGAGTAACCAAATTAAGCTCTTCTGCAACTAATTTTACGAAAACAAAACCAATAAACAAATAAAAGGGGTTTACATTGAGAAGATTATGATTGAATTTTTTTGGAGAATAGACCAGACTATGATCTAAATCCTCCATGTTGCAAGAAATGAACGACATAAGCCACAAGCATTAGGGTAATTATATACCAAAAAAATATATATATTTCACAAGTATTTATGAATAGTTGAGAAGAAAGGAAATGGTCCATCAAGTATAATCAGCTGCGAATGCTATCATACTAACCTTGGCTTCCCAGAAGTAAAGATCCGTATGACAGAGTGAAGTGTACTTAATCTTGATCCTAGCCTCCATGGCCTGTGGCGGAGCTACCTCTACCTGCTCTATCACCAATGGTTTCCCTGCTTCCCATGAAACCGCAGCTGTTCAAGCACACAGATCACCGGAATCAGATAAGACTACAGCACCGATGACCGAACTTCACCATGGAAAAACAGAACAAATATTTTGAGAGAAAGAAAAGAAACCTATATCAGAGAACAAGAGAACAGAGCTAATTTCAAACCTTTGCAGGGAATTATTTGACCCAAAGTAGCACTCGACATAACGCCGAAGCTAATCGACTGAAAATATCTACAGAACTCAAACGCAGAGAAAAACCCAGAACAGATTGGATCTCAAAGGAAGAGAGGGAAAAGAAAGTAAAGGAAGGTGTATCTAGATCAACCAGGATTGTCGTGTCGGGTGTTTATGAGGCAGGCAGAATCACAGGAAAGAAAGAAGCGTGTGGCTACGAGTGACTGCGCCCACCTATAGCGTCGTGCTCTGTTTGCAGTCCGAAACTGTTGGCGTCGGTGAAATCTGTAAATGGTTTATATACAGTAGTTGAGACAATGACAATTGACTAAAAAACCAAAAGGTAGCGACTAACGAGAAACGAAAGCAACAGAAAACTGGCTTTCTTCAGCCGGCCCTTGGCAGGTGACAGGATCGCAGGAGAGGATTTGATTGTCTTTCTTCGTCATATGTACGGAGTTTGAGTCTGGAGTCTGGACCATCTTGAGTCCAACGCACGCAAGGTCTAAATACGTAGCTTCGGGTCCATAATCAGATCATGTCGATTCCGATTCGATTCTGATTCCTCAAGACGAAATTGAATAAGAAGTGTTGACCTCTCTCTCTCTCTCTCTCTCATTTGTATGTTCTCGCATGTATGGAAGCCTAGGACAGCCAGCGATAACGACCCCTGCAACTCAGAAAACTCAGTGATTGAATGAGAAATTGATTTAATCATACTTTTCGACCACTAACCGAAGCCCAAACAAATCTTCTCTCTGTTTCCAAAATCATAATTCCGTCTGTCTCTGGCTGTATTTCCACTTTCAATAGGTTCCGGGTTCTATAATCTCTCTCTCTCTCTCTCTCTCTCAACTCTGATTCTCTGAAGCCTTCAGCTTCTTCTTCGTCATCATTCAAATCCATCCGATATCACCATTAAAACCAGTCGAGAAATGGCTCTCTGTTCAAACTTGGAGGACGTTGGATGCGCGCGCAGCATATGGGTCCTTGTGCTCGTGCTTGTTTTGTGCATGACCTAAATCCAGTTATCGGGGGCTCAAAACTGAATGGAATAATTGATGTATAAATCCAATGGAAAATTGACACGTATTCAATCTTTGTGGTAAAGCAGTCTTGGGATCGGGATTGGTTAGGTCTACAATCATCTTTAAAACCATGACTGATGAGCAGTCTTGATCCTGACCATTGGGAGGGGCATAGGGGTTTCAATGCACTTTAAATGGTCAGGGTCGTTTCTGCCACAACAGGATTGCAGCAAAAGATCGTTTTCTTAATATCATGTAGTTGGGAGGAAAAAATGCATTGCACTCAGCCTCGATTGCCATATTTGGTTGGAAGGAAATCAAAGTGAAGGGATGAGAAATTTTTTGAGAAAATTTTTATAATTATAACACAAAATAACTGTATAAACTACTTAATTTTCTTAATATATTTAGTAATGATACAAATAAGATGTAAAATTTATTTTATTTTTCAAATGTAAGGAATTTAAATGCAAATTGAAATGTAAATAACTAAATATGAAATGATTAGGAATTAATTATATAACAATGTGATAGCCTGTGTTGTAATCATTACAAAAATTTCACTTCCTTTTCCTTCAATTCCTCTTACAACCTAACACTGCCGACAAGGTTTGAGGAATCGGAATCGGAATTGAATCAGTCAATTCGGATCGAATTCGGCTACAGTGATCCGAACGATTCCATCTCCATTCCAAAATCTTGAACCTTGAGCTCATCAAAAGGATGGAATCAATTGGATTGGCTCTTAACAAAATAATAATAATAATAATAATAATAATAATAATTGGATTTAGAGGTGTCAGTGGGCCGATCAGGCTATTTTCGGTCCAGGCCAAATCGGTATCGGGTTTTATATGTTTTGACCGAACATGTCCATTAAGAGGTTTGAGCTAGATGGGCTGCACTGTGCACATTAACTAATGGACTGGTCCGGTTTTAGGTTGCTATCAAGCTTAGCTTATCGGGTTGTTGTTGGGCTGATTAGGACCAGTTCGGGTTAAAAACCTAGTAGGAAACCCGTTAAAGGTCATCTAGAAGGCTGAAGTAGTCAAGCTAAGGTTTAATATTCGGTCTAAATCGATTTGGTTCGAGCCATTATCGGGTTTAGACTCGTGGGTCCACTTTTTCGGGCCACTTTCAAGCTAGCCTGGACTAGACCAGGACCGATAGGATATGCCATACCTTAACCCGAAACATGTCCAATAATAGTTCAGTTTGGATTGGTTTCGGGTTAATTCGGGCCGGCTCGGTCCGGGCTACTAGTTCGGTTCCAAAATTGACACCCTTAATTGGATTGGCTGGTTTTTGGATTCTATAATATGATTAAAGGGAAAATATTCTTTTTCGGCATGGCATACCTGGCCGCAAACACAATAAGAGTGAAATGACCATTCTACCCCCTAGTTGGATGCTTGTGCATATCATTCTTATTGGCCTCCACACTGTATAGGAGCTACAAAGCCGGACAAAAAACCCTTTCCTATAATAAAAGGGTCTAATAATGTTCACAACACTTAGCAAGCAAATTATTGATATTTGATTGGGTCCATGGTTCTCTATGGTATGTATAATTGAATTCGTTATATAATACATTACGACATGTATAGTTGTTTGGTATAATTTATGATAATTATTTATATTTAAATAAATTGATATAATAGAAAACTACAAATAGATTCGAAAGTGTTTATCATTATTGTGATAATCTATTATTACTTCTTTATGTCTAGTGGTAATTTTTTTTTTTGGCCGGGAGGGGGGAATGTCTAATGGTATTAAATATATGGGTCAAAAGTATTTAATTATAAATATGCCACTTGTTTAAAAAAAAAAAAAAGACATCATTAACCTTCATATTGTTGTATTTAATTTTTTTTTATTAAGTTTCAAAATAAAAAATATGTTTTGTTTTGGTTTTCTCGGAATGAGACGAGTGAGGTGTAATTAGTCAGGTTAGAACCCAATACCCTTTGGATCGGTTGGGTTTAATTTGACTTCTATTGGGTCGGTAACGGTTTAACCCATTAGATCCAGATATGTTGATTCAGTAACGATAACATGTTTGACCTGAATCCATTAGTGAAATGTCTTTGCAAGAGACATATTCTTTCTTTGTAAGGCACATCCTTTCCTTGGGGGTCTTGTACAGACATATTGGTTTGGAGAGACACACTCTTCTGATCTTGAAGTATCTTGAAAAGATATGTTTTTATTTTTAAGTAGATGAAGAAGAAGCTTTAAATGCATACAATAAGAAGAACTATTTACTTGGTTCTCTCTCTCTCTCTCTCTCTCTCTCCTTTTTTTAAGCACATATCGAAGGTATTCCCTTTCGTACTCTAAGGGGTGCATCAAACAAGTGCATACTTGCTGTTGGAAACCAAAGTTGCTTTATCTTGGAGCTAGATTTGCATCATAATCCAGTTGCAGCAAATACTGACTTTAGGACAGTATTGATTATGGTACAACCTAGCCTGTATCGTCATCATCTTAAGTGACTCTCTTTAATGTCTTCTTTAAGAAATCATTGGAAGCATTAAACAAATAAATGGTTTTCATTTAAAGTTTTTTTTGTCTTTCATAATTACAACAATCTAAAGTCAATATATTATAGAAACCTTATATGATATGATCCTAGAATGTTACTGCATTTCTGAATGCTCTGTTTAAGTTCATGCTTGAAGACCTCATTGATAGCATATTGCATATTGAGTAAAGAAATTATAATGGATAAGTCTCAAATTATATTTATTGCTAACTAAGATTGTATCCGATGTTTGAATATTTTTACCTGAGACCATATGACATGTTGTTCTTACACTGTACTTTCTGTTCACTACTGTGCATATAATAATAATAATAACAACAAATGCTTTCTGAGTTGATGAATTGATGAATGGGTGCTTAAGTATAATACTGTATGATTATTAGGTGTCCTTTTGCATCTCTTGAGTTGATCTCAGTGAATGTGTAAGTGCTGCACACCATAATAAGGGTTGTTTTTGCTCCATAACTATGAGTTATGTCTTTGTCTTTATAATGGCTGTTACAATGGTTCTTCTTTCTCTCTTCATGTTCCCTCATCGGATTCAGTTCCCTTTTATGAATGGTTTAGTAGTGCTGTGTCAAGTAACCGTTTAACTAAGAAAGACCAACGCAGACTGGCATCTTTTATTTCCTTTGTATGTTGGTATATCTGGAAAGGTCGAAATGACTTGTATTTTGATAATATTGTCTCTACCTGTATTGGTGTTATTCGAAGAGCAGAATATGCTTTGGAGAGAATTTTGGCGTTCGACTGAGCTTGGAGCCTCTGAGCCTGAGAATGGTTCTGATATGTCTATCTAATAATGATATTTCTGTTAGTTGGGAGCCTCCTCCACATATGGCTTCGTTATGCTCAATACTGATGCAGCCACAGGGTTAGACCAGCTTGGGGGACTGGGCTTTGTTCAGAGGGCCCTAATCAATACAGGGGTGGCTAGTTGGTCTTTGTCCATTCCCTGGTTGTATGAACCTATGGTTCTGATCTCTTCTTCTGATCAATAGATGTCTTCCTTACCAAAAAAAAACAAACAAACAATACCAGATATCTGTCTTGAAGAGTCCTTGTCATTGTTCCTTAGATTTTGTGCTCTTTCCTTGACAACTATAATTTAAATTTTTGAATCATGTGGACTGGCATAGGCCTTTATTTTTAAATAGGATAACCTATTAGTTTTAACATGTTGCATGGCCTGATAAGGTTTTATTGTGTGGAATTGCATTTCCTCAACATCTAGATTTACCATTCATACGTACTATTGCTTTGCTGATGCAATGATTAAGACAGTTAATCACCTCAAGAGAATCCCATTCCACCTGGAAATCATACCTGTCATGCTCAAGTGCCAACTGAATAGCCCGTCTAATGGCCAAGGCTTCCCCAAGCGTAGCATCCGTAAAACCAACATCTTCTGCTGCAGCAAAAAGCGGTTGTCCCAAATGATTCCTGCAAACGATGCCAATACTGCTATTAGTTGACTGCACAGACAAGGCCGCATCCGTATTTAACTTAACAGTCCGTAGAGGAGGAGGCTGCCAAGAAGGTAAAGAAACTGAAGACATGACACAGAAGAGTGTTACGATCACCATCACCACTTATCATAATGTAGTAGCCGTAGGATTAGAAATTGTTATAGCCATGGATCTATAACTGAATAGAACTTTCTAGAGATGTAATCTGTTATATAAACAACAAGAGAATGGAATAGAAGACAAGCAATTACAAATCATTCTCCTCTTCCTCTGATCTTCTTCCCTTTTTCATCTCGCTTTCTAGGAGGTCGACTACCCTCGAATTAGTCATTTCTGATACGGTTCGTATCATTGGTGCTTTCACTGAGAGATTTCCCATGGACTCTCACCGAGCGATGATGGATGCGCAGCGGCAAACCTGCTCAGAGCTCTTCCGACTCTTAGACTCAATGGAGGAAAAGCTTGATCGTCTTCTTCAACATTCCACCATCCCTTCCCTAACCATTGCCGACCCTGTTACCACCACCCAACCCACTGGTTACCCTTCCTGCTTCACTTCAGTCCACTTTGATCTCCTTCGTCGTTTTTCACCAGTGCCAACACCCTCATCAACGCCACCAACCTTGCCGCAACCAAGATCTGAAATGTCTGTTGTTTCTGAAAGCTTTCCTGGTGCGCCTCTTTCGTTTTCCCTTCACTCACCAGTGGAATCAATGGCCATGGCTGCCAAAGTAGTCCCAGCAATATCCCCTGTTCCTCAACCGCACTCTCAGCTTCAACTACCATTCCAATCCCAACCCCAATCCCTAATCCAGCTTCCTCAATCGCAATCTCAATTTCAGCCACCGTTCCAATCCCAACCCTTCATTCAAACACAAACGCAGCCTCTGCCCAATAATCCCTCCCAGTTGCAGCCCTTGACAGAGAGCCTGTCCAAGGCTCGATCTACGGCAGCATATGTATCAAAGAGTTTGGGAGCGAAGGGCTACCAGCCGCCGGAGGATCGAGATCTAGAAGTTCCCACAGTAGATGATGGAGGATTTGAGTTTGGACTTGAAGAGCCCTCCTTCGATGGGAAGTTTTTACCTCTACAACTCACTACAGTTCGTATTGAGATGCCTGGGATGAATCCCCCTCCATGCAGACTCCGACAACTCTTTATTCTTGAGTACGATAAGGAATTGGGTGATCTAGCTATTGCGCCCTACCTGTTCAAAGATATGGGTAGAAGAAAAGAAGAAGGTGAAAGAAATGGTGATCGTGGTTTGATGGAATTCATGGTACCCATGGATCGGTCATTGTACTCGATCACATTCAGTGCTGCAAGGACCTATGCTCAGTTGGAGTCTCTCAATATATCTGTACCTGCTGCATCTCAAATCGTTGATCTACACCCCCTTTACAATGTGCAGCGATGGGATTTATATGCGTGGGCATTTCAAGTTGAGTTAGATAATGGAGAGAAAGAGAAGAGGTTCAAGATCTTCAAGGATGATCTCAGGTTCGTTGACGAGCGCAATACTGAAAACCATTTCAAACCCACTGTTGTCATCCAATTGACTGCGATCGCTGATGGTGATTCTTGTCCCACGATTCAAAGGTTAGTTCATAAATTCCATTTTGATTGTTTCTCCAACTTGGTCTTAGGTGTCTCGATCGAACAGGGTAAGAGGTTTAGTTTGAAGCAAGTTTCACTTGACGTTCTTGCTTGTGTGAATGCCCCAAGCAATGAGACTGAGGCTATTGATGATGTTATGAACGATGATGGCTTTCCAGATGTTAGAAATCCTGGAACAGCTGTTGTGGATTTAGATGAGGGAGATGCCATTTGTTGGCTTAATAAGGCCCACTATTCACTTGCCAATTTTACCCTTGATGAGTTGGAGAATTTTCTTCAAGAAACAAACGATGAAGTTGACCTTCAATATGCTGATGATATGCAAGAACATAGGAAATTTCTTGCTACTGTATTGCAGGGTGGGGATAGTGAAAATCAGCCAATACAGGAAAATGAAAATGATGAGGATGAAGAAAATGACGTGGACAATGAGATAGACATTGAAGAGGCATTAGAAAGTGAGTTTGATGAAAGCCAACTAGGTAAAGGCCAAAAAGCTTCAGTTGATTTACCAAAGACAACACCGGGGACTGGTCCACATTTATCTTCCTCTGCTCAATCTGGTTTAATAAATGGGTTTACACAACATCAGATAGGCCAACTGTACTGCGTATTACATGAACACTTGCAACTTCTAATTCTGGTGTTTTCTCTTGGTGTGTTTGAACCTTCCCGGCAATACATTGCCAATGAAGTCCAGAGAATGATTTCCGAAATGGTGGTTCACTGCGGCTGTGTTATTACCTCTATACTTCTCAGAGTTCAATGCATGAGGACAAGTTACTTGTTATCAAATCCAGATGGAAGCATGAAGCTGTGCCACATCAATCTCCTTCTCTTGATTTTTGGTCTTGCCTGTGTCACTGCTGCAAATAAAGGACCACTCAAAGACAAATCAATCCAAGGCAATTTTGCAAATACACTTTTCTTGTGTAAGCACCGATCTGACTCTGAACACGAAAAGATGGGCTTTGGTGATCGTGGTATAAATAATGTTAGGATATGGTTGGAGCAGCTAAGGTTTGCCAAGTGTGTTGGATTATTTGAGATGCATGAAGTGGACAAAGAAGTCTTGCCATTACTCACCGTTGAAGATCTCAAAGAGATGGGTATTAATACTGTTTTAAGTGAAGGAGGAGCAGTTTCTGCTTGGAGTAAGTTGTCTACGACAGCTTCTTTTGGCGACAGCTTCTTTTGGCAAGATTGTAGTTGTTAAGAAATTGTGGTGGGTTCCCCAAATTCTTGTTCAGTGGGACTATCTTTTCCCAAAGGATTTAGCATTTCTCCATCCACAACAACTTCAACAGAACCTTGAGGACAAGGTTCTCATTGAAGGGAATGGCAATGTTACGATCACCATCACCACTTATCATAATGTAGTAGCCGTAGGATTAGAAATTGTTATAGCCATGGATCTATAACTGAATAGAACTTTCTAGAGATGTAATCTGTTATATAAACAACAAGAGAATGGAATAGAAGACAAGCAATTACAAATCATTCTCCTCTTCCTCTGATCTTCTTCCCTTTTTCATCTCGCTTTCTAGGAGGTCGACTACCCTCGAATTAGTCATTTCTGATACGTTTCGTATCAAAGAGTCATGTAACAATCCCATGCATATGATGTTCTCCACAGAATTCAGAAAAAGCCCTATGAGTCTGCTCAATAATCTCCATAGGTGTGGATGATCGATGCTCAAAGTAGAGCTGATTCCTGCATTTCCACAAATTCCAGCACATGAAACAACCAAAGGAGAGAATGAGCCTATAATGCTCCTTCGGTAATGCATTTAAACTCCTACACAATTTTGAAAACCAGTGAGGAAAAGAGATGGTATCAGTGTCAGGAGCCATAATGGAAAATCGAGATCCCAACCATGCTGCTCTAGCAATAGAACAATGAAGTAGAATATGGTCCACAGTTTCCTCTGCCAAACCACACCGCCGACAAATCACCTCAATTGGAACATGATGTGCAGCAAGGGTAGAGGAAGAAGGCAACCCCTGGGCACAACATCTCCACATAAACATACGAATTCTAGGAAGAGTTCTACAAGACCAAATAGTTTTCCAGGGAACAGGCGACACAGAGGGCACCAAAGCAGTTGGGTTTCTACTGAGAGAATGGTACCGTGCCAAAAAATAATTTGTAAACAACATATGATATGCACTTTTGACGGTAAATTGGCCAGACTTTGATGCTTTCCAAATTTGGATATCAGGTGTGGGATGGAAAGGTAGAGGAATAGATCGAATGGCTTGAATCTCAATGGGTTGAAACAGTGTGTGCAAAACATCCATCCTCCAAGTCTTTGTTTGATGATCAATAAGATCCGCTACCCAAACATATAGACTATGTGATGCAGGTTGAGAAATGAGACGATTATTAGGGAGATTGGGCACCCCAAGCATCCTCCCATATATTTTAATCTGCATACCATTCCCCACTTTCCAAATACGACCTTGAGGCAATACTGTTAAGCCCACAAAGATGCTTCGCCACAATGAAGGTCTATGACCAATGGAAGCCTCAAGAAAGGTTGTATGGGGATAATAGATTGCTTTAAGACACCGAACCCAATGAGACTCAGGAGATTTCGTAACAGTAAAAGAGAAAAGTAAACCCTCGAATCTTCTTCTTGATGAGGACGACGATGATCGTAAATACTTCATCTTCTTCGCCGTCGACGGTGCATATCTTCATCTTCCCTGACTACGGTTCTGCTTGTGACGACAAGGTAGGCGACTGTCTTCTTCCCCGACCACCCCAAGTAGCTCAATCCTCTGAATATTTTCTTCCTCGACGACGATAAACATCATCAAGTATGAAACCACATCTTCTTCGTTCAAACCCCTTTTCCCACATCATCTTCTTCTTCGACGAACACGGGGATATTTTTTCCCCAATATTCCACCTAGTATGAAACCAAACCCCAACCTAAATGTTGAACCGATTACGAAAAAATTCACAAATGAGTGTGAGTAGTTTTAGTTCGACATTGAAGTCTATATATAATCCATTGAATCCATCAATTTTTCATTAGAATAACACTTTTCCCTCCACAATGTACAATGGGTCCTAGAGAGCCGATAGGTGAGCCCTACAGAGCAAATTTGTCGACCACTGGGGTATTTGAATATTTACAATCTGTGTCGTTTTTTGCAAAAACCCCTTAATTTACTAACTAATTTTTTCTTTGTAAATTATTATTGAATTTATTATTATTTCTTGTCTGCAAGTTGTAAATTGCATCTCTGTTCAAGATTTCTTAAGTTTATTCTCCATATAGGTATGCTTTTCTATTTTTTATTGTTTTTTATCATCGAAATTTGTCCATTCCTATTGTTTATTGATAGAAATTCCTATTGGTATTTTCTCATACAAGGGTCCTATTTGTTTATTGTTAGTGACTCGGTTTAGTGCTTTAACAGGATTCTTAAAAAGAAAGATTTGACAAACCAAAGCTGTAAAGGTTGTACAGGTTTATGTATTTAGTGCTTGACAAGTGGTCTGTGTATTCTGTTATGGATGTCTTGTACCCAAAAACAACAAGCATTCACAAATATTACTGTAAAGGTTGTTCAGGTTATTCGTTTACAAGTCAAGTAAGACCTCGATTCCTCTTGCTGAGTATGCCTATTGTAGAAACATAACACTTTTGTAGAAAGTAGGACACCCTATGTGCAGTGACACCCTATTATCTTCCCCACTGTTTGTACAACCTGGCCAAGACAATTTTGCCTACTTTGGTGCTTTGACTTGAATGTTAGCTAGCTGTGTTCTTAGTAAAACCTTATTTGCTGTGTCACTGTCAGTATTAAATGGATGTACATTATTAAGTAGCTCAATATATAATAGGTGGACCTTCGAGGACTCTCACCCTACATTTGGAACTATCAGGGTGAAATTGGATTTGGGGGAGGGGAAAGGGAAATTCAGTGCACCTGCAGGTATATGTATTTTTTTATGGGATTTTATCATCAATCATGAAGTGTGGGATCCATCTTCAGAGTAGTGGCATAACTAAAATCCCATGAAAAAATACACATACATACAGATGAATTTGTTTTTGAGAACATTAATATTTAATGATTGGGCTGATTAGTAATTGCCTATATGGTCATTTGCAAAGATTTGTCATGAAATCATAGACATTTCCAAGGTAGGTTTTTCCATATCACCCACTCTGATCAGCTACTCTTGAACTGGCAAAACATTGACTGCACCATGAATGATGGAATTATAATATAGAAAAATCTCTAATCTCTTAACTGCTTTGTGTTTCTGTTTGACTTTCTGTACGTAACCCATGATTGATTTTCTAATTGATTTTTTTTTTCATTTTGTAAACGAAATTATCAATATGGCTGAAAAGATAAGTATTTATTACAAGTATGAGGAGGAGATGGAAAAGAAATTAGTTGATGAAGATTGTATCAACTGGATAGACGTAGTCCATACCACCTATTGTACAGTTCTGAGAACCATTCTAGATGGCTGATCTGTTAGCTTTTCAGTGAGGGCAGAGATGCCCAATGGTGGATACTACGAGGTCAAGTCTGATGATGACGTCTTGAAAATCGTGAAATTTTTTGAAACGGAACGTAGAACTATTCTATTGGAAATATATAGAGTAAATGTGGGTGAGACCACATTGGAGAGGTACACCATTAATGGATATGATTCATCAATGATAGGTAGACCAAGACCATCATGGAGGCAATCAAGAAAAACAATTGTAAAGAGGCCTGTGAAAGGTAGAAAGTCCATAAGTACAAGTGCACTTGCCACTATACCTGTGGAGGAAATAGTGTTCACAACAAATGCTCCTGCCACTATGCCTGTGATGGAAAGAATGCCCATAAGTACAAGTGTATCTCCCATTATTGAAACTGCTGGCAGTAGTTGTTGTAGAAGGAAGGGGAAAGAACCAGCAATTGATTTTGAAAGTGAAGATGACTCACTAGATGAAAATTGGGACATCGATATGGAAGACAACATTCATTCTGAAGGAGATAAAGATGTGGAGTATGAGAAAGAGGATATTGAGGATATAAAATTTTCTGATATTGAAGAAGAATTTATGGAAGAGAGTATTACCAGGGATGATGAGGTAGATATAAATGAAGTTGGAAGGGTAAACATTAGACAAAGGTCTGTCTATGAAAATGTCTGTTCTTTTAGGAAAATTCTGAAGGATTTTGTCATTCAAAAGAGAGCAGAGATGATAAGACTCAAGAATGATAAAAAGAGGGTTATAGCCATTTGTGCCTAAGATGGTTGTCCTTGGATAAT
This sequence comes from Protea cynaroides, assembly GCA_028583415.1. Classification (NCBI taxonomy): domain Eukaryota; kingdom Viridiplantae; phylum Streptophyta; class Magnoliopsida; order Proteales; family Proteaceae; genus Protea; species Protea cynaroides. The sequence continues at coordinate 17,870,840 of CM053275.1, forward strand.
CCATGCTACTGTGGCAACAGATGGTAACACATTTATAGTCAGAAAATGTCATATAAACCATACTTGTGCAAGGGAACCAACAAACAAAAATGTCACCTCAATTTGGATTGCAAAGAATATAACTAATAGGTTGAGGACAGATCTTTATATGAAGGCAGATAGCATGAAGGCTGCTATTATGGCAAAGTATGGTATAAAACCTTCAAATCGACAACTGTATAGGGCAAGGTTGGTTGCCAAGCAGGAGAATTTAACTATTCAAAGACAATCATATGCAAAGCTATCTAGATATGGTGAGATGTTACTAGAGAGGAACCCAAGTAGTATGTACAAGCTACAGTATGAGGAGGTCTCTGCAACAACTTTTAAATCAATTTTCAAAAGGTTGTTTGTTTGTTTTAATACATGCAAGCAAGATTTTCTGAAGGGATACAGGTCATTCATTGGCATTGATGGTTGTCATTTGAAAGGTAGTTATTGTGGAATTCTATTGGCAGCTACAAGTATGGATACCAATAATGGTCTGTTTCCAATTGCATTCAGTATTGTGAAAAATGAGAACAAAGTTTTCTGGACATAGTTTCTAAGAGCACTTGCAGATGCAATATCACATGACCTTACTAGACATCATCTGACATTCATGTCAGACAAACAGAAGGTAATGTGTTTTCCTGGTTGATATGTTTTTTTGCTTCTATTATTGTTAAGTTGTAGTTCCAATGGATAGCCTCTGACATGTTTTTTTTTTTTTTTTTGCTTCTTGTATTGTTATAGCTAGGACTTATCTGAGGTAACTACAAAAAAATTTTCATATGCAAACCAAAAACTATGCTGTAAACATATATACAGTAACTTTCAGAAAAAATTTCCTGGCATTTTGTTGAGAAGATTATTCTAAGCAGTATGCAAGGCATATAATGCCACAAAGTTTAACAAAGCAATCAATGAGATGAGAGCAACTAAAAGGGAAGCATATGAATGGATGATGAGAAATTCGGTGTCATTATGGGCAAGCCACACATTTGATCACATGATTGTTAGTGACCATGTCACTAACAACATGTCAGAGTGCTTCAATAATTGGATGCAACCCTTTAGAGGAAAACCTATTCTGACTTTAATTGATGAAATCAGAATAAAACTTATCAATAAGATGCTAGATAGATATAAAAAGGGTTGTGCTTCCAATGGGAGGATAACACTTGCTTTTTTGCTACTAATATTCTTCTTGTATGTGATTATGTAGAGAAAAAGAAGAAAAATGAATGAGGTATTTCGCAAGAATAAGTTGCTATTCAAAAAGGAAGATCCATTACATAGGTAGCATCTATGCTACATAAAAAATGCATTTTTGCATGGCCATAGCTACTTATTGGCACTGGCCGTTATACCAAATGGATGTAAAAAATGCATTTTTGCATGGTAACCTCGATGAAGAGGTTTATATGACTCCTCCGCCTGGGTACACTCATGATGGACTCACATTAGCTCCAGGGATGGTATGTCGGTTTCATAAGTCTCTCTATGGGCTCAAACAGGCCCCTAGACAATGGAATAAGAAATTTGTGTGTGCACTTTTACTAATGGGCTTTAAATAATCAAAGGCTGATGCTTCCCTGTTTATACTTACTACTAGGTCTTGTTACACAACAATTCTGGTCTATGTAGATGACATAATAATTACTAGGTCTGATGAAGCCCATATTTCAGCAACAAAGGCCCATCTCCAGAAGCATTTTCAAATCAAAGACTTAGGCAAACTCACTTATTTTCTAGGGATTGAAGTGGTTTATACATCAGATGGGCTTCTTTTAACTCAACAAAAGTATGCCCTTGATATTCTAAATGATTCGGGTCTAATAAGAGGCAAAACCAGCTCCTTTCCAATGGAACAAAACCTCAAACTCGACAATGAGTCAGGCGACCTTCTTTCGGACCCAGCAGCATATAGGCGTCTTATTGGACGTTTGATCTACCTCACTATTACATGACCAGACTTGTGCTACTCTGTTCATCTTCTAAGCCAATTTATGCAAAGCCCACATGTTCCACATTTGGTTGCAGCTCATCGTGTTATTCAGTATCTAAAAGGGTCCGTATCACTTGGCCTTCATTTCTCTTCTAAGATAACACCAGTCCTTACTGGTTATTGTGACTCTGATTGGGCTAGCTGCCCCTTCACTAGGCGGTCTATAACTGGTTATATTACATTTTTTGGCGCTTCTTCAATATCTTGGAAAACGAAGAAACAAGTGACTGTCTCTAGATCTTCAGCTCAAGCCGAATATCGTGCATTAGCAACATTAACATGTGAGATTACATGGCTGAAACTTTTGTTTGCTGATTTGGGTCTACAACACCTATTTCCTATCTCGGTCTTCTGTGACAATCAGGCAGCTCTACACATTGCAGCAAATCCAGTTTTTCACGAAACGAACTAAGCATATTGAAGTGGATTGTCACTTCGTTCGAGAAAAATTACAAAGTAGGTTGATTCAAACCCACCATATTATATCAAACATGCAACGACCGATATCCTAACCAAAGCTTTGGGCCAAGAACCGATATCTACTCTGATCAGCAAGCTTGGACTTCGGAGTCCTCCTCTATCCGCTTGAGGGGGAGTGTTAGAATGGTCTAGAAGACTTGTACACGTGTATATGTTTCCTTGCATCAGTGTTATGTGTGTACACGTGTTTCTCTTGTATTTAACTAGTTTCTTTATTTTCTTGATTTCTATCTGTATAAATAGGTTGTAACTGTTACATTTCAGATTAACACGAAACCTTATTTTCGTATCTTCAAACTCATCTCTCTGCAGAAGTCTCACTTTGACATGGTGAACAGTTCTAACAAACAAACTGTTCCTTGGAATCATACATTATAAGTAAGACAATCTGAGGAGTAACAAACAACAAAGACTAAGAAGGTCTAGAATCCATTCTTTTGAAAGAGAAACAAGGATTTCTGGAAGGATTTCATCGAAAAGAAAACCAGCAACACCAACATCGCCATTCTTCACGTACCCATCAATCACAAAATTCCATGTAACCGAATCCGACTCAGAACATCGATCAAACAACCAGCGTGCAGCCAAAATTTTATCAAAAACAGAATACATATGAATCAAAGAGTTTCACACAAACAAATCCAATTCTAAACCAAATTTCACGATCTGGGAATGTGCTCTCTCCCCTTCTCGGATCGAACCAAGCTCAGCCAAGATCTTAGCCAAAAGGGGGAAAGTATAATGATTGGGTAAAACACATTTTCTGATCGTATGCCGATAATAGAAATCAATTGCACTATCTATGTCATTCAGGTTCACATAAGTTTTGAGAATGGTGTTACAGATGAAGGCATTGGGTTCGTCGAGCTGAGAGCAGATAGAGACGACATGAGGAAACAAGGAGAGGGGGGAACAAAGCTTCCGAATGACTCGGCCAGCGGCAAGCGAGTGTTGGAAGATGCCGAAGACTAGGAGTTGGGAGAGGATTTGGTTGAATTCTCCAATGGTACCATTGTAGGATTTGAGGATGCATAAAATGGGGTGGCTCAGATTCAAGCTGGACGAAACGGAATGCAGATTTGGGGGAGCTACTTTTTTAATGGTTTTGTAGTTCTGGTTTAGCTTTACCTCCTTCAATAATCTAAAAGGAATTTGGACCTGAATCACAAGGATTTGAGGCACTTACAGGAGACGTATTACTAAAGAACACGTCTCTACTCAAGTAGAAATAGTTGCCGGAAGATGGAGTAAGGCACTAGAATTCCCGGATACCCTCTTAGGTAGGAAAAATTTCGACGAGCACTGCAACAAGATACGAGAAACAAATTTAATCTAAAAAAGTCACTTAAAAGGACCAAAAAGCCCTTAATCATAACTTTCATTTTCAAACAAATTGCCATTTATAAAACCAATTATTTAGGGATGTGATCAACATAACCACGTCACACCTAATTCATCAGCCGCCTATGGAAAGTCACCGGAATGACCGGCAGAGGGTAGCTGCTGGCGACTGCTCTAATGCCGGAAAAAGCACTAAAGCTAATCCTAAAAACCTCTTGCACACTCAAGTAAGATTCGGTGTGTTTTGTTTTTTTAATAACTTCAAAGCTTGCAATAGGGTAAAGGAAAAGGGGGAGCCGACTACCATAGTCCGTAGTCTCAGGTAGCAGTTGTAGGTGGCTGTTGGGACAAAAATCCCCAACTCCGGTGCCTTACAACAAGTTGGTGGAAAAAAATGATCTATATGCGACACTTTACTCAATAATTTTTTTTTTAAATCTTCTTATTCGAGTATTACAAAACTAATCAACTAGGCATATGATGAGGTTCTGATACCACATATTAGACTTAATAGAAATACACATACCGCTGATACCTTGTCCTATATAGAATGTTTGAGCTACCGTAGACAAGTTTGATTCCATACTGCCATCAAGTTTCTGCTACTTCTCTGATGAAGGGACTACCTTCTGGTTTGCAGTCTCTTACAGAATGATACATACTGATGGAGTCAGTATCCTTCTCAAAACCAAAGTCCCCTTATATATAGGCATCTTTGTAATTCTCTCTCATCAAGATCAGTTACAAACGGATGACGGGTTCCAGCTAGCACACATATTAGGTTGAGGTGGCAATATGCTGCATCAATCCAACAGTTTAAACCATTGCTTTGTTTATTGATTTGTTTTAATCCTACTTTAAAATTAAGAGTGTTACGGATTAAAGTTTAAATCATTTACAAGAGGTGAGAAAGATTATGGGCTTATGTATACTTGGATCTTGGATCCAAAATAGGTATTTGTACTTTTAGCCCGCCAATACAAAATTAAAGGGTTATATTCATTATTCTTTTTTGGGCTTATTTAGCTTCTTATTTTGTTGGGTTCAAGGGATTTTAGTTTATGGGTTGATTCTAAGCTACATTTTAATACACATGTTAGTACAACAAAATTGGGATGGATGTTCTGATCGTAGCAGCAATTAAATATTGCTGGTCTAGGACTTTGTGCTAAGTTTTATAATAGCCCATGAGTTTTTATCGGTATAAGAGACCAACGCACATACCTTTGTAAAAAAAAGGCTTCACCATTCTGTTTTATATGATGGATCCATAATTTCGAAGATTCTGACTCCATCATTGTTATCTTGGGTGTTCAATGTTTAACCCAAAAGAGGCTAAAATTCAAGTCATTTATTTAAGTTGGGCTAATATAGCTTCCTCCGTAGTATAGTTCTTCCGGGTCACTAATATAGACTCCTCTATAGGCATGCGTTGCATGCTAGCCCAACCTTTTTTTTTTTAATAACTTAAGGCACTTAAAATGACTAAAATGTCCTTAACTATTGATTTTATTTTCAATTGAATGTCTTTTTATCCAAGATGCACTTACAATAGACGTATTAATAAAGAATACGTCTCTGCTTAAGTTGAAATAGTCGTTGAGAGTTGGAAGAAGGCGTCGAAATTCCCAGCAACCCTCCAACTATCTCCAAGGACCCTCTTAGGCCAGAAAAAATTCCAAACAGCGTTGCAACATGATAAAGGAAACAAGTACAATCTAAAAAGGACCACTTAAAAGGATCAAAAAGCCCTTGACCATAACTTTTATTTTCAAACAAATTGTCATTCACAAAACTCATTATTCAGGGATGTGTTCTACATAAACATGTCACACCTGACTCATCAGCTACCTATGGGAAGTTACTGGAATGTCTGGCAGAGGGTCAGTAGCCGCTGACAACTGCTCTGAAGCTGGAAAAGCACGGAAGCTAATCCCAAAAACTTAGGTGGTCTCAGGTAGGATTCAGATTTTTTTTTTAATAATTTCAGAGCCTAGAACACAGTAGGGGAAAAGAGGGAGCCTGCTAGCACAGTCCACAGCCTCATGCAGTGGCTGTAGGTGGCTGTTAGAACAAAAATCCCTGGCCTCGATACCTTTTAGGAAGTTGCAAGAAAAAATTTTATCTATATATAGCAATTTCCTTAATAAAAAAAAATTTAAAATCTCCTTATTCGAGCATTACAAAACTGATCGACTAGGCATATGATGAGGCCTTGATACCACATGTTAGACTTAATGGATATGCACATACTTCCAATACCTTGTCCGACATAGAACGTCTGAGCTACTGCAGACGAGTTCGATGCCATGCTACCATCATGTTTCTGTTGCTTCTTTGATGGAGGGATTATCTTCGGTTTTTCAATCCCTCACAGAATGATACATACTGATGGTGTCAGAAACCAGAGTCCCCTTATATATATGCATCTTTGTAACTCTTGTTAGAGATAAAGATAAGTTCAAATGTTAAGAATGTAGGTTCATGTTTGAATTTGAATTATTCAAACGTAAAAAACTTAGATCCACTCTATCTTATCCCTTCTTTGCAGCAACCGTTTCTAAAATATCACGTTTGAATTTAAATTCAAACCTAGATAGATAAGATTTACTCTATCTTATCACAATTTTGTAGCAACCGTTTTGATTTCAAGAAGAACTCTCTAAATTGTAAAGGACGTCCTTAATGTTAGAGATAAGGTTGAATTTAAAACAAATTCAAATTCATTGTAACCGATTATTAAATTTTATCAATAAAAATATAAATAGTGCCACACCAAATAAGGCACCAAAGTTAACACTCAAAAATCTCTTTATTTTAAATTTTTACATGGTATCAGTCGCTTTAACGATCTTATTGTGATTATCATGGCTTCATCAATAACTTATGTTATCTCTTCTACAATGGTGAATCCCACTTCTTCTCCTTCCATGTTTCATCAACATCTCACCATAAAGTTGTCTGTAGACAACTTCCTTCTATGGAATACAAAACTACTTCCTATTATCAGCATTCAAGATCTTATTGGTTTTTCTCGATGACACTTTGGTTTGCCATGCAAAGACCATTGCTGAAGAGGGCACTGCAACTCCACTGCCTAATCCATTGTACGGTGAATGGACAACCAAAGATCAACTCGTCCTAAGCTAGCTTCTTGCTTCAGTAACGATTGATACCCTTCCATACGTCGTTGGTCTTTCTATGGCATCGAAAGTCTGGAAGACCCTTCAAACTGCGTTCGGAATTCTCTTGCACACTAGCATTCTCTAACTGCACATGCGATTGCAGAATACCAGCAAAGGTAATAAGTCCATTACCACCTATCTACGAGAGGTAAAATATATTTCAGATCAGCTCTCAACAAAAAGCAAACCTGTCTCCCTCGAGGAACTTAATGCTATTATCTTCCGAAACCTTAGAAGTGATTACAGTGACATTGTAACTGCCTTAGCAATGAAATCAGAAGCAGTATCCTTTAATGAACTTCATCGTCTTCTGGTTAGTCATGAAATGAGAGATGAGTACTAATACTTTCATTGAAGCTAAATACACTGCTATACTGAAGTCGAAATCCTCTTTGGTTCCATCTCATATGCCATTTTAGCCTAATTCTGGTACTCCAAATCCCAGCCGCAGTAATGTATAAAAATCTAAGAAGAAAGAGTATTGTCAGATATGCAATCACTCTAATCATGTTGCAAGCAAATGTTACTTTCGTTATTTGAACAACAATAACAATTCCAGCTTCACTCCAAATGCAAATATGGCTGGTATTCTTCCCACTCCACTATCACCAACAATGGACTGGTTCCTAGATATAGTTACAATTCATCATGTTACTCTTGACATTGCAAATCTGAATATTTTTCATAGTTATACGGGTAAGGATAAGTTGAAAATTGGTAATGGAACTAGTCTATTCATTATAAATATTGGCTCTTCATAGCTTACCACCTTTTCATCCCCTCATCCTTTTCAACTTTCAAATATACTTTATGTTCCCCATATTACCAAAAGCCTATTATCTGTGCATAAATTTACCAATGATAATAATTGTTATTTTGAATTTCACATAATGTTTTCCTTGTAAGAGATTAGGTAACCAAGATGCCGCTGCTCCAAGGATGACTTAAGGATGGATTGTATCACCTTGAGGGCCTTCTTCTCTTCAATAAATCATCATCCTTGGCTGTTCATATTGGTGAACGAATCTCTGCTGAGGATTGGCATGCTCAATTTGGCCATCCCCAGCCTAGAGCGGTTCATGCAGTTTTAAATCATCATTTTTTACATTGTTCTTCAGTTCAGTTCAATTCTTGTTCTTCATGTTTTTCAGGAAAATCGCATGAAACTTCTCTACCTCTAATTTTTGTTACTAATGAGGTACTTGATTTAATTTCTAGTGATGTATAGGGACCTGCACCTATGTCCTCTACTATGGGGCACAAGTACTTTATCATTTTTATTGATGATAAAACCAAATTTACTTGGCTCTATTCTCTTTCAAAACTTTCAGAAGTTCCTTCCTTTTTTGTTAAATTTAAAGCTATGGTCGAAAGACAATTTTCCAAGTCAATTAAGGCTTTTCATTCTGATTGGGGTAGTGAATTTCAACACTTAAATCAATATCATAAAAAATGTGGAATGGTACATCAAGTGGCATGTCCCCATACTCATGAACAGAATGGGGCTACGGAATGTAAAATTCGACATATTATTGATACTGGTCTCCCCCTGTTAGCTCATGCTTCCCTTCCATTGTTTTTGAGAATTTTCTTTTTGAAACGACTGTGTTTTTAATTAACAGGTTATATACACTTGTTCTCAAAGTTGATAATCCTTTTCACAATCTTTATGTCAAACAATTTGTTTATGGATTTCTCAAAGTGTTTGGTTGTACTGTTTATACCTTATTGCGTCCCTACAATACACAAAAATTTGATTTTAGATCCAAAGAATGTGTATTCCTAGGGTGTAGTTCATTGCATCATGGATATTGATGTCTTGATCCTCTTACTGAATGTGTATATTTCGCACGTCATGTTAAGTTTATTGAGACTAAATTTCCATTTCAACATAAAGCAACCCCACACATACCTATCTCTGTTGACACTTCTAACTCACTTCTCATCTCTTCTACTCACAATCCATCCATAATTACTCCTGGACAGCTGGCACCCACAGGTATATTGCATCTTTCCTCACCATTACAGCCACTAACACACACAACAACCCATAAGGAGCCAGTGATTTCTAATGATGTAACTAATGTTCCCACACATGAGAATCCACTTACCGCAGATCCAATTGTTATAGATGAGTCACCTCCACTGCATGCAAGGGATCTTATGCCTACAATTGCTAATCGCACTCACTCAATGGTGCTCATAACCAATCCACATCCTTCAATTAGGTATCCCATTACCTTTAGCACATCTTGCTTAAACTAGTGCTGAGTCTGAACCAACTTGTTTTACTGAGGCAAACAAGGTTGAAAAATAGTGAAATGCAATAACAAGTGAATACAATGCATTAATCAGCAATGGAACCTGGAGCTTGTTCTACCATCTTCCAACTACAATATTGGTGGATGTAAATGGGTTTTCAGAATTAAAAGAAAGGCAAATGGGTCCATTGAGCGATAGAAGGCACACCCAGTAGCCAAGGGCTACAAACAGCATAAAGGAATAGATTATACGGAGACCTTCAGTCCTATGATTAAGTCCACAATAGTTCATATTGTCATTTCCATTGCTATTGCAAACAAATGGTCTATTCATCAATTAGATGTGAGTAATGCGTTTCTACATGGCACTTTATTTGAAACTGTATATATGATACAACCATCAAGTTTCGTTGATCCGGGCAAGCCTCATCATTTATGCTATTTACAAAAATCCTTATATGGACTCAAGCAAGCACCACGTGCTTGGTTTACAAGATTGAGCACTCACTTGATATCATTGGGCTTTATGGGTTCCAAAACTGATACTTCTCTTTTTATATTTCACAAAGGTGTGCAATTCCTCTACATCCTTGTCGATGTGGACAATATCATTATTACAGGTTCAACTTCTAGTCTTATGTCACAATTGATCATTGACATTGGCAAAAAATTTGCCATAAGAGATTTGGGGAAACTAACTATTTCTAAGGAGTCGAGGTGGTCTACAATGAACATGGAATGCTACTATCCCAACACAAGTACATTTTGGATCTATTGAGGAAAATTGGAATGGATGGAGTTAAACAGTTACTACTCCTATGAGCACAACAGCTACGCTATCTACAAATGTGGGTACACACCCTTAGCGGATCTAACTGAATACTAAAGTGTGGTTAGGGCATACAATATGCAACCCTAACATGTCTGGATATATCTTTTGCTACAAACAAAGTGTGTTAGTTTTTGCAAGCACCACTTGATGAGCATTAGTAGGCTGCGAAAAGAACTCTTCGATATCTTAAATCCACCATCAACCATTGTCTACAACTATTTAGACGGTCTTCTAATCAACTCCATGCTTGTAGTGATGCAGATTGGGCTAGGTATATCGATGATCATCGTTCCACTAGTGGGTATGCTATCTACCTTAGATCAAATCTTATTTCCTGGTCGGCTTGAAAACAATGTACAATTGCAAGATCATCCACTGATCAGAATATCAGGCCTTAGCCAATGCCACAACTGAGTTTATATGGCTTAAGTTTCTACTTCAAGAACTTGGGAAGCCAGTCACAACTCCACCAATATTATGGTGTGACAACCTGAGAGGTACTTATCTCACGACAAATCCATTATTTCATGCTCGCACAAAACACATTGAGGTGGATTTTCGTTTTGTGTCACTTGGTCGCTAACAAAGCTCTACAAGTTAAATTCATCTCTACAACGGATCAACTAGAGGATGGGTTCACCAAACCATTATCGATCATTAGATTTCTTTTTCTCAGAGACAAGTTGATGATACGTGAAAGACCCTCTCAACTTGAGAGGGACTGTTAGAGATAAGGATAAGTTCAAATGTTAAAAAATTAGGTTCATGTTTGAATTTGAATTCAAACGTAAAGAATCTAGTTCCACTCTATCTTATCCCTTCATTGCAGCAACTGTTTCTAAAGATTACATTTGAATTTGAATTCAAACCTAGACAGATAAGATTCACTTTCTCTTATCTCCATTTTGTAGCAACTGTTTTGATTTCAAGAAAGACTCTCTAAATTGTAGAGGACGTCCTTAATGTTAGAGATAAGGTTGAATTTAAAGCAAATTCAAATTCATTGTGACCGATTATTATATTTTATCAATATAAATACAAATGAGGCCACACCAAATAAGACACTGAGGTTAACACTCAAAAATATCTTTATTTTAAATTTTTACAACTGTCACCCATCAAGATCAGTTACAAAGGGATGACGGATCCCACCTGATACACATGTTAGATTGACATGGCAATAAGGCCACATCAGTCCAATAGTTTAAACCATTGCTTTGTTTGTCGACTTGTTTTATTCCTATTTTAAAATTAAGAGTGATACGGATTTAAGTTTAAAATCATATATAAGAAGTGAGCAAGATTATGGGCTTATGTATATTTGGATCATGGGTCCAAAATATGTATATGTAATTTCAGTTTGTCAATACAAAATTAAGGATTTCTATTCATCATTCTTTCTTGGGCTTGCTTAGCCTGTTATTTTGTTGGGTTCAAGGGATTAGTTTTTGGGTTGATTCTAAGCCACATTTTAATACACATGTTACTGTTCCAAAGTTAGGATGGATGTTCTTATTGTAGCAACAGTGAAATGTTGTTGGTCTTGGATTTTGTGCTAGGTTGTATAATAATCCATGAGTTTTTATCGGTATAAGAGACCAGTGTACATACTTTCATAAAAAAAGGCTTCACCATTCTGTTTTATATGATGGACCCATAATTTTGAAGATTCTGAACCCATCATTGTTATCTTGAGTGTCCAATGTTTAACCCAAAAGAGACTCAAATTTGACTCATTTATTTAAGTAGGGCTAATACCGCTTCCTTCATAGTATAGTTCTTTTCGATTGCTAATATAACTCCCTCCATAGGCATGCGATGCATGGTAGCCTAACTTTTTTTTTTTAGTAACTAAAGACACTTAAAAGGACTCAAAGATCCTTAATTATTGATTTTATTTTCAATTGAATGCCCTTTTATCCAAGACCCACTTACATGAGATGTATTACTAAAGAACATGTCTCTGCTCAAGACGAAATAGTCACTAGGAGTTGGAGGAAGGTGTCGAAATTCTCGGCGACCCCTCCAGCTACCCTCGGCGACCCTCTTAGGCAGGAAAAAATTCCAAACAGCGCTGCAACATGATGCGAGAAATAAGTATAATCTAAAAAGGGCCACTTAAAAGATGTCCCTGAATCCAGGGATACATGTCGCTCTGCTATTGGCTTGCGGATTATGTTATTAACACTATTGAGGATTTCTCTTTTCATATATCTACAAAATATATGTGGCGAGAGATTACGGTATATGTTGTAATTTTAATGTTTTAAATTTCATTAGATTCAAATATATATATATATATATATATATATATATATATATATATATATATATATATATATATATATATATATATATATATATATATATATATATATATATATATATATATATATATATATATATATATATATATATATATATATATATTTATTTTTTTATTTATTTATTTATTTTTATTTTACAAGTAGGTTGAGGTGGTATGTCTCTTCTTAATAGACACATTTACAAGAGGTGTTGAAGGGGTGTTTTTTTTCTTTCTAATAGGCACCTTTACAAGAGGTATTGAAGGGGATTGTCTCTTCCTAATAGGCACATAAATGGTCAATAGATATGTCTGTTTGTAGAGACATGATGTTTGGACACATTCTTTGGTGACAACCATTGGTGTTGTCTCTCCTTCTCCTATATATAGAGAGAATATTTAATCCATTGATAATAATTAGTAACTTGGTTTAACAATCTGATTAATATTCATTTGATTTTTACCTATTGGGTATAGCCTTTTGAATCTCTAAGTAAACCATAAATATAAGTGCAACAAATTTTTTTTTTTTTTTGAGGGTTGTTTTATCTTGGAAATCGATTTGCATAGGACCCAGTTTGTACCATAAGGGGCGATTACGATTTTAAGGAGAGTAGTCTTGACTACGACTCAACCCTACTGTTTGTTTGCCGAATGTGATACATCAATTTAATGGTGGTTTTGTTTCTTATTTTTGTGAGTTCATGGATGCTTACATGGAGTATTTGAGTAAGTTTTTTTTTATTGTTTTTTTTTTATAATCATTTACATTTCTATATCTCGTGTTCGTCTTATGTCTAAGATGATGTTTGTGGTGTATATTTTAAACAGTATAGAAGCATTTCAATCTCTGAGAAAGAAGAATATAAGGCAGTGGTTTTTAGTGTGTAAAGGTTGATGTGGGTCTGCCTTCACACTCTTTATGATGTAGGGAAAAGATAATTAGAAAGTATAGAACAAGATTATCATAAGGATTGTGCAATCATACTTAATTAACAAATATGAGGCGTTGATTTCAGTCTTGCCTTAATCTTGGTAGGCAAGTCAAAAACTGGATAGTGTTAGGAATTAACAATTCAGCAAAAGAACAATAGCAGAAAGAAAAACTAAATAGAACACAATACAATGATTTGACATGGTTCATCCACACAATGTGTATGAGCTACGTCCATGGTAGAACGATCACTCACCGATTCCACTATTCCACTGAAGAAGGTACAACACTCGATCCTCTCCTTACAAAATTACACTTATATAAACAAAAACCCTAAACCTCCGAAAGTAATACACGTGGGAGTCCTTTCACCTACTAGTTTGAATTTTTGGAACAGATACTTTACATGGTTTCTATCATATCCACATATCCGTAGTATGTATTGACACATGTGCAGTGAAATGTAGAGAGTTTAGTCCCACACCGATTGTTAATTTACCTACAACCCCTTATACACTTGGGAATCCCTCTACTTACTTATTTTATACTTTTCAAAATAAAAACTTTCCATAAATTTTTCGACCAGTTGAACCAAGCACCTTTTTTGTTTGATAATCTTCCCAAACGATTAACTCCCTACGGTTCTCATGAGTGTATTAATTTATCTTTCTCTTGATATCACTCAAAGAGAAAGGATCAACAAATACAGATGATCTTCGATCCCATATGAGTTGGCTATCGAATCGGTCGATTCATATTGGTTTTGGACCTAATTGATCCCAGATCCAATCCTAGTTTAATATTATTATATACGATATCGGGTGAGGCCAAAAAACAACCTGATATTGGGACATGTCTGGCTTTTGTTGATGCCCTTGGTTACCTAAAACCCACCAAAACTAAGGTCCGAAGAATCCAAGAAAACCCAAGTCTTTCAGTGTATACTGGCCTACATATGTTATTTGCTGCACATTGGATATTTGGGCCTGCCCCCCATGCAACCAGATGGAAAACCTTAGACAATAATAATAATAATAATAATAATAATAATAATAATAATAATAATAATAATAAAAACATTATAATAGATCCTATGTTTGCCAATGCTATGGTGAAATTTATTAGTGGGGATGTATTAAATAATTTGGCCTTTACGTGTAGAATGCTGGTGTTAATCTCAATGAAAATGGGCCTGTCTTGTTGCAATTTTCCAGAACTTGTTTTACAAAGCTGAGAAACCCACCTGAGCCCAACCCAATTTGAGAAAACCGGACCCTGCTGTTGTAGACTTAACAAATTTCAGTTGCCCTGGATTTCTACTCAACAATCCCAAACCCAAGATTGGACTAGGCTTTGACCTCCTAGACCTTGGATTGAACTCCTCCAGTCAAGGGTGTCAATCCACCGGTTGGGTCTGGTCCTGTTTTAGTCCTCTACATTCAAGTCTAAAACCAAATTATTAAAAAAATTCTATTTTGGTTTCTGTTTTTTCTCAGGCGGGCTTAATGTCCTATTACAAGATTCAAATCGTCTAGCTGACAAGCCGAGCCGACAAAGGGTGTCGACTTAAACGTGGGGCTCTGATTTTTTCGAGAGTCACGTATCGGCCATCCGATGGGGACGTCTCCCTCCTCCCTGTACTACTACAAGGGAGGAGACGATTCGAATCTCCTATTATTGGTTCAATTTTCAATTTCTGCTGAAAGATCAATCCCCAAATGATACTAGGTTCCATGATGATTCTTTTCGATACACATGTTCCTTGGTTTTTTTTATTTTTCTTTTTTTTTTTAGTTTTAATAAATAAATTAACTTACATTCGTTGAATTGTTACAAGTCTGTACATTTAGACTTACCTTCCATGTTTTCAGGATCACATATATACGAAAAAAAGGCTATGGGAGAGATTATTGCAGGATGAATAATTTAGGAAATTTTTTTTATTATAAATGGAGTAATGGTGGAAATTTATATTTTTGTAGGAAATTAGTTTTTTTTTTTCACCAAAAAATTGAAAAAAAAAATTTAGGTATAGGAGTTCCAGTAGATGTAGGTCAAGTATAGAGAGTGATAAAAAATTCGGAAAATAAAAGAAGGAGACGGGTATTGTGTACCGACCTTGGATCAGCAATTATGGAAGTGGAGATCTTCATAAAATATTAAACCAGTGAGAGACTGGAAAATTCCGGATTCGTATCCAAAAGTTGACCGAAGTTGGGTTGTTAAACGGTTGCTGTGTGAGAGAGAGACGCAGAGACTATGGAGAAGGGGAAGGGAGTTTTGGTTCGACGATGGGCCATCGATTTTACCGATAATTCAACGACTACTTCATCCCGTGATATTCCAGATCCCCTTGGATACTCCCGAGCTTCTCAGGATCAGGTTTTTTCTTTGAACTCAGAAGATATGACTGACATGACTTTGCTTTTTGATTTTTCAATCTAGATTTGATCCGCTTTTTCTTTCTAGACCCTTTTTTTTATTTGATGTCAAGTAATCTTATGGTTATCTTGCTGTAGGACGATTCGACTGTAAGTCGACAAAAGAAGGATGCAGAATCGAATTGGAAAGCTCAGGTATTTGCGACTATCGTTTTTTCATTAAGTTTTGATTTTGTCTCGTTTATTTCAACTGAGTTTCAGTTTCTCTGAAATTTGACTATATATATATTTTTGTCCTTTTTCAATTTTAGGGTTTCTGTTAGATATGTTGTTGATATTTTCTTTTTTGTACCTTTTCCACCTCCTCCCAGCTGAGTCCTTGCTTGGTGATGTCTACTTTGGGTGGTGGATTATGATAAGGGAAAATGGAAAGAGAGAAAACTTTAGGTTCTGTTGTTAGCTTCTTGACAATTAACCAAATTCAAATATTAATTCCACGCTTCTTTATCCAAAAGTAAATAAATAAATAAATAAATAAACAGTTTGAAGTAGTTATCTTTATTTATTTATTTATTTTGCTGCAATTTCTTATGTTCTGGCCATCTGGGAGTTTTCAAGCAAAAATCTGTGTTTGGTGTTACATATTAGATGGCAGTATGATTTGAGGATTAAATTGAATATGCTAATGTGGTTTCCTTATCCAGAGATGCTTTCCTTTTATTTCTTCTTGGGTCATAGTGAAACAGTTGCAATTAGATAGGTTGCCTAGTGAATTCACCACAACTTGTGCAAATAAAAAAAATGTAGCTGTGTCATACAGTGAAAATTGTATTAGCATTTTCCAAGATATGCACAGGTGGTACCTGTTCCCATATTATATACTTGCCACTTGATTGGTACACTGTAAATCTTTTGTTCGGTTTTATTTTGCAATCTAATGCTCTGTCATGGTCAGAAGAAGACCTGCTTCCCATGTTTTGAAGAAAACCTACAGGGTTGTGATATTTAATAGGGAATATTTCATGCACCTCCCTTGTACTTTGCCTTATAAAGGCACCCAACTCCTGAGTTTGCAGTTAATTACATGAACCTCCCCTAATTTGTTAACTATGTATCATATAGACTCTGTCCATTATGATAGATCTGTTAACTGATGATGTGGTATCCTCTACAATTTCTTAATGGCCAAACTACCCTTGTACCCGTATTAAGTTACCATTTTACCCTTGATGATTTGTGAGGCTTTGAGGACTTCTGGGACGCAATTCAACTGTTTTCTTCCCTGCCGACGGACACAACCTCATCCAGTTCCTGTGGAGGATTGCTTGATTTCATGATTTAGTCTTTGAAGCAGTGGAATCATTAATAGGCGGTTTACTCGTTCGTGGGAGAAAGCAAAACCATGGCTAACAGTAAATGATGGGTTGGAAGAAAAAGGGTGAAAAGGAAAAAATTGGTATTTTGTTGGAAGTAGTGTTGGTGGTACTTGTCAGAGTGAAGAATCTCTTTGGCGAGTGAAGTGATGGGTTCGATGTCACAGAGGATCTTGGCTTCTCTATGTTCCACTGCCAGTAATTGCGGTTATCTAGCCGAGAGCATTGCAAAGCATCTTTGGTACTCCTTGCATCATCCTCAGATTGAGATTGAAACTGCAACAAAGACGAAGAGTTTGACAACCCTACAAACAGACGCTCTGCCCATTAAATTGAGAATCCAAAGACAGAGGAGCTGCTTTGTTATTGGGGTTTGAGATTTTGCAGCTGTGGAATCCTTCTCAGCAACAGTCTATTACCTTGATTCAGCCATCAATCAGGCATACTAGTGTCGAATGACAACATAAAATACACTTTAATATACGACGCATAACTTGCTGTCATTACAAAGAAATGTCTACTTTATAACTTGATTCGCCTTGAGATAATAACATATGTGAGTCTATAATCTTGACTGAATTGCATTCGATCCGATTGCTTTGATAAAACCTCATAGGTAATAAACTTTGATATAAACATTACAAACCACTATTTATTTAGGTTAATACTGCATTTTGGCTTATTGCCGTGAACTATGGCTAAAACTGCCCCATTCCTTTGGCTAAATACCACCTTATCATTGGATTGTCAAATAAATATGCAAATGAGCAAGTAGCAATCAATAAATGCTAAATCAAAATAACAATGGTTTTAATAATTGTGTTCAAAACAAGTCAAGGATAATAAAGGTTTTAATAATTGTGTTCAAAACAAGTCAAGGATAATAAATAAACAAGCATAAACTAAAGTCGTCAACATAAAGATAAAGATTTCTCAATAACTAATCTCATCAAAAGACTCAACAACACCCATGTTGAACGCATGTTCTTTGAAAACTCCTACTGACAAAACCAATACCATGATAATTCTAAAAGAATCCTTCGAGAAAACTGGGAAAATATCTCCTTGAAGTCAATTCCTTCCCTTTCTATGAATCTATTTGATACCAATTTTGCTTTGTAGTGCTTAATTTTGCCCTTGGAATCACACTTGATTTTATACACCAAACTTTGAACCTATGGGTACATAATCTCTTGGCAAGTCTACAAACTCCCAAACCTCGATGTTGCCCATAGACACCAACTCATCTTTTAATGGCCTCAACCAGTTAGATGCATTGTTGCTACTCACAGCTCCCTGAAAACTGTTGGAGTTTTCTTCTTGCCCAATATCAAAATCACCCTTTATCAAATAAAGAACATAATCTGAGGGTATAACTGACTTACGAGGTCTAGTAGATCTCCTCACTGTCTCTTTTGGCTTTGCTATCGTAGATTGAATATTTGGTTTAATAGGGAATTCTTGCACGACTATCTTAAGTAAAGGCGTTTCTGGAATGATTGGTTGCACAACTGAGTGAGGTACCTCAGTGGAAACTTCTATACGAATCTTATCGAACTTCAAATTTTTTGGTTGTGACATCTCATCAACATCTTCAATAAATTTGGCATGAATAGTTTCTACTGTCTTGTTTATTGAATTAGGACAGTAGAATCTGAATCCCTTTGACTTGTCTGGGTAACTGACAAAACAACTCACTCTCTTAGGGTCATGCACCTTCTCTTGAAGGTTATATAGTCTCGCCCCAAACATGAAGATGACTAAAATTGTTTTCAGCCAGTCCAAAGCTCGAAAGGTGTTTTTGGGCACACTTACTTGGTATCCTATTAAGACAATAGGCTACAGTCTTGATTGCTTTACCCCATAAAGATTCTGAAATATCTAAATTCCTTATCATGCTCCTCATCATATCCTTTAGGGTTCTGTTTCCTTTTTTTTTTTTTTTTTTTTTTGCCACTCCATTCTGCTGTTGAGTTTCAGCCTCCAGGCATAGAATACTAAGCTACAATACCATGTCCCTGTAAATATTTGGCAAAGGGACCAAGGAGTTGATTTGAGTCACGTGGTTTGCCATAATACTCACCTCCTCTGTTTGATCTGATAACTTTATTCTTCTTTGATAAAAGATTTTCCACCTCTGCTTTGAATATCTTGAGAATATCCACGGAACTAGATTTTTCTAATATGAGGTAGATATAACCATAATGAGAAAAGTCATCAGTAAAAGTAATAAAATATCGGTGTCATCCAAGTGTGGGAGTAAGGAAAGTCCCACAGATATCAGTATACACCAAATCACTACCAGTTTTAAACGTTCCATTTTAGATAAACTTGCAGTCACCCTTTGGCATAAACGTTCAGGGCATATTTACAGAGAGAATGAAGAGGCTTATGATGGATGACATTTTGAAATCCCTGAGTTTTGATGATATGCATATTTGTACATCTCTTTAGGGCTTTCCAATCAACCCTATTAGAGAAATTATCTCAGTAGGGTTTCAATTAACTCTAACGATCATCTTCATACATCCCTAGAACACAATGAAAACAATATAAATCAATGTAAACACATACCTGTTAGTTGAAGATTGATTTTCGCCGTTTTAAGCTTTGGTTTGAGTCTTTCACAGCCCTCGAAAGATCCCTTTGCTTCTCTTTGCTAGGGGAACACGAGAGGAATGACAACTGTGGTTGCATGGGCTCTAACCTTTAGTATTTATAATATTAACCCAACTTGGACCAACCCCACAATGGACCAGGTTGGTTCATCTATTTATTATGGCAATTAGACTTAAACCGGTCTATCCTGTAAGTTAGACTCCCACTGAACAACCAACCCTATAATTAATTAAGTTCACATAAAATATTTTACATTCTCCCACTTGGGCTACATTAATTATAAAGTCACCATTGATCATGTGTCCATGGAATCCAATTACATAAAAACTCATTACTTATTTTGATTCAATCATCAAACCTACTAATGTCGAACAACAGTGGAAAATACACTTCAACAAATGGTGTACAACCTTCTGTTAGCCACATATAAAGGTTTACTTAATAACATGAATTGCTTTGAGATGAAAACATGAAAAGTATAATTTTTCATGTGAGTCCTGAATTTTGATCGAATGAGCATTTCGCTTTGATACTAATTGTAAGAATTTTTACATCTCTTTAGGGTTTTCCAGTCAACCCTATTAAAGAAATTATCCTAGTAGGGTTTCAATTAACCCTAACGATCTCCATACAATCCCTAGAACACATGGAAACATTATAAATCAATGTAAACACATATCTGTTAGTTAAAGATTAATTTTCGCCGTTCCAAGCTTTGGTTTGAGCCTTCCATAGCCCTGGGGAGATCCCTTTGCTTCTCTCTGCGTATGGGAACACAGGAGATGAATGACAACCATGGCTGTAGGGACTCTAACCTTTATTATTTATAATACTAACCCAACCCTGGACCAGTCCCACAATGGGCTAGGTTGGTTCATCTCTTTATTGTGATAACTAGACCTGAATCGATCTATCCTGTAAGTTAGATTCTCACTGAACAACTAATTCTATAATTAATTAAGCCCACATAAAATATCTTACATTCTTTCACTTGGGCTACATTAATTATAAATTCATCATTGGCCAGTGTGGCCATGGAATCCAATTACATAAAAATCCATTATTTTGATTCAGTCATCAAGTTTACCAATGTCGAACAACAATGGAAAATACACCTCAACATACGGTGTACAACCATCTCTTAGCCACATACAAAGGTCTACTTAATAAACATGAATCGCTTTGAGATGAAAAAATGAAAAGTATAATTTTTCTTTTTATTTTTCTGGCTACCATTATAGTTTGTGTTACTTATGCAAGCTTTGCCTATTGCCTTGCACTATGGCTTTTCAGTTGTTTTTTCCGATCTACTTTAATTTGTCTTGGTCTCCACTTGATATTTGTTTTGGGGGAACTAATTGTATTATTACAAGATCAAAATACCATATCAAAGGTAATACATGTTAACATCTTTCTTTTTCTTTTTTATTTTCCCTTACACATGAATAGAAAGCCTGGGAAGTGGCCCAAGCTCCTGTCAAGAATCTATTAATGATGGGATTTATGATGTGGATGGCTGGAAATACAGTTCATTTATTTAGCATCGGCATCACCTTTTCAGCTCTTTGGCAGCCAATAAATGCCCTTCAAGGGGTTGGGAAAGGTATGCCAAAAAACTAATTCTGTTTTATTTTAGATAATCCATTGTTATCGTGGTATGTTTCTGTATCTGAAATTATTCTACCGTTGACTAATTTCCATTCTGAAAAAAATGATCTGCAAGCAAATGATGTGTCTAAATTCTTTTTTACAATTTTTAGTAATTACTTTTAGCATTTAAACAGTGTCGTATTTTGTTCCAGTATTTTTCTAAAGAAAACTTTCCTGTGATATTATCTTATCAGTGTCACATTTGAGATGCTCTTGCTGTCTGATTTATCCTGGTGCCCAAGACAATCTACTATAACCAAGCTTGAATTTCACTAATCATATGTTTAAATATGCCATATTTAATCTGGCTGGTTAATATGATTTTGCAGTTTTATCTTTACTGTTATTTTTCCGGTCTTCTCTTTTGTTTTGGATAAATCTGGAGCAGATTTCTTCTTCCTCTTCTCTTCTCTTATGGTATCTTTATCCATAAGACAAAATGTTTACAATCCTGCAGTATGTGCTGGCATCTCTGAAAAAGCAGATTATGATTTAGGGTTTTGGAAGAGGGATCTATATGCTATCTATTGTTATGTTGTGTACTAGGAAGGAGTAATTCAGTCCTGTGTCAGAGTATTTGGTGGGGTGGTTCCAAGCAAGGAGGCTAAATCCAGAACCTAATGTGATCCTAGATCTTCATATCCCAGTTTACTGCTTACTTTACTTCATATTTTCTATGTTGCTAAAATTATAAATTAGCATTACTTCATATTAATTTATACTATTTGGTCATACTACTTGTAGGATACATCTCTCGTATACAACCCACATCAACATTAATGGGTTTTTAAAGAAATATATCATAGTTTTGTGTCAGTGAATCCTTGAATCAAGATGGGGGAATAAATGAATGGAGTTTTGCGTCAGTGAATCCTTGATTGTCCATGTAATTTCTGCTTTTGTAATCTCATGGAGAGCAAAGATGAATCAGAAAAAAGATTTTATTTGGTTTATTACATCTCTCTTGACTTGAAGATCTTCAAAAGAGAAAAAATCTTAATTAAGCAGCTGATTCTGTGATATAAGAGGGCTGAAAATTATTTTCTTGAACTTCAAGGGTGGCATAAATCAATGAAAGACAGGCTTGCACTTTATTGGATTCAAAAGATAAGACTTCAAGTGTTGGTGTTGGCTTGTTCTTTTTAGATCTGCTTTTTGGGCTTCATTCAGTGAGAATAGTGTTTGCTATTCTCCTTTGGAAGGGTCCTATAGGGCTTCTATAGATTTTAGGCATGTGATTAATGGAAACTGCCCTGCAGATTGATTTGATGCGAATTATTTTCTGTGTTGGGCTTCCTTCTAGATTGGAATGGTTTGGGTGGGATCATTTTCCTAGTTTGGAGAGGTAGAGTCCACCAATTGTCTTTGTTAGATCTTCTCGTGGCATTGGTGACATAACTTGGGGAAAAAACTCTTATTTCCAATTACAAAATCTAGCAGCCTTATTGTAGCCTGTTATGAATTTGTGGCAGTAGGTTAGTGGTGCAATTTTTTCAGTGTCCAATTGTTGATCATTATGATGCTTTAAAGGTTTGCTGTTGCAGTGTGTCCGTTCAGCTGTGGATCTATAAGAATGAATGGTGCACATTTGACACAGAAAGTGGGGTTCTCAGAGACAAGAAGTGGCTGTAACTGACAAAAAGTAGAATGAATTATATAAATAGGTGGAAAACCCTGTTTTTCCCAATTAAGGGAGCAGGTCATGCATGTGAAGTTGGGAGGAGAATGGGCTTGTTCTTTAAGAAAGTAGTCTACAATTGAATATTTTGTGAGATTCTTGAGATACTGAGAAATGCTGGAGTCTGGTCAAGGTGCCATTGACATATCTGCTATGGCTGTACCCTTGGGAAAGATGCAATGAAGAATGTTTGTGCTGCATTCACAGCCCACGGCTGAGTTGAAAATTTTCTAGTGAGTGAGGGGTGGGCTTAATGCAACTAGATCCAGAGTTGGAGGGAGAGGATGGATTTCTATAGTCTTTTCCCAAGGCAGGTCTGGTGGGGAGTTGAGGCTTCAGTTTGTGACTGGTAAGGAGATTTCTTTTTTTTGTTCGATTTTGGTGCTCTGTGGCAGTTTTGGAGCTAGGTGTTGGGTGATTGACGGCTGTGAATATCTCAGTGTGGTCTTTGGTTGGGGTTAGGCTTCAGTTTGTCATTGTGGTTAGAATGGCTTATTACTGCTCTGGTAAGTGAGGGAGGGATGGGAGTAAGGCAAGTTGTGGTGGAGGGAAAGGAAGGAGTCATATTTCTGGGGTTTGTATATGGTTGGTAATCAGGACTTTAGTTTGTTATTGTGGTTAGGAGAATGCGATATTTGATGTTCCAATTTTGTTCTTCGTGGAAGTTCGGCAAGGTTTGTGATACTAGTGTATGGAGAGCGTACACAATTCAGTGGGTTGTGGATAAAATTGTGGGTTTTTTGGTTGGGGGTTGGAGCTTTAGTTATTCTGGTCAGAAGGATGGATTATTGGGTATCTTTTTTGGTCTGCTCTTGGGCGTGGTTTGGAATGGGAGCCTTGGTTTGTTGGTGGGTGAAGGAGGATAGAGTCTGGAGGCTCTTGGTTTTAACCTTTAATATATCTATCCCCCCACTGTAAACAGGCTGAATACTTGGTGGACATAGGTAGATCAGTATCCATATCTATTTAAAATCCAAATATTGGTTTGGATATTGGATATCAAATTAAACCTAAACAAGGGAAGATAATTACAGGTTCTTGCATATGACATCCTTGTTTATATGACTTAAGCTCAAATTATATATTTTGTTACACTTCATAATTACACATATATACATAATCCCATTCCCTTAAATAATATAATTTGTTCATTTTAAACAGACAGAATGATGCAGTGGCAAATCCACTGAGGAAGGAAGATTTGGATTGGGATTTTCTTCTTTATTTGGAATTACCTTGTAATCTTTATTTTATTTTATTTGGGTTTATTTTAGTAGTTGGGTTACTTTAGCCCATTAGTATTTTCCTATTTATTTTATTGAGTCTTTGCTACCAAGCAACCGTAGTTTAGGAAGTCTTTTTTAGTTTTAGTAGGTTATAGGTTTCTATGTTATTGCAAGCTTTTTTCTTTAAAAATGATGTACCTGTGACATCAGATAGATTTGATAATGGAATATTGAGTTATTGATTTGGTGCCTACAGGCAGAAGTTTAAGTGCTCTCTCTCTCTCTCTCTCTCTCATCTCTGTGAGCCAGAATCGACCCTCCCTTTTGGTCTGTTCCTCCCCCATTCTTCTTCCCCCTTCTTCCCCCTTTCTTCTTCTATTCTTCGTGTTTCTTAACTGTCCTGGCGTAACAGCCGCCAACAAGGGCTGGTACCGATCTCCCTCACTACTACTCCTCTTCTCAGGTTTTGCAGGTTGTTCCTTAACCTAGGGTAACCTTACCTGCTAAATCTCAACCCAAGACTTTGCATGGATTGTGAGAGAACTCCTTGAAACCAGACCTGCTACTCTTCCTTCTGCCAGATTTAGTTTCAGGTATTTTGTTTCCTTTTTATAATCGACGGTTGAACCTGATATTTGGTGGCTTCAAGAGGGTTGAGTGTTGCAATTTAATTCCTTAAATCTGAGAATGTTTGGGCTTCTTTTGGATGAGCTCTAACTTCTGAAACCAATCTGTTTCCATGCACAAGCTTGAGTCGTAAGCTTGAAGACAACCCTCCCCTCCTCACGTTACTTTGTCTCTTTGTTTTATTCCTTCACTTTCCTAAAAAACCCTTGGGTTCTTAGTCATTTCAATTTTATCCCTTCCTTATAGTACCTTCCAATTCTGTCCCCATATCTTTAATTCTAGTTCCTTTTGTGACCCATAACCTGACCTCTCCCAAAAGAGCCCTTAAATTATACCTGAATTAGGTTTGCCATTGGACTTGCATTATTTATTGCTTGGGTGAGCCCATTAGTGGGCCAATTTGGTTTTCTGACCCTGGGTTTACATCACAGAATCTTTGTAATTATACAATTGAACATATTGATTTCCTTCATAATGCCCAGTCAGGCCTCCATCGCCTTGATTCGCCTTGGCGCCTTGACAACTATGCTTCAGATCCTATTCATTCATGGAGGAACGTTGGATTGCCTTTTAGAATGATGCCTTGGATGTCTGATGGAAGTCCGACCAGTTCCTGCTTAGCGTCTCAACTCGTGTTTCGTTGCTTGGGAAAGTGTTCAGAAATTTTTTTTAATAGATAGGCCGAAGGAGAGTTGAACTTTTGACCTCTTAATTGTGAGGTATTGGTCCTTGCCAACTGAGCTATTCCCTTGGGGTTGAAATCTTGAACGTTCTCCCCTCCCTATCAATTTTTTTTTTTAGGAAAGCCTTATCTTGGATTAGTCATATGTTTAGTTTTTGTCCCCATTTCACTATATGGTCCATCATGTTCCATCATGTTAGCACTTCTAATTTTGTATTTTCCAATGGCTGAACTGAAGTTTGCCCTAAAGTAGGGAAAACTTGAACTTTTGACCAATTTTAATTTTTATATATGTATGTGGAAAAATCAAATTGGCTGACACTTACCAGACTGGTAGATGATGACATGAACATGTTGCAAGAATTGAGCTCTAATGGAGATGCCATGCTGCAAATACATTGAGCCATCAAGGAAACCTTTGCCCTTTGTTATTGATTTTTTTAGTGTAATTGCCCCATAGTATAGATAATATAGAAGGGTATATACGTCATCATAATGAGATTGGACTCTAATAGAATCAAATATAGGCATATCTGTGTCCGAAATGATATGTGAATCCAATCTACATAAAATTTGGTCGGTTGACAGATCCAGGCCCACGGTGAAAATCAACAAGGGAGGGGTTCGGGCATTCCCTTGATATGTATCACCTAATATTTGGCTGGGCAAACCTGTAGAACATGGAGTGTCCTTGTAATACTATATGTCAGAATTTGATTGTTTTGTTTTGCTCCTTAATGTAATAGATGCCTTCAAATTTGTCTGGGCCAACTTTTAAAACATGGAGTGTCCTTGTAATAGTGTATATCAGAACTTGATTGTTTTGTTTTGCTCTTTAGTGCAATACTGTATTTCACATATTGATAATTCCCACGTCATTAGTTGCTGGTTGCTTTTGCCAGCTTAACCAATCAAACCGATGCAGTGCACATGCTTCTGCAGAAATGAAATTGGACAGTGTCATGTTTTTCTAATATATCATTGCATATCTCTTATCTTTTTTTTTTTTTTGGCCTGTTGTTCCCTCTCAGATTTGACTTTTAACATTCAATAATCTCACTGTTAACTGATTTGCAGTTTTTGAGCCTTACAAGGACTCCAAAGTAGATACTCTTACACCTAAGTTACTTTTCATTGCCCTGAACTTGGCTAGTTTAGCATTGGGTGTCTGGAAGGTGAGAGGCCCTTATTGTGTCCTTTTAAAATTCCATCTTTCTTCCCTCTTTCTTTTCCCTTGCATCTTGTGCCTCTAGTGCTCCTCAATTTATTATCTCAATCTTGGTTTATTTAAACAGCTGAACACTTTGGGTCTTCTTCCAACACATGCTTCAGACTGGGTCTCATCCTTGCCCCCTGCTCAGGTACAAATTCACATTTCTAAGAAAATGAAGCTATATTTATCATTCCTCACATAATTATCTATGGAGCTTCTGTTTTTGTGGAATAAAAGATGCACACTAGAGAAGAGTTTGAACAGTTAACTGCCAGTTATTTGATTTTAAAAAAAGAAAAGAAAAAAGAAAAGAAAACTGCCATTTTTATTGTACCTACCTCCCACCCCTTCTGCTGGGTGGTCGCCATTCCTTAGTCCATCTACAGACCCCCATGTAACGTAAACATTGTCATGCCTACCTCTTCTCAAATTATAAAATTCTAGTTTGCCATTCTATGGTACATGCACTTGGAATCATATGCTTTTACCTAATATATTATAGGTTATGTTGGGATGTATATCCATTTATCTGGAACAACAGTATGATGGTAAGATGTATAAATAGATCTTGTTCGAGTGCTACAACTTGGGTCATTGCTTGGTCAATGTTTGAGCTAGTCTGCTTTACATTAGTCGAGGGTTTACCGAGGAGGAAAACTTTGGGATCAGAAAGTGGCACTTGTTTGTTCTGCTATATTTGAATCGGGTACACTGCACTTTGAAGCCCCTGTGAAGTTGTTATCAATTATCCTGTGACTCCCCTTGATCACCCAAGCATGGTTTGTAGTAGTCTTGCACAAGCCAGGGTAACAACCCTGGAGTTTTATGTTGTATTGATTTAACGTAACAAAAGTTGTAAAAGCCTGATCAGTGCTTATGATGTGAGTTGCCTCTTAAGATTCTACTAATCCTTCTGTTTTCAGGAGGTTGAATATTCTAGTGGGGGTCTTCCACTCTATTAATGCTTGGTTTGGTGTGACTGGCCAACGCCATTAATTCTAAGAGCAGTTCAAGTGGAAAGTAGGTCAGCCTAGGTGTGAAGTTTGCTGCTCTTGAAGCTGGTGGATGTACTATGTGGGGTTCACCATCTGGAATTTGGCATTTTGTTTGAGGTAGTTTCAGTTACATTGACCACAATTTCAATTTTGATGAGTGGGCACTTAATGCTGATCATGATTTTTATGGTAGGGAAACATGAAAGTGCTGTCCCTTTGATTTGATCCTCTAATGATACTGCCATGATCATGACCATTTTTAAGAAAACAATATCAAACCATGTAATTTATTACAGTGCAGCATCATATATTTGGTCTACTTACCTTTAAAACTGTGTATGCTTTATAGGACCATTTTTGCAACTTTTACAATAGTTAACCTGAACAGCTCACTTGTGAAGGCAAGACATTTGCTTTTAACTAGATAACAGATAACTGATGTGTTTTCTAGCCAAAAAAAAAAAAAAAAAAAAGGACTTGACTTTTGGTTTCTATGGAATAAATTGAAGCTGCATTTGAAAGCCACATGGTATGAAATTATCGGATGTTCTAAGTATATCGACAAACTGTACATGGAAAAACCTAACAAAGTCTCGATGCAAATAACAAAAAGCAAGCAAACTCATCTGCAATTGAGTTCTCTTATCTCAGGACCAGAGCACTGAGTAGCTCTTCACTGAAGATGCTGAAGATCGAGTTTGGTTGATAATATGCTGACACCTGTAATGGCATCCATCTTTGACCTCATCGATATTGTAACCAAATTTGAACGACATTCAATATATCCAATCAGGTTTGAATCAACCATTCCAATCCAATCCAATCTCTCTCTGTCTCTTCACTGATTAGTGATTAATGGAATTCCAAACACTAGAAAATTCATACCCATTTGCCAGAAAGTTTAAAGTTGTGAGCTGGAATCAAGTTTTCAGTCATACCCATTTGTTATGTAGTTTAAAGTTGTGAGCTGAGTCAAGTTTTTCATCCCCATCACACCTTGACTTAATTTTACAACCCTTCTTATTAATGTGGCAAATAAGATCATGTGAAACGCAATAGAAAGTAAAAAAAAAAAAAAAAAAAATTATTATTATTTTTTTTTTGGCCATATGAGATGTTAATAGTTTACTGAGATAAAGCATGTTTCCAACCCTTCAAAGAAGTAATGAGTTCAACTCTCCTAGAGCCTATTTATCCAAAATAATAATAATAAAATATGATTTCATGTAATCTGGTTGCAAGGGAAATGAAGACAAGGGAACTGAAATCATAATCATATTAAAGTGGATATTTTTCTAATTGTTGTCTCACATAATGGTGTAACTAATGCCAAAAATTTTCTAATTTGATTATTAAAATTTAGGTTACTTTGCAATAAATTCTTTTGTTTCAAAACAAAAAAAAAAAAAAAAAAAAAAAAAAAGGGCACTCAAAGGTATAATTACTGGAGGGATGGTAAGAGTTTTGGATGGTTCGCTACACAATTATTTTCGAAACAGATTTCACTTCGGAGCCACAGGATGGATATGGCCTTATGCAAGCTCAGAGAGGCAACAATACACATATAAGAGTGTAAATTGTTTTGGTTTGGGTTAGATTCAAGATGCAATTTAAACAAATCAAAACAGAACCAAATATCATTTGGTTCCAAACCAAAACCAAAACCAAAATCAAAACTTAAGCCTTCCTCCTTCCGTCTTCTCTCTCCCCACTAACCACCATCTCCGAATCCTTGGATCTTATCTTTGGACTTGTAAAAGAGCGAATAAATTCTATCCCAATCAACTGATTTTGAGTATAAAGTGATGTTATTGTTGTGTCTTCTGTTAACAATCTGTATGAGGAGTGTGGAAAGATGGATGAAGCTCTAAAAGTTTTTAATGGAAGTCCAAACCCTTCTCCTTCCTTCCTAACTGAGTAACTTAATCAGGATATTTGGTTTAAACCATTGATTTTGGTTCATTTTTTCGATTCTGGTTTAGAATTGACACCCTTATAGGCATAAATAATGACTCCACTTGCGCATTTTTTATCTTTCTATTTCTGTCTCCACCCTTGACTTCTGTTCCAAATTACTATTCACTAGTCACTACTCTCCTTGAACAAAGACTATGTTGGGTATAAATATCATCGGCCAATAAAAACATGACATCTGGTTAAGATTTTGTCTCTTATTTTTTTAGAGTAGGCTATACATTTGTTTTAAACTGAGTTTTTTTTTTCCCTTGCAATTTGTATTCTAATTTCATTTTCCTGACTCAAATCGGATTTTAACCGATTATCGAATTTGGTTTTTATATATACGTCGGATTTCGGATCGGCTTCAGATTAGATAGTTTGTAAATAGATTCGAATTCGTATAGTGGTGTGTCCAATTCAGATTATCCATTTACATCCCTAGTTCGAAGATATCTCAAATGAGGAGACAAAGAGGTCCAGTAGGCTAGGTACGGACAGATCCAAAAAAACACGGACACGTGGAATCAGGCTTAGTTCATAGGGCTACAGGGAAAACTTTCTCGTTTTGTTAATGAGTAGTTGCTTCCTTATAGCGACACTGCAATGAACTTTACTTGCCATCGTGGTGCTATGGCATGTGTCTTTTGTGCCGAATCATTAGAGCAAGGGTATTTTGATATTTTGTCCATTCACTTTGATCTTTTTAAGGCTTTTTGGTATTGTTGTCCAATTTTATAATTTTGTTCTCTATAATACGAGAATGCGAATAGCTTTGTATCTATAATTATCATCGCTACAGATGGAGGTGGGGAACATTCGGTGTCTACACCCACCAATCAGAGGGGCCATGGTCCTTCGTTCATTAGGGGCAAAGTATAAATAGAGAGAGGTCATAGCCTCTACCACCAGCTCAGAGAATCTTTTCTCTAACTCCTTTATAGTGATAAATTTTCATTTTCCTCCAATCTTTTCCTACTGTCCGTTTTTGTGGATTTGGAATCTGCTCCTCCCTCAAGAGATTTACAAAATCCGCCCCTTAGATTATTGTATTTTCTAAATTAAATGAAACGAAGCCCAATTTGCAAGAAAATATAGGATGGCTAGGTGCATACATCACTGTACTTCCATTTGACACCTATCGTAATGATAAATGACTCGTCTGGCTGTGATCTTTTCTTGGATTCTCAAAACTTCTGTCGCTCCATCCCCGTAGGAGCAGAGAACCCGTCGCTGTCTCAGCTATGCTACCGGAGGCTTTGGAGAAGTCGGAATAGGAGAGCACTCATCTTGGGATGGGCTTACTATTTAAATGCTTTCAACAGATATCCGCTCCGCACTTGGCTACCCTTTTGTCTGTTGTGGTAAGTTTTTCAATAAAATATCCTATATATTTTCTACCAAAACTTCATCCATTATGTCACCAATTTGGTGACAAAAGTTGGTGTCAACGATTCTATACTTCTGTACTTTCATACACACTCATTGGATTATCACAAAAATAACATTATATAATACCTAAATTTCATGGATTGCCACCTGAGCATGATTCAAATCCAAATTGTTTTAGCTTTTCTGGTAAAATATTCTGAACTGGGACAGTTTGGTTCTTGGGTATTGTTTGGTGCATGGGACTCACATGGTGACAAGAAGTGATCTCAAATTTCTTGACAATACAGTGAAGGAAAGATGCAATCAGATAAGAGGAAAATCAACTCAAAAAAAAAAAAAAAAATCTAATTACTTTATTAGAATTCAAACTTTAAACAATCATCAAACTAACAGTAAGTATACCAGCAAACAGGTATTGATCAGGAAATTTGCAAAGAAAGAATGAAAAACATTGCACTCCAGGTAATGCTAGACAAACAATTCAAAACAAAAAATTAAAAGAATAGAAGAATGGGTCACTAGTCCGTTTTAGCATGTATGTAATTCCTAGATATAAATGCCGCCATTGCTAGAGGAGATGGATGAAGTAGAAAATCACAGACGATCGATCGATGGGAGACGACGAATGTCTTGAAAATAAAATCACAGTGATGCAAGACGAATGTGTTACAAGGGGTTGTCACATTTAGCCTTGTAATAACCCAATAGATGTGCTTTAAAGAAAATGCTATGGTAACCTTAATACATAAGGTTAGTTTTGATATTACTGATTTAAATACAAGCAAGAACTTAAAATTGAGAATGTGTTGAGAATCGCAGAATCCAATCCCATCCAAATATGGCTTCTAATGGTTGAATCCTTCGTGGGATTTTCATAATTTGATATCTGCAGTAATAATTGAAAAAATGAAAAAAGAAACAAAAAAAAGAGTAAACAATTCTAGTCAAATGAACAAATCTCCGCTATGTATTCATATTGGATTGATCGTATTGGTCGATATGTATTGATAATGACAGTGGGACATTAGATTATTTTTAAATCTGAAAGTGAGAGATGTTTCCAAACCTCTGGGAGGAGAAGATTTGGTGTAATACACCGAGAAATTGTCTTCAGAGTGAGTTCAGACCGAACTAAAACATTCCAAAAATCCTATTTCTTGTTTGAGTCCAAAAAAGGAAAAGTTTCAGATTAACAATTAATATCCCTAATTCTACCCTCTCTCTCTCTCTCTCGCTCTCTCTCTCTGAATGAATGAATGAATGAAGAGAGGTAGGGACATCAATCAATCTCGACACGTCCAATGAATGATCAATTGAAACCAAGATATATGAACTCCAAGGGGTTTCAAATTTTAAACAATCATCAAACATGCAAGTTAATATCTCTGCAACCATATATTGCCAAGGGCTTTCAGAAGGAAATTTGCAAACAAAGAACAAAGAATCATGGTTCGGGCGGGATAGGCTGGCGGAGCTGGAGGTCAACACGTGCGGATTCACACAGAGAAGGATTCGGAGGAGTTGGTGGTACCAGCTGTACTGGTTCATGAGTAGTAGCAGTAGTAGTAGTATTAGCATGATCCGCATGCAGTGGGAACATCATCAGCTCTCTCAAGAAGAGAGAAATAGAAGCCCCTGAGGTACCAAAATTGTCCCACAGCGCGCATCCCAATCACATCTCCCTTCTGAAGTCGATCTTCTCCTCTTCACAAACTGAGAAATCCAATTCAGTCCTAGCTTGTAAGGCCGAGTGCTCTTCACCCTCCTGAAGCTCACTCAACAAATGCCTGCTGTCTTCGTCCACGTCCTTCACCCTAAACTCCAATCCATTTTCACTTCGGATGGAGTACCAACCCCATTTAATTAATTCTTCAGGATTAAAAAAGGGCAAAACATGTTTCTCCACTTGATCGCGCGGCAATATCAATCTGCTCAACTGGTTGAGATCACTTTCGGTCAACTTCTTCTTCACAGTCCATGGATCCCTCCTGGATCGACAACTTCAACTCCAACAGATCATCATCACAATCACCATCTTCTTCTCTAACTCTGTCTTTCCGTTTTCTCTTCATCACTACTGTCATCTTTAGTATGTTCGCTCTGAAATCTTAAACAATAAATCTCCAAGTTGGAAAGCTCGAAGATGGGTACCGATCTCTTTGCTGTTGCTGTTGCTCCTTTTCCCAATGAGAATAGTAGCGACAGCAACAGTAAAGAAGTCCAAGCACTATCTGATGGTATTTGATCGATCTTCACACTCCAAGAAACCTACCTAATTCACCATGCAAAAGAAGCTACTCATGCATGCATGCATGCATTTTTTATGATGAATCACGAAGAACAAATAATATCTCTTTGTGGCAGAAAGCACCATTATCATTAAACTTTCAAATGGTCATCACAAGTCTCAACAATGGGATTCATCTGTCCAAGAAAAATCATATATAATAACACTCAGAGCCTTCTCAAGTTCTTACCAAGAACCACCACTGTCTTAAGCTCCTAGCTCCAAGTTCAGCTTTTCGGCAACAAGAAAGTGGAGATCCAAATGTGTAACACCAACAAACAAACCATAAATCTCGGATAAGCTCGTTGATGTCCTTCTCGATTCCGACACCAACTTTGGTTTACATCCGAAATCATGCAGAGACAGAGATGGAGATGTTGATTTGCTGCTACGAGTGGTTTTGTATTTACATGATCAATCGGAACTGTAAAATCTTTATTGATTTTAATATTATGGATATTATCCTACCTAACTGTTTTAACTGGTGGGATCCAGTCAAGGATTACATGATTATCCTCTACCATTTATAGACCAATCTATTCCGTTATGGGAGTTGAATAGATTTGATAAATGCATTATTATAAATGCAGTGACAAAGGTCCCTATAGTTTTTCTGCGTAAAAATTTAAAATGATCTATATCCAAGGGAGAGGAGACAATAGAAGATCTTTCTGGGGAATCAATTCAAGAACTCGATCGAAAATCAATCTCCAGCAAAATGTATGTTTTTTTGGGTTACTATTAGATCTGTTAAATGTTCAATGTATTTTATTGTCTATATAGGATTAGTGAAATAATTTTATTAGATTAGAAAATCCTATAGTAGTATCAAAACCTTTCCATATAGAATTAAAATCATTGAGTTAAGAATTAGAATGATGTTTTAATATTTGAATACATAAAAGCTTAGACTAAATTTGATTTTGATTTCTATTTTAATTTTGGATTAAAAAGGAGAGATTTGATACAATCGAATTATTTTTCTACCATCAAAAGTTAAAATAAACTAGACCATGTTGTAGATCTCAATGAGACGGTGACTATGATACAAAAATCACCGTCACCTGCCACTGGCCTCGCAACCACGTGCCATTGAGAAAAGCGATTAAGATCCACTCGCTGGAATTTAAAAAAAATTAAAATCAAAATAATAGTACAGCTGGCTAGTCTAAGGTGTCATTGAAAAAAAGGTCAATTTTATTCAACGAAAAGGGTAAAATCAACAATATTTGAATTGGATAGTAGAAGGGTGAATCTAGCATTCCACATGGCTAAGTTTAAAACTCGTTTTACCGAAAAATAAAAGAAATCCAAAACTGAATATAATGTATATCATAATTCGTTTAACAAAACAAAAGTTCCCGTATGTAATAATTAACCTTAAAAAAAACTAACTCTTAAGGCAAAAGGTGGGTCAACTCAAGCAAAGTTGAAAATTGAGAGGGATAAAAAGGTCAAACTATAGAAAGACAACCCTATATATTTGAAGAATCAGTACTCCATATATGACTGGAGAAATATCATCTGTTCTATTTCTCTCTAGATGGGCTTTCGTTCTTTGTTGGTGTTGATGATGAAGGTGATTGCAGTTTTTCATTCCAAATGGAAAAATTAAGCAAGCTTCGTGGTAATTAAGTTTGCATGTATAGTACATACGTATACCATCATATTTAACAGCGCACCAATAAGGTCGTAATTAAGTCGCTCTGAAATTTTGAACAAGAAATCTCCAAGATAGAAAGCTCCAAAATGGGTGCCAATCTCTTTGTTGTTGCTATTGCTGTTGTTGTTGCGGGGGGAGGGGGGAGATCAATTCCTTTTCACCCACCACTGCCACCACCATCCACTACCACCCACTGCCACCGCCACCACCCTCCACCACCACCACCCACCCACCGCCACCCTTCACCACCACCTCCCACCCATCATCACCGTTATCAACCATCACCACTCACCACTAGTGCCACCATCCACTACCCACCAACACCACTTTGGAGTTCATGATTAAATTAGGTTAACAAACATGTTTCTACTCCCTCATACTCCTAAATTCTTTTGAAGTTGGAGTCGAAATTTGAACTAAAAGTAAGAATCCCAGAGTTGAAGTTTTATCAAACAGCCCCTTAGAGTGGGAGCTATGATAGTACTTCATGTGCAAATCTAAGGATGCAAGAAATACACCGAAAT
This sequence comes from Protea cynaroides, assembly GCA_028583415.1. NCBI lineage: Eukaryota > Viridiplantae > Streptophyta > Magnoliopsida > Proteales > Proteaceae > Protea > Protea cynaroides. Next base: position 17,906,473 of record CM053275.1, read on the forward strand.
CACTTACTGAAATTGATCCAAACGATTACATTGGAACCGACAAAACGTTTAGTAAACAATTGGGTTTTGGTTTGGATTTCACATTGTTACTATTTAACTCGAATACATGCATAACCATTTATGGACCGTTTAAACCGGTTAATTCTTGACCATAGAAATCCCTAATCCTTATCCCTATACTAAGCCCTAAACCCTACCTCAACCTAAACCAAAATCATAATACAGAGACAATCTCTCATTCTTTTTGAACCTCTAACTCTCCATTTTTTGTCTTCAAACTATCACCACTTCTGGATGTTTTAGTTCTTAGCAAAAACATTTGGATATGAATATCATTGGATTTGCAATACTTCGGCTACAAATCTCTAATTTTATAAGGTGGTCATTCTTTTGGAATCTGTGAATAAATGGATGGACCAGTTTTTAGTTATGATATATTGTAAAATTGTTTTTCAAAATTTGGAGGAAACTGATTAATGATAGCTACACCATTTAATAACAACCGAGTCATTTAGAAATTGATTAGGAGAACCGATGCGTTAAACCATCTATAAACCACAAGCAAAACCGTTTAACCGATTTAAAGCCAAACAACTTGAAATGATAAATAATTAGTTCTGGTAGCAATTTTGACATCCTTTAGTTAATCGGTTTGATTTTCGTTTTACCTTCTTACGCATCGTACGGTACTGTTTATAACACCCTTATGCAAATCAATATATGCAAATCAGTATAGAGAAATACATCCGAGAATAAACACTAACCCCGCTCTTTATCTCTCACTCTCTTCCCTTGCTCCCTATCGAGTGACTACTAGCATACAACAACATTATTTGGAGGACCCCCATCCCATCCCCCAAAAAAAAAAAAAAAAAAAAAAAAAAAAAAAAAGAGGAAAAAGGAGGTTTACATCCTTTTCGAGTAAGGATGTAAATGGATGGAATTTGAATTAGATACACCATTGTTAGAATTCAAATCCATTTACCAACTACCCTATCCAATTTTGATCTAAAATCTACTGGATGTATAATACCAAATTCAAATCCGAATTTCAACTTCTATTGGATATCCAATTAAAATCTTATTTGTATCCGAAAAATAGAATTAGAATACAAATTAAAAGAAAAAAAAAAAAAAAAAAAAGAGAAAACCTTACTTTTAAACAAATGTATCACCTACCCTAAGAAATAAGAGACCAAATCCTAAATGACTATATAAACATTAAGGTTATATACATCTTAATACACTAAAACCTAAGGTTATATACATCTTAACATTAGGGTTAACGGATATAATCTGATTTGTTTGACTAATATCCAAATTTGCATCCGAATACGACCTAGCTATCTGAATTCAAATCCGATTGTTTGAATTCAGATTCTCCTAAACAAATACGAATTCAAATCGAATCTGAATTTTCGACTATCCATTTGTGTCTTTACTTTTAAAGGAATGCCCATGAGGTCATGACCTAAGGGCTTAGATCCTCTTTTGTCGCTAAAGTCCATCCAACCATGATCTAACGAGTGAAATCACTTGGCATGCATATCAAAAGTAACACGTGTACAATAAGCTGGAACTTATGCATCACCCATCAATGCTCCCTCTAGCATAACAAATTTCTCTTTTCTTTTCTTTTTTTTTTATAATTTTGTTCTCTTTATTTTTGTATAATTGAACAGACAAAGCATGGTGGTGGAGTCAAGCTAAGAGCATCTATTTTCAAAGAAAAGTACAGAAAATTTCCCAAAGCCCAAAGGTGGGGCCATGGTATCTCATATTCTCTTAAATATTTTTTTCTCAGCAAGAGATGCTTCAATAAATTAATATTATTTTACATCAATGATTATCAAATCAAAACCGTCTGATTGATAGACCATGACAAAGCAGTCCACAATTTACACTCTCATAGTCAACATAGTCTAGACCATTCTTTTTTTTTTTTGCTTTCTGCCTTTCTTCCCCAAAACCAAACACACTCTCCTCAAAGTAAACCAGGTAAGAACGCTCTCCCCGCGCTGCTTTTTTCTTCCTCACTATCAGTTTCAGACCTTCTTTCCTCTCTGTGATTCATTCATGGCGTCTCTACGGCTTTACTCACTCTGCATTGTGCTCTTCTACTTCCTTCTCTCTACTTCTCTCGTTGCTTCCTCTTCGGACGTTGCGCTTGTCTTGGGCAAGATCAAATCTTCGCTTCAAGGTAGTGTGGAGAATATAATGCTTTCTTCATGGAATTACTCGGTTCCTCTTTGTCAATGGAGAGGTCTCCACTGGGTTTTCACAAATGGGTCTCTTCTTCGATGTGACGAGGTCTCCTCCCCTCATCGAACCAACATTTCGCTCTATAAAGACCCGGGTCTGCAACTCTACTCGCTTCAGCTCCCATCTGCTGGTATCTCCGGTGAAATACCTAGAGAAATCGTTGAGTTCTCGTCGCTGCAGAGTCTGTACCTTGGTGTCAATTCGCTTAAAGGTAATGTTCCTCTCGAGCTCGGTTACAGCCCTTCGCTCTCTGATGTCGATTTAAGCGGCAATTTCTTAAATGGGTCTCTCCCTCCTTCAATCTGGAATCTCTGTGGTCGATTGGTTTCGCTTCGGCTTCACAGTAATGATCTCTCTGGTCCTTTTCCTGAACCAGAATTACCCAACTCGACTTGTGCCAATTTAAATGTATTGGATTTGAGTGACAACATGTTTTCAGGAGAATTTCCAGAATTTGTAACTAGTTTTCATGGTCTGAAAGAGCTTGATCTCGCTAATAACTCATTTTCTGGTTCGATTCCGGAGAGTCTAGCTGGATTGAACCTTGAAAGATTGAATCTCTCTTATAACAACTTTAGTGGGGTTTTACCGACACTAGGGGAGTCCAAATTTGATGCCCAGGTTTTTGAAGGAAACAATCCTGCACTATGTGGATCTCCTCTGAGGAGTTGCAGGGGAAGCTCTGGTATGAGCTCTGGTGGCATTGCGGCTCTTGTAATCGTCCTGATGACTGGGGCTGTTGTGTTAGCTTCATTGCTAATTGGGTATGTACAGGGGAAGAGGAGGAAGAACATGGGAGGAAATGAAGATGACTTAGAGAAAGGAGAAGATGAGGAAATTGGTAATAATGGTGATGGGAAGCTTCTACTATTTCAGGGCGGGGAGCATTTGACATTAGAGGATGTACTGAATGCTAGTGGTCAGGTGATGGAGAAAACGACCTATGGAACTATCTATAAAGCTAAGCTTGCGGATGGAGGTACCATTACTCTAAGATTGCTCAGAGAAGGTAGTTGCAAAGATAGAATCTCATGCCTGCCAGTGATAAAGCAGCTTGGCCGAATCCGACATGAAAACTTGGAACCACTTCGAGCTTTCTATCAAGGACAGAGAGGAGAGAAGCTCTTCATTTATGATTACCTCACAAACAAGACCCTCCATGATCTTTTACACGGTATGGATATTTTTCCAGCTTCTCTTGAGCTTAGTTTTGATGTGTTTATACTAGCGTCTTTCAGGAGTAAGAGGAAAAATGAATCTTGTACTGGTGTTGATCTTACTGCATTTAATGCTTATAGACAAGCAGTGCATGGTTTAGCTTAACTGGATTTGTGTTCAATTTATTTACAGAATTGTCATTCGCTTCTTCTAAGAATGTAGCTACCCAACAGAGCATTTTTCTAACTCTTGAATTTGTTTATTGCTCCAATTTAGAAACTAGAGGAGGGAAGCCTATGTTGAACTGGGCTCGGCGTCACAAAATTGCATTGGGTATAGCCAGAGGTCTTGCATACCTGCACACAGGCATGGAGGTGACCATAATCCATGGGAATGTGAGGTCGAAAAATGTTCTAGTTGATGAATTCTTCATGCCCAGGTTGACTGAATTTGGGCTGGACAAGATGATGGTACCTGCTGTAGCTGATGACATTGTGGCAGTTGCCAAGACCGATGGCTACAAAGCACCGGAGTTACAGAAGATGAAGAAGTGTAATCCAAGGACAGATGTATATTCATATGGGATTCTGTTATTGGAGATTTTGATAGGAAAGAAGCCTGGTAAGGATGCTAGGAGTGGGCAGTATGTTGATTTGCCATCCATGGTTAAGGTGGCAGTGTTGGAAGAGACGACCATGGAGGTGTTTGATGTGGAGTTACTGAAGGGAATAAGAAGTCCGATGGAGGAAGGCCTGGTTCAGGCATTGAAGCTTGCAATGGGTTGCTGTGCACCTGTGACCTCGGTTAGACCTACCATGGATGAAGTTGTTAAGCAGTTGGAAGAGAACAGACCCAGGAATAGATCTGCATTGTACAGTCCAACAGAATCAAGGAGTGATATAGGTACCCCTTTTTAATCTTTCTTTCTCCAATTGAATATAAACTTAAGCTTCTTTGTAACCTTTCTGCCACTCAGTCTCTCTAAAGAGGGAAGCTTGGTGATACATAATGTTTGTGTATGGAATTTGTATTTCTAAGTGAGGTTAGTGCTCTATAATCTTTCTTAGTTTTTAATGGGTGATGGGTTATGGGTTCATAGCATTTTCCCTTTAATGTTTAAGTTAAATTGATGTATGTCTACTAAGAAGTGGGTCTTGCTCCACAACTACCCAACAAAAAATAATACTGTAACTTGTCAAAGAGCTTCGCCATGTTGAATTTTCATCCGTAGATATTTTGTAAACTAACTTGTAGAAATTTTCATAGAAAAATTTAGTCTGTGACTTGCTCTATTCTCTTCTGTAAAGTTTCATGTCAAAAGTTTGAATCGGTAGGTGGAGAAACTCCTATATAAGGGAGGCCAAAATATTATTTGGTAGTTGGTGTGAGACTAAACTTCTAACACTCCCCTGCACGTGTGGCAGATGTACTATAGACTTGTGGAGATTGGAGATGGTGAAAACCCGCTCTAATACCATATAAAGTTTCCGTCCCAAAAATTCGAACTAGTAATTAGAGGGACTCTTAGGTGTATAAGGGATACTGAAGACTATTTGGTAATCAATGTGAGACTAAACTCCCAAGATCTTCTACCTAAATAAACTGGTCGAGGGCTAAAACCCTCTCTCCATTGCCAGTAATATGATTAGAGGTGGGTTTGTCCTGAAAATGTGAAATCTCATTATGGTCTGATATCCAAAAATTGCATTGACTGATTAAAATTGCTTACTCAGTTGACAGGTCAGATTGTTAAAGCCAACCAATGGGTGCTAATGATTGGCAGTAGACCATCTAAAGTTTAGAATTAGCAATCTGGGAATGTAGATTTCACAGATCAGTCAGAGTGTCTGATGGGCTCTAAATTTGTTGGAACAGTAAATCTTCCAAGTGATACGGTGGGTTGTCAAACACCAGCTTACTAGCACAGTAAGACCACAATCTGTGTGGTTCCAAGGGTGTTCTCTGAATGTCTTGTTGGTTGGATGACTCAGAATAGATCAAGGTTCTAAATCTAGGTTTCGGAATCAATCAGATCAGGATCAGATTGGTGTACAAATCTAATGTAAAGCTGATACGTAATCAATACTCTATATAATAATATTAAAACAGAATCAGATTGGGGATCGTTAAGATTCAAAACTAATACAAATCGACTTCAAAACTAATACGAATCGACTGTACTTCCTGGACTGTTTAAAGAGCCAAGAATGGATATCTTGCTTAAGGGGATGCTGTTCTTGGTCACTAGGGCTGTGTGATCCAATCTAGCTTGTTTCCTTTGTATATAGAAACATAAAAATGCTAAATTACGGCTTGTCCATGACATTGACATCACACAGTTCAATCATATGTCAGATATAGTGTTATTTATTTTTATCCCACCTATTTTCTGCTCAGGATCTCTGCATCATTTCGAGACAAGACAGCAAGGTGGTCCTTACTATGGTTGATATGAGAACATGAAAACTTTTAAAATATTAAGCGAAATTGCTAACCTCATATATTATGTGACAATACTGTCGAGTCCAGTCCAGGGTTTATTAATCAGTATCAACAACTTAAACTGATACCGATCCGATACTAGTTTTTATTTGTTTTTTTAATCTTGATGACACGTGTAGTTCATCTATTGGCCATATCATTAATCGAGTGACATATCAAATGCAATTTTTTTTATCTTTTATTCTCCCTTATTCTTCGATTCTTAGGATCCCATGTGCTATTTTGCCTCACAAACTGGGAGTCACAGTTGCTGTGAGGTTAGCAAAACCCAATATTAAATTATTAATGTCCTTCAATTAGGGGTGTCAAATGTTACCAAAAAAAAAAAGAAAGGGTGTCAAAGTTGGCCTCAAATGGAAAATCGAAATCGAACCAATCTCTTTCGGCTGGATCAAATTGAAAAATCGAATCTTATTGGACAGCATTTGGGTTGTGTTTTTAAAGCTTGATGAAAAACAGAATCAGATCAGACCAATTGCTAAAACGAACCGGATAAATAAGACTGAAACCGAATCAGCCTGATAGGAGTCTCATTAAATCAACATGCTATTAAATATACATGTAGGAAACCAACACCAAAACCAAACCAGCCCGATAGAGTCCATTAAGTCAATTTTTTTTGCTACATATACATATAGTAAACCTAAATCGAACAGATAGCATATCGATAAGAATCCATTTATCCACTCAATAATCGACACTAGGCTGGCCTGTTGACTAATGTTCAGTGCAGCCCACCCCAGCCCAAATCTCTTATTGGATATGTTTCAACTGTCTCTAAAAATCCTGAGACAGATTTGGCCCAGACTGAAACCAGTCCAAACCAACCCGTTGACACCCCTACCTTCAATGTCTAGTGAGTCTGGGCTGCGATCTTTCATGTGTGCTTCTAAGTTCTATTCAGTACCTTGAATTTGACAAACTGATTTCATGGGCTTTTAGGCTTTGGGCTTTAATGGGCCTATCATGTTAGCTGGAGTAAAACTACTCCCTTAGGAGATGATTTTTTTTGGGAGTCCAAAACAAATCATTTATTCAGATGAAAGCAGCAGGAGAGAAACTCCTATAGCTCTGTCAGTTGCTGGCAGAATTAAAAGGAACCGAAGTAAAAATTTCAAACTTAAATGTGAAACTTTTGTATCATTATAGTACGTAAAATCATTTTATATATATTTGTTTATTAATATTAACTTTCATTTTACTTTTGCATCCAAATTTCTTGTATTTAAAAAATAAAATAAAAATTCGTCTAAAAGCTATAATTGAATTTGGTAAAAAATAAATAAATTAAGTAGTTATATAATCATTTTAGGTAATGATTATAAAAGTTTCTTTAAGTTTTAAAATTTTTCACTTTCCTTTTTTTAATTTTCCTTGCAACAAAATGGAGCCAAAAGGAAATTTTGTCGAGTTGTAATTCATCGAAGGGAGATGGTATAGGCCACCAGGCCCCGTCTTGCAAGGTAATCAGCCTCTCGATTGTGAGCATGAGGTATGTACACGAATGCAAAATGTATTCATAACATAGAATAGGAATGTGGTTTGGAGCATTTTTATGTAGAATGCATTCTTTTTTGTTGTATGGTTTCACATGCCATTTGAAAACCATACAACATAATGACAACGGGATTAATCTAACATATGAAAAACCTATTTTACTATTGAATTAAAAAACTTTTGGGGATAAAACAAGAATAATTAATTAAAAGAACACAATGTTCTAAACTTTGCGCTGGCCTTATCACACAGATGACTGAACTAGTATGCTTCGAGATTCATCACGCTTTCCCCATAAATATGTGTATAAGCCCAGTATAATCATCAGCATTCCCAGAATACTGCAACAAAAACGTATTTATTATCAATCACATTTTCTATATCAATAAGAAATATATTTATTTAGTATTAATCAAACTTTGAATACCATTAATAAATTTTTATGCTTTCAATCTAACCTTCCAAGAGTAATTGGCTGTCCCAATGTTAGGGCTTCACCAATGGCCACCAATATCATTGATAATGGGTTGTAAACTGTAGGATAAGTTGGACCACGTTTTACCACAACCCATGAGATAACACAAACCATTACTGCTGATGCAAATATTCCCTGCAAGAATTAACAAGATCCCAAATTAATATTACATTTGATAAACAAACACTAGGGTTTGTGCAATTGTAAATCATGAAAAATATTTACAAAAATTAGAGAAATTTTATTAAATTAATAGTCATCTACCAGGTTGATAGGTATTTGAAATATTTATAAAAAAATATTAGAGAAATTTACTCAAGCACCTCGTTGACAATTGGTTTACTGCATAGAACTACTCTCTCTTGACAAAAATTACACGGATTACCCCTGAAACAATGTTTTATAACATTATAATTCACACCAGGCATTAAAAACTGATGATTTTTTTTTAAGACAATACTACTCTTACTATATGTAAAATTACGTAAATATACCATCATCTATCACTAGAATGAGGCCTCTGCAAGTTCTATAATTGCAGGTGGAGAACTTGCAAAGGTCTCATTCCAGATATAGACGATAGAATATTTATGTAATTTTATATTGAATAAGAGTAGTATTGTCTTACAAAAAAATTCCGAATTTCTCTCATCAGTTTTTAATGCCCAGTGTGGTATACTGTTATAAAGCAATACATTGTTTTAAGGGTAGTCCGTGTAATTTTTGTCAAGAGAGGGTAGTTCTATATAGTAAACCAATTGTCAAGGGGGTGTCTGAGTAAATTTCTCTTAAATAAAGAGTTAAAACATACCGAATAAATTATCGTAAGCAATTGTAAATCCCAATTTAGACTCCAAACAATTCTACTGCTATCTATTGATATGCCAACTGCTATCGATTGAACGGCTGACATAAAGAAACTCAACATTGTTGCTGAATATATGAATGGAAAGATTTGAAGTAATTTTACCTGATAAAAAAAAAGATGTTAGAATGGATGATATAAAACTAATCTCTAAAATAGTGTTCCATACATACAAATAAACATTATAGCACAACTGAAGCTAAAACCCAAAAAAAATAAAGTGCCATGCATCCAATTTTGTTGGCTTCCTTTCATATGGACTTGGTGAGTGCTCCTGTGATGAGTTAAATATGGATATCTTTACCTTTATAAAGGCAAACAATCAATGATCCACCTAGACACAGTATTACACTAGCCAGCCTAATTCTCCCAGTTTTGCCATGCAACCCCTAACTTCTCCATCCTACATTAAATGTTAAGGGAAATTTTCACCTATCACTAAAAAAGTTTTCGATAAATCACTTATCACCTAAGTTTTTTAAAATTACCATCCAATTACCTAAATGTTTATCAAAAAGATCCAAAATCATATAACAAAGCCGTTAGTAAGCTGATGTCAGTCGTTAGAAAATTCATGAATAACAATAATACCCTTATTGTAAGAGAAAAAAAAGTTTCCAAAAACGTTTTGATCAGAAATTGTGTCTTCTACAACAACGACATCCTCGCACTAGTTCTTCTTCAGAGAAGAGCTCCTTTTTTCACTAGAATTGGCAGTAGAGGTGGTGCTTGTGGACCTTTTTTTCACCGAAATTGGCGATGGAGGTGGTGCTGGTGGAATTACCAATAATTACCATACCTGCAAAAATGGATTCAATAGCTCAAAGATATTAAAGATGCATACAGTGTGCCACTTGGAAGTGAATCAGGAAAATTATGGATAATGTGATGGAACATGGAAAATGATGATTCTTTAACCCACTAAAATTGGCGGTGGAGGTGGTACTGTCTTCCGGTGCTTTTCTCCTAAATCTAGTGAGTTTTACGCTTGGAAATTGATCGACAAGACTGTCATTGCTGATTTCGTCGATCGAGAATGTATCGAGAAGGAGGTGAAGATCTTGCAGCTCCTCAATGGTAACCCTAACGTTGTTCATATTATTGATGTTTATGAGGATGAAAACTATCTTGACATCGTTATGGAGCTTTGTGACTCTTCCGACCTCCATGATCGTGTCTCAAACCGCATTTTCTCTGATGTTGGAGCTGCTGCTGTTATCTCTCCATTGATGGAGGCCATCGCTCATTGTCACTGGAGGGGTGTTGCTCATTGTGATATTAGCCTGATAATATACTTTTTGATAGTTGGAATATGTTGAAGTTGGCTGATTCTGGGGTTTCAAACCCTTGAAGAAAAATTGCAAGAAGGAAAAAATAGAAGATTGGAGCAATCGGTGCGATGATTCATTGCAGTTGCAGAGAATTTTTTTTTTCTTTTTTGATAAAATGTTGTAGAGAGTTAGAGAGGAAGAAGAAATGGGTATAAACGTCTACACACAATTTCAACTCTTTTTCATCAATTAATGGACTAACATTTGGGAAATTTGAGTGATAGGTAATGTTTTTAAAAAAAGTTAGGTGGTAAGTGATTTGTCGAAAACTTTTTGGATGATAGGTAAAAATTTCCTTAAATGTTAATACAAGCCATCTTCTATCAGTTCTTCTAATATATTACACATTGCTAGAAGGGAAGACTTTGTGAGGTTTGGTGTCATCTTAAATAGATAATTAGTTTAATGAGACCTTTTTCTTTTTTTTTCTTTTTTTTTTTTTTTTTGTTTTAAACTAAGTTTATTTTGTCCAGGAAAGCAAGAAGAAAAGATGCACGTACTAAGAAACTAAGCAATGGTTAGACTAGTTGATCGTAGACCATCCTAGGGCGAAAGGATTTGCTTGTTTTTAAGATGTTTTATGGAATTCAAAGGGATCAAATAGGATTAATACTTTGAATCATAAAACTATAATGAAATATACAATCAACCAACATTTATAGAATTTGAAAAAGAATTAAAAGAAAAGGTTTGATCTTCTTCTTGAGTCAAGATCCATGAATTGGGATCTTGATTCATATAGATACAAATGGTCCAATGGAAATAAGAATTTCTACGAACATTTCTGGGCAAAAGAGCTGTCACTAACAAACCTGATTTATGTAATTGACAAGTTTGTCTTTGGACCGACCGGATTGACACCTCTACCTGGATACATTTTATTTAGGACGTTGGCCAACATAGAGGAGCACGTTAATTACTTATATATGGATTACATTACTTACTTGAAAATTATAGAGAACACATATGTGATAACTGGTACCACAGTAAGGAATGCACTTGCAAATGTGGCATTGGTATCTCGATCTTATGCCATAATAATAAAAGCTCATGGACATAGTGAACCTGGATTACATTCCATAAAGCACCAGATGTTAGAACTCAAAATTTACATTTTTCAACTGAAATGAAGTGATTACTTTACGGATCCAAAGAGAGTGATCTTACCCAATGAAACCATTTATGAAGATAAAAAAATATGATTCTCAAACTAATATTCTTCATCATATCTCTGCAATGAGCAACACAAACCTTAAGAAAGAGAATATTTGTAAATGCAATAATGGAAAATGCTTGACTACTTGGATAGTTCACCTATATGTACTTGTATCTTCTTATCCTATCATCGTTCATATTTAGTGGATCCTACCCTTTTGAGGTGGGTCCCACACCACATCGCCAGAGATGAAATCCCACGTACAAGTACATGCAGGTGATACGAACTCAACGATGAACTTGATGCTTGACTGAATTATCAATTAGCTGTCAACAGAAAATGTCTCCATGAACTTACCCACCATTTCACCTGGTTCCAGATCATCAACGGAAATACTACCAAAAAAAAAAGGAAAAAGATCATCAATGGAAATCAATCCTGTTGACTGTTTTTTATTATTATTTTTTTTTACGTGTGTGTGATCTTTTCATCACTATTGCATGGAAGAAAATAAAAAAAAAAAAAAACCTTGAGAGGAACGAAGCTACAATCATCTAATGAAGAAGATGAGAGTGATGGATACTTACTTCTCTCAGAAAAAAACTACAGGAACTAGTAAGATAAGAGGCAGTGAGAAGACGGAAAGTCAGCAGTGAGAAGACGAACGTCCCTTGTTTCAGAACCATCGGGGATAGTAACTGCAGAACCATTATAATTACCTGTACCATCACCATGCTAAAAACTACTCCCCAACTTTGAATCAAACCGATTCCTCTCTTTATTTCTCTTTCTAAATCTATCTCAATTCCCATCTCCATCTCTGGCTCCTGCTGCTTAATCCCAATCTCTATCTCTATCTCTATCTCTTGCTCAATCTTATTCTCTTTCTCTCTCTTCTGCTCATTTCCCATCTCCATCTCTCACTTCTGTTCTATCTCCATCTGTATCTTTCGCTATTGATGATCCAGATTCCGTTCCCTCTCCCTCTCTCAAATGGCTCTTGGTTCTCTCTCGCAGCAATAATATAATATATGGTAATCAATTTCTCTTCCACCATTTCCATGTCGGCTTTGTGTACCAGATATGGGATATTCTTATTATCACCGATGGAGTGTCAAATATATGACACTGGCTCTCGTGTCCATCAGATCACGCAAAACCCTTATACCAAATCTCAACTTGTAACGCATAATTGTAACAAGGGCCTTGTTATTATGAGTTCGGATCACCTACCTGGATGTACATATACTCTTCATAGGTTCTCATCACTATTGATGTGGTGTGGGGCCCACCTCTAGAGTATCGGACCCACTGAACATGGATGGTGATGAAATCTCAAGGAGGATGCAAGTACATGCAGATGAATTATTTTCGTTATTGCTGGATTTGCATCAATCCTTAAATGAAATATCAAAACTATCTTCCTTGTATATTGAAGTATATTGAACTTACCATGATGATTCCTTTTAATGCACATTCACCAATATATATATATATATATATATATATCATGGTTTTTGAATCACTCAACCTGTTTTCCTGAATTTGGGGTAGTTAAGGCCACTTCAATCGAACAGCTAGCAGACTGAGGAAGGTAAATTGTCTTTCCAATTCGGAAGGAGATTTAGATTTACTTTCAATCACAATTTTGGAGTGTTTAAAACGTGTTTCTTTACTTCCTCTCCACGGTACAATGGTTCGTTCCAAAACAAAAATTCGAGTATTCCGTTTCCATGATAACCTAATGACATCCCATGAAAAGAAAACAGTGTCAATGATTGATTGATACAAACCGGCCGGCGTCATTCAAAAGGACCAATTTTTTTTTTTTTTTTGGGTTTTGGTTATCCTTATAAAGCGAAGTAAATGCTCAATGAAATGACTACTCGCACATAGGACCAAGTTGGCTGGTGAAATTTTTGGATATTAACTGAGGTCTGTTAGTGCGTTGGGATTTTAGAGTCCTATGAAATATCAAAACTCATCGGATCAATTGAAACCAATCAAACTGATTGAATCTTGTTAAGTTTTCATTTTAAAAGTTCAAACTAATAAATAGAGGGACTCTCAAGTGTATAAGGCACCTAAGGTTCCAGACTTCACCAATATGAGACTACTCCCAACATTATATATTGTGATCACGTGTAGGAAACATCATACTTCTTGTGTGTATCTTTCCTTAGTTTGAAAAGAGATGGAAAAACAAAAAGAAGAGTAGGTGACCATCCCAAATAATGGGCTTAGTGTTTTTCTTTTTTCTTTTTTTTTCTTTTTTTTTGGTGAATAATGGGCTTAGCAGACCTATATATCGTTTTATACTTTAAGAAGGTTAATTGGAAAACCTATTACCCATTAATATGATCACTTCTAGGACTAAAATCCATCCAGCCATGCCCATCATTAACACCCTTTTAATAACCAAGAATAAGACAATGACCCACAGTATGTGAAAACATTACATCCCACACTCCAAAGATAGGTCCAATGAACTCACCATGGACTTCAATGAAGTTGCAGAATACTTGTCTTCCCCTTGCATGGCAGGATCCTCATAATATTGCATTGTGTTCTTCAGGGGAACAACAGGTAAAAAAAGAAAAAAAGCGGGACAAAAAACACATTGTGACCACAATCAATGACATGATGATGTCGTCTAAGGATGTAAATGGATCAGATTCGACACAGATAGATTATTATCAAAATTCGAATCCGGCTTCTAACGACCCTATCCTAATCTGCCTCCGTATCCGGTGGATTTCTAAAAATTAAATTCTAATTCAAATCCCCATTTTAACTGGATATTCAGTTAAAATCCTATTCAAATCCAAATTTTCAAAAAAAGCACTACGGCTATGCTAAAGAAAGGCTTTGTCTCCTACCATTTTATTATACACCATACTTCTTCTTTTTCAATTTCCAAATCGATATTCCACCCTCCAATTCCATATTAATTTGCCAAGAGTGGGTTAAATGAACATTTTGCATTGCTCCAATGGATGCTTCTTTGTTCAAATTTTCACAACGTGGTATCTTTAAATGATATGTTCAGTTTCATTTTATCACTATTAAGATAATTTTGGATGAAGCATTAAAAATTTGGGAAAGGAATTACACATTGTTAGTGGGCAGTTTCTTTTCACACTCTCTTTTCTCATTCAAGGGTTCTCTAACTAAATGATTATTCATTTTAAAACAAAAAGTACGTTAACATATAAGATTCTAATATGTCCCACTAATATATAGATCTTTCACCTAAAAAATTTCATTAAATCAATCATTTCTTTCTAACCACCAAAATCAAAAGGAACAAAATTTCAACTAATATCTCAAACGAAGGATCCCTTCAACCATGATTTATAGTTAAACCATAAAAACAATGCCGCCTCTCTTTCTCTTATTCTCTCTTCTCTCCTTCAACCCGCCAACTAACCATTAGATCAAGCGTGAAGGATTACTTCAACTATAACCAATTACCCCATGAAAGCAATGCCGCCCTCTTCCTCTTATTCTCTCTAGTTCCTCTCTTTCAAGCCACCAACTAAGGGTGTCAACGGGCTGTTGGGGGTTTTTTTTCTGGTTTGAGTGGTTTTTGGTTTTTTTAACCCCCCCCAAAAATTATTTTTTCTAAGCGTTAGATCAAGGATTTTAAGGTCCAACCAAAATCAAACCATTTGAATCAATCATTAAATGGTTAGGTTTAGATTTAAAAGTACAACTGTTTAATTTATGGGCTTGGTTTGGATGAGTTTAACATTAGTAAATCAAAGTTTTAAAGAGGTAAATGAAAAACAAACTTCTTTTCCTCTCCTTGCTAGAGATTACTAATTTTTGAAAATAAACATTAAAAAGAGAACTTAAAATAAAAAATACTATATATAAAATTTTATATCAAAACAAACAGAAGCTACAGATGTTAATAATTGAAACCTGTTAAACAATTAAACTTGAACCGGATTCGGCTAATTAGGTTATTATCTATCGAACCCTGAATCTGAATGGAAACCGAACCCTAATAGGAAACTACTTACTAATTAACTATACTATTGTAATAGGAAACTACCTACTAATTGTAATAGGAAACTTTGTACTTCTTACCAAAAAAAGTAGGAAACTTTGTACTTGCTACTTTAGCTGCTGCCGCCAAATTATAAAAAGGGAGAGATAGACAGTCATTGTTTACAGTTGATTTCAGAGAGGAAGAGAGAGAACGAGAGAAATCGATCGAGACTCTGAAAGTATGAAAACGAGAGGGTAAAGCTGAAAAGGTAGTCATCGTCTCGCCGTTCACTGAGTCACAGGTATATTCTTAATGTCTGCAATTTCTTTACTTAGGATTTCTAATCTCTAATTAACCAATCGATTCTTTGGGCTGGAGTACTTCATAGCCTGCAGTGTTTTCAGAACTGCTTGTCGAGCCTTAGTATCCAATGTAAAATCTTTTCTGATTTTATTATTATGGGTAACATTATCTTATTTGTCTATTTTGACTGATGGGAATCTAATCAAGGTTTGATTGATTATCTCTTACTAATTATAAACCAAATCTATTCCATTATGGGATTGAAATAAATTTGAAATCCAAATCATTATAAATATGAAGTAGGGTCCCTATAGTCTCTCTGCGTGAAAACAAAATGACCATATCAAAGGGAGAAGAGACTGTAGAAGATCTCTGTTGGGAATCAGACAAAAGACAAATGCAGAAAACAATCTTCTACTAAAAGGTATGTCCTATCTCTTTTATTAATTATGTTATTATTCAAATGTATTTATATTCCATATGGGATTCATTGAAATGAATTTTATTAGGATTGATGAAAATCCTATAGTGGTATCAGAGTCATCCCACATGGATTTAAATCATTGAATATTGAAACATGAAGAAAATTATTTTTAGTTCTCATTTTAATTTTGAAAATTATTTTTAGTTCTCATTTTAATTTTTGATAAAAAATAAGAGATTTAAATAATCGGATAATTTTTCGACCGTCAAAATTACAAGAAAAATATATCAATATGTAGATTTTCGTGAGACGGTCATGGCAATATAAAAATCACCGTTACCGGCTGCCGGACATGTCGGAGAAAGAAGCTAGTGAGATCCACTCGTTGGATTAAAAAAAAAAAGGGGTAGGGGGCGATCGGGTTGACTCAAGACCGACCAGCGTCAGAACCTCTACCCAGGTAACCCGGGTCGGTTAAACCCAATCCGAAACAAAATCGACCCGGTTCAATCAAGGCGGGGCAACCCAACTCGGATTATGGTCCGACCCGAATAAAGCGGAATCGGGGGTTGACCCAACCCTGACTATTTTTCGACCCAAATAAGGAGGAATCGGGTTGACCCTGAACTGTTTCTGACCCACATAAGGTGAAATTGGGTCGACCCGACCCGGATCATGATCTGTCTCGATTGGACCGGGTTGACCTGGTCCTGTTTTGGGCCAGAGTTGGAGAAAATCGGACCAGACCCAGACCGGTTATATCGTGACCAAGTCGGCTCGAATCAAACCAAACCGACTCAGACAGGATTTTCTTATAAGGGTCTATTTGGTTTCTATTTTTTAACAAAAGGACATTAAATAGTGATTCTGGGAGTTAGGAAGGTCGGATTGACCTCTGGTTTGTTTGGTTGAACTCCATTTTTAATGCTCTTCAATCTGATATATATTTTTATACATTTTGGTGCATTGAAAAATATGTTATTATGAAAAAATATCCTATGGGAACTCAATTTGTAATATTCTTGCTGATTTTTCTTAAAGTTATAGTACAAAATTAATTGATTGAGCTATTGTGCATATTTATATGGATGTTTAGACCTGTTTAGTTGTGTAAATAAAACATTCATGATGTCTCACATGAGCTGCAAGTTGGGATTTGTTCATATCATGGTGAAACTTAGTGTGACCACCAAAGTGGCAACCTGTTTCATTATGATTCATTCAAATTCAAGGGTCTGTGTTTGTAAATGCTTCAGTTTGATAATGTTCATCCAAAGGTGAGATATTCTCTAAGTTTATTCAAATTATGATTTATAGCTGTTGTGTAAGGATTATGGTGTGACCACCAAAGTGGCAACCTTGGTTCTATCATAATATATTCAAATCTAGCATTTATTCATTTACAAACTACAGTAAATTAAGTATAGTGTTCACCCAAAGGTGGCGTTGTCTAAGATTATAAAGAACAGCACTGTCCACCCAAAGGTGGCGTTGTCAAAGATTACAAGGAACTCATACACATGGTTGAAAGATTGTAGCTTTAGGGGTCTTCATCCACCCAAAGGTGGTGAGATTTTCGAAAGTCATTGTCTCTTCTCAGTTATGGCACAGATATTGAGAGGACTAGTGCATGCTTATCCCAAAGGATAAATGTATAGTGCGGTTGACTCTTAAGAAAAGAAATTACTTATTAAGGATGATCGGCTGAGGGTTTTTCATTCACCCAAAAGTAATGAAATTTTCTGAAGCCATCATTCCCTGGCGGTTTTGTCTGGATATCCAAGAGGACCAGTGCATGGTTATCCCAAAGGATAAATGTGTAGTGCGGTTGATTCTTAAGAAAATAAATTACTTATTAAGGATGATCGGCTGAGGGTTTTTCATTCACCCAAAGATGATGAAATTTTCTGAAGCCATCATTCCTTGGCGGTTTTGCCTAGATATCTAAGAGGACCAGTGCATGCTTATCCCAAAGGATAAATGTGTAATGCGATTGACTCTTAAGAAAAAAAAATTACTTATTAAGGATGATCGACTGAGGGTTTTTCATTCACCCAAAAGTGATGAAATTTTTTGAAACCATCATTCCTTGGCGGTTTTGCCTGGATATCTAAGAGGATCAGTGTATGCTTATCCTAAATGATAAGTGTGTAATGCGGTTGACACTTAGGAAGGGAAAATAATGACCTCCATTTTGCTATGGTTTAATGATTTATTTATTTCCTTGATATACATATCAGTGTTGGATATATTAATTGTATACATGTTTTAAATGTAAACTCATATAGTAAATTTTATCTTAGGATATCGATACCTGCAAAATGTTTTAGCCTCTCTTTGGGTCTGCTATCAAAATGGTTTGAGCGTGGAAACCTAAATTACCAAAAATGGACTTATGAGGCGATTGGAAAACTAATCCTTAGGCATGTCGGATATGGACTTAGCTCTCAGAAAGAAAAAAACCCTGTTCCTACCACTCTTGAGAGCTCTCCCGCTTAGATTTAAAAAATGGAGATGTGGGAAGCTTCTAATCGGAAATTCCTAATCCTGATGGAAAATTCCGTTTCTGAATCTCTTCGTAGTAGTATCCAGATGAAAGACACTGTCAAAGAATATATGAAAGAGATACAAACGAAATTTAATGTGACAAATAAAAATCTCAAAATCAGTCTGTTGGCAACCTTAACTGGAGCAAGGTTTGATGCAAATGGCAGTATTTAAGAACACATACTCGAATTGGTTGAAAAAAAAAAAAAAAAAACTAAAAGGGCTGGGAACCTCTTTGGATGATGACTTTCTGGTTTATCTTGCCTTGACTTTTCTCCCAAATGAATATAATCAGGTTCATGTATCTTACAATACTCAGAAAGACAATTGGAGTTTGGACGATCTAATTTCTTTCTGCTCTCAAGAAGATGATAGATTGAAAAAGAAGAAACCTGAAAGTGCAAATTTAATTCAGCACAAACCTTTTACTAAAAAGGAAAAGGGAAATGGAAAACCCTATGATAAAACATATACCTCAAAAAGGAAATGATGACAAGAAAGACTTCATTGGCGTCGAGTTACCGAAAGAAGGAATAAGACTCTAAAAGATATTATGAGAAGTATGATAAGTAACACCAATTCTCCCTTACATAACACCAATCTTCTAGATTTTCTGTGGGGAGAAGCTCTGAAAACAACCACTTACATATTCAATAGGGTACCAAGTAAATCTGTTCTCAAAACACCTTTTGAGCTACGGACTGATAGAAAATCAAGCTTGAATCATCTACATGTTTGGGGATGCAGAGCAGAAGCCAGACTATATAATCTTCATGAAAAAATTATGGATCCAAGGACAATCAGTTGCCATTTTTTTGGCTATCCTACTAGATCCAACGGATTTAGATTTTACTGTCCCAGTTCTACCAATCGGATAGTTGAGACTGCTCATGCCAAGTTCATTGAAGACTCTTGTAAATTAGTAGAACCAAAAAGCTTGGAATTTGATGAAGTCCTTATATTTTCTAATTCAGTGATTTCCAACACTATTGTGCCTGCTGTTATGCATTTCTTGGTCCCACCAATGACGGAGCAATTTATGGGGATTGAGGTACCTGATCCACCTACGGCACCAGTGTTGATTGGAGAACCTAAAGAGATGGTCAGGAGATCTACTAGACAACATAAGAGTGTTATTTCTTCTGACTACATTCTATACTTGACTGAAGGAGAATTTGACATTGGTCAAGCAATAGATCCCTCTAGTTTTGAGGATGCCATGAATAGCTCTAATGCACCAAAATGGTTGGAAGCTATGAAAGATGAATTGTCATCCATGGCTAACAACGGTGTTTGGACGCTTGTAGACCTAATTCTTGTAAACCCATAGAATCCAAATGAATTTTCAGGACTAAGTGTGACTCCAGGGGAAGAATTGAACGCTACAAGGTCAGGCTATTAGCTAAGGGATTCACATAGAGGGAGGGAGTTGACTTCAAGGAGACATTTTCTCTAGTCTCCTTGAAAGATTCCTTCAGAGTTATTATAGCGTTTGTGGCTCATTATGACCTAGAATTACATCAGATGGATGTCAAAACAGTCTTTTTGAATGGAAACTTGATTGAAGAAGTTTACATGCACCAACCAGAAGGTTTTGAGGCACAAGGCAAGGAATGAATGGTTTATAAGCTCAACAAATCCATTTATGGTCTCAAACAAACTTCTAGACAATGGTATCTAAAGTTCCACCAAATTATATCATCTTTTGGTTTTGTTGAGAGTACTATTGATCAATGCATTTATCACAAAATCAGTGGGAGAAAGTTCATTTTTCTAGTGTTGTATGTAGATGACATTTTACTTGCCAGTAGTGATTTGGGTTTGCTTACAAAGACCAAGCGATTTCTGTCAGAGAACTTTGAAATGAAAGATATGGGTGAGGGTTCTTTTGTCGTGGGTATTGAAATCAGTCGTGACAGAAGGCGTAGACTATTGGGACTATCTCAAAGGGCTTATATTGATCGTGTACTCAAGAGATTCAATATGTCAAACTGTTCAACTGGTGAGGCACCCATCAACAAGGGAGACAAGTTAAACAAGACCCAGTGCCCTAGGAATGAGATTGAAAGAAAGTCTATGACTGATAAGCCTTACGCATCTGTAGTAGGGAGTCTTATGTATGCAGTGCGTCACTCGCCCTGATATCGCTTTTGCAGTGAGTTTTTTGGGATATTTTCAATCAAATGCAGGTTTGGCTCACTGGATAGCTGTGAAGAAAGTCTTGCGATATTTACAGAGGTCAAAAGATTATATGCTTACCTATGGCAGCAATGATACCCTTGAGATTATGGGTTATTCTGATGCAGATTACAGCGGATGCCCTGATGACAGGAAATCTACTTCAAGATACATCTTTACGATGGTTGGAGGAGCTATTTCCTGGAAGAGTGTGAAGCAAACAATTTCAGCATCTTCTACTATGGAGGCAGAGGTCGTGGCATTGTTCGAAACCACGAAGCAGGCAATCAGGCTGAGGAATTTCATTTCTGGTCTGAAGACTGTGGAAATCATCTCTATACCATTATTAGTGTATTGTGATAATCAGTCAGATATATCTTTCTCTAAAAATAATCAGAGGACTGGTACTTCAAAGCACATTGATATCAAGTATTTGTTAATAAAAGAAAAAGTTGATGATAATCACATAATTATAGAAAAGATCTCGATGGTAGATATAGTTACTGGTCCATTGACAAAAACTCTACCAGTGAGAATCTTCAAGGATCATGTTTCTTGCATGGGCATAGTCGAATCTTTTGATCTAATTTTGTAAAAATCATATATTTACATTGATACTTGATTGTATTGTTTTGTCTGTGATTTTTATGGACATAGTGATTGATACAATTGTTTCTTTTCATGATTTAGCATTTGCACTCTTACTAGTCTAAATGAAAGATTTATTTAACTTGTCAGAACATAAAAGACAGTATTAAACCAGGACCCAAAAAGACAGTATTAAGCTAAGTCACAAAAGACAGTATTAAGTCAGAACACAAAAGACAGTATTAAGCCAAGACCCAAAAAGATAGTATTAAGTCAAGTCACAAAAGGCAGTATTAAGTCAGAACACAAAAGACAGTATTAAACCATGACCCAAAAGACAGTATTAAGTCAAGTTTCAAAAGACAGTATTAAGCTAAGTCTCAAAAGACAGTATCAAGCCAGAACACAAAAGGCAATATTAAGCCATGACCCAAAAGGCAGTATTAAGTCAAGTCTCAAAAGACAGTATTAAGCCAGAACACAAAAAAACAGTATTAAGTCAGGACCAAAAAGACAGTATTAAGCCAAGTCTCAGAAGACGGTATTAAGCAAAAAACATAAAGGCGGTATTAAACCAAGTTTCAAAGGCGGTAAGCCAACGTCAAATATAAATAAGGAGACTTATGTTCGTAATAACAGAAAGTTGTATATCGTATAATTGAGGTGTATCTTCTGCTGTTGTTCAACATTAGTCTGCTTATTGAAAGGAAGGAGGTTTGAGATAATCTGATTTTTAATTAATGATTTTCATGGTCACACTAGTTTTTAACAGTCTTGTAGAATAATGTAGCCCAAATGGGAGATTGTAAAATCTTTTCTGATTTTATTATTATGGACAACATTATCTTACTTGTCTATTTTGACTGGTCGGAATTCAATCAAGGTTTAATTGATTATCCCTTACCAATTATAAATCAAATCTATTCCATTATGGGATTGGAATAGATTTGAAATCCAAATCATTATAAATATGAAGCAGGATCCCTATAGTCTCTCTCTGCGTGAAAATAAAAGGACTCACACCTAAGGGAGAGGAGACTGTAGAAGATTTCTAGGAAAATAATCTTCTACTAAAAGGTATGTCCTATCTCTTTTATTGATTATGTTATTATTCAAATATATTTTATATTCCATATGGGATTCATTGAAATGAATTTTATTAGAATTGATGAAAATCCTACATCCAATGCAATGTCATAATTGTTCATGAATAAAATCTGTCAGTTTGGTCAAAAGATTCTCTTGTTTGAGTTTCAAAAGCTGGCTTACATGGTCTCTGTTTCATATTCATATTTGTTTTTCTAACCAGAAAGTCTGTATAGTAGTCCAGACCATTAGAACTTCTCTTGTGTTTTATGGTTTATTTCTTGTAACAGCATTATGAGCTATCAATACCAATCTAGCATTCAAGTTGCACACTGAATAGGCTTCGATTTACGGACTTCATATGGCTATAGATCTGTTTATATAACTAGGGCTACTATAGAGCTGGCCTCTTTGTGCTTTTTCTATTTGTCATGGATGGTTAGCATTATACACAAGTCTTTTCCACAAGCTAATCCTGTACAAATGTGAACTCCTGAACCACATAGATTGTTATAATGTATGAATTATAGAAAGAAAAAAAAAAGATTAGGGAGTGTTGTAATTTGAGTCGTCCTTTCCATCTTGGCAATTAGGGGGTGTTGTAATTCGAGTTGTGTAATTAGTTGAGTTCTTTTCAAGGGACACTTATTTTTGTTTGAAGAAGTGGATTCTTGTAATGTTCGTTTTTTAGATTAAATTTCTTTTTCAATTGATGTTATGATTTTTAATTAATTTTATTTTCCTATGGATGTTTCATATGTCATGAACCCTTGAATTTCTTCTGGAAAAATATTTTTTATTGATTTTGTCTACATCACTGAAGTTCATTCCATTCTTAATTGTTCAGAGGAATCTCTGGAACTGTTATCTTCCAGTGATCCGAATATTCAATAATATTCGTAGTAGAATAAATTTATATTTGTAAATGCATGGCCAATGAAATAAAAATATCACCAAGGTCGCCGGCCAAATTGATCCTCAAGGCCAGATGTTAATCTATTTCATCTTCCAAATTATCAAATCTTATGCAGTTGTTTGGATAATTATTAACTGAAGATGTTTCCAATGCAAAAGCTATGCAAGTACCTGAGAAACTTTTTAGTAATCTAAAAAGAGATGGGTTTGCCCCGTGTGGCTGGGGGCTCTTTGTTGCAGAAATTTCACAAGTAAAGAACCTTGGTTGAGAGAGAAAGAGAGAGAGAGAGAGAGATTTCACAAGTAAAGAACCTTCGCTTCAACAGAACTTGAGAGATAAGACAGCCTATGTAATCCTCATTGAGTATTGGGAGAGAAGATAGGTTTAAGCTTGAATCACATTCTGCCCAGTTGAGATTAAGAGAAATGCGGAGAGAAAAGAGAAATGCGGAGAGAAATGAGAAGGAGTCCGCAGCTCTACTGGACACTTGAAAATGAAGTTAGATTTTAATACGGAAACTAAACCTAGAAATACGGTAGGTGAAGAGTTTTAATATTTTTTTTAATATAGAAACTCAATCTCATGTTTAAATATTTTGTTACTATAGAAATTAATCTTATAAATAAGGTAGATGAAGAGTTTTAATACTTTTTTAATATAGAAACTGAATCCACCTTTTAATATTTTGTTAATATGAAAATTAAACCTATAAATATGGTAGTAAAGAATTTTAATAATGTGGAAACTCAATCCTAGGTTTTAATGTTTTTTTTTAATATGAAAATTAAACTTAGAAATACAGTAGATGAAGAGTTTTTAATATTATTTAATATACAAACTGATTAAATTAAGTGGAAACGTAAAGTCAAGAGGTTTTAATATTTTTTAATATAAAAATTAATTTTAGAAATACCTTTAAGAGTTTTTAATATTATTTTATATAAAAATCGAATCCTAGAAATTTGGTGGAGAGGTTATAATATTTTTTAATTTAGAAATGAATACGGTAGATTAAGAGTTTTTAATATTATTTAATATAGAAATTAAATCCTAGAAAAATTAGTTCGAGACGTAGGGCCTGTTTGATAAAACTTCTACTTCTGGATTCTATGGATTTTGACTCTCAGGGAGCCATTTTGGAGTAGAAGTACGTTTGATAAGTTTGGTTGGATTCCAACTCCCAGAGAATGAATGAATCGGATTCAAAATGGTTCCAAAATTCAAAATTTTGGAATCATAAATACTTATTCTATATTGTTGGATCAACTTTTTGAATGAAAGAAAAGAGTCAACTCTCACTTGACTCTTACTTGACCACCACCACCACCGTCGCCACCACCCACCACCGCCACCACCCACCACCACCATCGCCACCACCACCACCACCACCACCACCACCGCCACCACCACCGCCACCGCCACCACTGCCATCACCATAACCACCACCACCACCACCACCACCCACCGCCACCGCCACCGCCACTGCCACCACCACAGCCACCGCCACCGCCACAGCCACCCATCACCCACCACCCACCACCATTGCCATTACCCACCACCACCACCATCACCACCACCCACCACCACCACCACCCACTACCACCACTTACCACTCACCACTCACCACTCACCACTACCACGACTGTTTTTCTAGACTTCGACTAGGGGGATAGTGTGTTATCAAACGTGTTTCTAATCCAAAAATGCTCTAGAATCCATTTCAGAATTACGTTATCAAACAAGTTTTTACTCTAAAATAATCCTGGAGTAGCTTGGAGTACAATCCAAATTTGAACCAGAATCCAGAATCCAGAAGCAGAAGTTTTATCAAACGGGCCCGTAAAGTCAAGAAGTTTTAATATTTTTTTAATACCGAAATTAATCTTAGAAATATGGTAGATTAAGAGTTTTTAATATTATTTAATATAAAAACTGAATCCTAGAAATTAGGTGGAGACGTAAAGCCAGGGGATCCGAATCGTCTCCTCGCTGTACTTCAGGGAGGAGGGAGACACCCCCGTCAGATGGCTGACACGTGGCTCTCGGGAAAATTTGAGCCCCACGTCCGAGCCGACACCCCCTGTCGGCTCGGCTTGTCGGCTGGAACGTAGGGCTCGAATTTTTCCGAGAGCCACGTGTCGGCCATCCGACGGGGGGTCTCCCTCCTCCCTGAAGTACAGAGAGGAGACAATTTGAATCCCAAGCCTGGAGGTTTTAGTATTTTTTTTAATATGGAATCAGAATCTTTTTTTTTTTTTTTTTTTTTTTTGATAAAGATGGAATCAGAATCCTAAAAAGCTAGAAATATAGTAGGTCTTGATAAGGTTTTAATATTATTTAATATAGAAACTGTTTAAATACTTAAACGGATTAGAGCGGATTATATCCGCTAATTTAATAATCCGAATCTGAACAATCGGATTCGGATTTGAATTGAATTCGGATTTTCAATTATCCATTTACATCCTTAGATGCAGTAGAAACATAATCAATGACACACTGCACTAGATTTGAAAGTAGAAATATAAAGTTCATGAGTAAATGTTTATTTTTCAAGAATTTACTTCTTGTTATAGATAATATCAACTTATTGAGAAGGAAGAAAAAAGATGTATACAGTAAAGGGGAAATCTATCTTGCCTCAAGGGCAGATCCAGAGAACTAGGTCACCTCAAACCATAATTAAGACCCAACCTGAAACAACAAAAGATCCAAAACAATGAGTGCTAAGCAGCCAAAGGCTAATGACTTCGAGTCCATAATGGATAAATGCCCCATTTGAGTGCTAAAGAAGAGGTTCCTAGGTGTTGGGTTTCTTAGTGTAAAATGAGAAGAAACTCAGTTGGAGTTATTAATTTCTCTTACTGTTTTGAATAAGATAGAGGTATAGTATTTATAAACTCTTTTTTAACTACATTTCATATGGGTATATAATACAATGGTACTGTTCAATTAGCAAGAGATATTCTTGCTATTTTACAGGATTAAGTTGGGATAAGAGTTGTTAATCTCCAGTGTTCCTTGGTTTGTGTATACATGAATTGGCACACCCGGTTCACTAAGAAAGAGATGTCTGGTCTGGTGAGGGTTAAATACTGAAGGGCACCAATAGTGATTCTGTACAGTGCTGCATCTCCCAAGAGAGAATGGAAGACTCGTGGGAAAGTGCTACTATAGAACTTGGTGTCTGCAAGGCTTTGCAGCTTCCATGTTTGCTTTGTGTAGGAGATTTAGTGTATATTTACTTTGAGACAGGTGTAGCTCATCGGTACAAAGAACTTCTATTCCCAAATAATAATGGAGACTACCAAGGTCTTTTATGGCAATTTCGAACCAAGGGTTGAGATCAAGTTTGCAGTCATCATGGTGCTTGATCCAGTGATTATGATGTTGTCCACGTAGACAAAAATGTGAGGTCTTAGACAGAGAAGGTTGTGTCACATAATGAGGACTTAAAGCCAAGAGATACCAAGAAGGTGTTCAATCGATAAGACCATGCTCTTCGGGCTTGCTTAAGTCCATAAAGAGTCTTCTGAAGATGATAAACATATTGAGGATGGTCTAGATCGACGAACCCTTGTGGTTGAACCATGTAAACATTCTCATCTAATTTGCCATTTAGGAAGGCATTTTGGACATCTAGCTGCTCCAAATCTGCCATCCCTTTGATACTGCTAATGACAAAACAATTCAGATGGTTTAATGGTAATCATTGCTTATTTGGAGATCTTGAGTTAGAATTGACTTGCACTGAAAGGGATCCAGTTGCACCTAAGGGACTCCAGATTTGGGATGTGATATGTTGGCTATGAAAATGTGGTGGTATGTCATGTGCTTAATGGGATCCAATCTAGTGTATGGACACTAGATTAGATCAATCAAAGTATAAAATAGATTAAAAGACTTGATTTAACACGTCCCATCAACTACGAAACTTTTAACACCAAACGAATTCAGTCTTGAAAGGAACTCGAATTCTTATTTTTTGATGTTTCAGAATTTTTTTGTTGACTTTTATAGCTGAAAATTAAGGACCCATGGACAGCACTAACGAGTTTAATCTAATTGAGCACAAAATTTTGATACCAAAATGAATGCTTTCAGTGTTTAGCCAGAGTATATGTAGCACCAACTGCATGTCTGTTCCTTGTCTCACTACCATATGAAATGGGAATATGTTTCTCCACCTCACCAGCTGCAACCTAGTTTTTTTCTACTACTCAACCCTCGGTGGTTCTGACAATGGAGCAACTTCAAAGATCAAGTAGCAAAATAATAAAAAAAAAATATCTGAAACACAATCTAGCATAACCAATAGACCACCTCTGTATCTCGAGATGGTTAAGTCTCTCAACAGGAGAGTCCTCAAATATTCCAGACTATGTGTCTTCTAATAGAGGAAAGGATTCCGAGAATCTCAGGCAGCCCTGATCAGTTGCAGTAATGGAGTTCCAACGATTTGTTCTTAGATCAACAAGTACCACCAATATAAAATATAGCAGCAAAATAACTTGGAAAACTCCATACTGGAAGAAGAAAAAGTATACAAGGAAGAAATCTGTTCTCCAAGCCCATCCGACTCCCACTCATATTTTTCTCGGACAAAATGAATTCTTAATGGCTGTCTAATACGACCTTGGTTCTCATTCCTCAAAACTGGCTTATCAGGAGAGGGTTGCCAAGAGCATATCAACTCCCACTCAGCTTTGGTAGAGCCGATCTAAGATTAAAACGTAACATTCCCCCACCCTTCACAGCCGACATCCTGACGGCTGGCCCCTGATGCAGTTTTCACTCTGGCCTAACCCAGGTAGTCCTTTCCACGGTACCTCCTCTCTGAAACGCCCTGCATGTGAGTGAGTCAATGAAAGCACCATTTAATACGATCTTACTTCTCAACCCTCAAAACCGGCTTATCAAGAGAGGGTTGCCAAGAGCATATAAACTCCCACTCAACTTTGTTAGAGCCGATGTAGGACTAAGACGTAACACTGTCTCACAACCTAGATGAGAATGCAAGGTTCAAGTGCACGGAATTCAGTTTCGAAACAGCCCGGAGTCCATTGAATCAGCCATAATCTCCTTTGGAGTAGGTTGATACGTCACAATATTTCCAATCCACTAATTTAAGGGTGTCAAACGGTGTGGTTTTGGTTTCAAGGTTCGGAATATATAGAAATCGAATCGAAACTGAACCATTTATTAAAAGGTTTGAAAATATTTACCAAAATCGTTTAACATTCAATTCAATTTAATCGATTTTTAATCGATTTTCTTTCTCAAGTAAGGGTGTCAACGGGCCGGTCTGGGCCGGTTTCGGTCCAGGTTGAATCGGTGTTGGGTTTTATAAGCCCAGCCCAAAACATGTCCATTAAGAGTTCGGGCTGGGTTGGGCTGCGCTGGACACAATAACTATCGGGCTGGTCCGGTGTCAGTTTGTTATCGGGTTGGGCTTATTGAGGTGATTTCAGGCTGGTTCGGTCCGGACCGGGCTTATCAAGCTTATCGGGTCTATTTTATTATTTCTATCTATAAAATTAGCATCATTCCTTCTATATGCATCTAATTCAATAAATTGTAACAATTAACATACTCTTTTCAACTATAGATTCATATAATCTTTCCGATCAAGAAGTGAATTATAACAGTATAATATAATCCATCAAAATTTAAAATCATTAAAATTAAGAAACTGGGCCCGGATGAACCTTACCGGTGTTCGAGTTAGATATTATTTGTTCGGGCTAGTTCGGGCTTCTTAACGGGCTGGTCCGGTCTGGTTTCGGTTTGGACTGAAACGGTGTCGGGCTTTACAAGCCGAGATCAAAATCTGTCCATTAAGGTTCAGTTCGGATTGGAATCGGATTATATCGGGCTGGCTCAGTCCGTGCTACCGAGCCGAGCTCATTTTTGACACCCTTATTCTCAAGTCCCATATATATATATATATATATATATATATATATATATATATATATATATATATATTCAAACTCAATAAGATAATAGAATATTATTTTGTAATATTGTGACGACAGACAAGCCAAAACACATTTTTTGAGTATGACTTGTAAAATCTTCCATCGTAAAAGATTTTAATATTTTGAGGGTACCCTTCTGTTTCCTGGATGGATCTCTAAATCCGTAACAGAAAAGTTTAACTAAAAAGGAATTGTAAGGAAGTGGTGGTTGAAGAATGTGACTTAATATCAAACCAGTTCCCATTCTCAATCGCATCAAGCTAAGTTTATAGGGGAAGGACTAACCAGACCTACTGATCCGTCCATCCACTTTTATTCAATAAGCTTTAAAGGAACTTCACTTGCAGCATGTGCAAAAAGTAATGAACTGTCCTGTGGGTGAGGAACGCCTAACATGCCCTCATGCCCCACCACCCTTCACCCTTCCGTCCCTACCTCACATGCTATCAATGTTGAGTCAAAAAAAGCAGCCTTACAGAAGATAATATAAAGAAAAGAAAAACTCTTTACTATTGGTAAAATAAGATGCTGCTACAATCATTTGTGACCAAGTTTCAATTACTCAAATCTCCATTACTATGCTGGTATCACTTTAAATGGGGGAACCAAAAAAAAAAGTATTACAAAATCCTTGGTTACTATAAAACTAGGAATCTAAATATTTTGTAGGGGTAGATACTGAATTGAGACATTGAAGGGAGAAGCCAAAGTGGATTTGTGGATTTGTGGATTTGAAGTGGAGAGATCTGGGATAAGAATGAAGGAAAGGAAGGGAAAATAAAGAAAAAGCAATGAACAACGCTTCTGCGCCGGCTCCAAAGGAAAGCAATTTTAGTTCCTCAGGTTCAAGCAGGCCGAGGTTGAGCAATGAGGAATAATGAAAAATGGAGGATCAGAGATATGAAGAGAATGAAAGACAAACAGAATCAGGGCTGATTGGGTAGTGCTGCTATAATGGTAAAAATAAAATTAAAATTTTGTTGTGTCTTTTCCTTTTATGGATTGAGATCAAGTTACTAGCACTGCCCACTCCTGCGGCAGGTGAGAACGCCAGCACCAGATGTCATTGAGGCCACCATGGAAGAGGACTTGGCTCCAAGGCTTGAGGCCCTTGCATAGCTGGCTGAAGCCCCAGCTCCAGATGGGGTGAAGTAGGCCCCGTTTAACATCTGGTCTCCCTCCGACCTCCAGTTCCAACCCTTCCACACACCTGCATCTGTATCCACCCGCTTTGTTACCTGCAGACCCACCACATCCATCGATCGCCATCAATATTCCACTTCATGCCGTGAATCCCAAATTAATAACACAAAATCTCAGTTCATTCCGTAGGGACATACAGAGGAATCAAGTAGACATATACAGAAAAACAATTGAGGTAGGTCATTCAAGTACAGTACCTCCTTCGCGAAAGGGTCTGTTGGGGCAAGATATCTGTTTCCCTGACTGTTGATGGTTGGGTTTGCACTTCCTCCAATTGCATACATTTCCCAGTGTGTATAGTCATTGTTCACCACATGGAAATACCCATGTCTGCACCTGCAATTTTTTTTTTTTTCAGATTTCATTTTTAACTCTTAAAATTTTTACCTTTAACACAATCAGAAGGAATCCAATTCTGTGTAATCAAAACTAATTGGGTATTTTCTTGATGAGGTCATATTTTCTTACCTTGGCATCCTCTGAATGAGACCTGCTCCGAAATGGTTGTAAGCTATGGTCACTTGCATGTCCTTGTCTTTTGTGTAGGAATCACTATGACCCAACAGCATTACCTGTTTCACATTAGATTTAATGCCATCAATCCTACATGCGTAGGCAGTTAGGCGGTATGTCCATGTGAAAAGCAAATTTGTTCGAGGGAAACAAAAAGATTTACCTCATTATGGTGGGCGAAGTGATTGTTAGAGATAGTGATGGCAGTCGAACCAATGACAGCATCCACAAGGCCATCAGCAGCATGAGAGAGAGAGTTGTGATCGACCCATATATGGCTAGATCCAAAGATGGAAACGGCATCACCGTCGGCCATTGTCCTCCACCCAAAGTGAGTTGGGGAGCTCCGGACCATGGCATTACCAGTGGGCTTGCAGTCGTGGATATGTAGTCCATGGATGATGATGTTGGTGACAAACTGGATGGTGATGCAAGCCCCATTAGCAATGTGGACGTTGGAGCCACGGCCGTCAATGGTCTTGAAGCTGTTCATGAGGAGCTCCTGCTTGAGAGTGATAACCATGTCGCGCTTGAACACGATCCACAGGGGCGTGTCTTGGATGACAGCATGGCGGAGGGTGCCAGGTCGAGGGTTGACTGGGTCATCATCGCTAGGATCGGTGACCACGTACAAGGGGCCGTCGCGACCACCGATGGCATTGCGCCCAAAGCCAATGCCACAGTCAGCAAGGCGCTTGCGGTGGAGATTCCACTGTGGGTCACAGCGCCAGCAGTCATCAATGGGATTGCCTGTGCCGCAGGACAGGTAGCCCAAGTTCCTCCTTTCGGTGCTATTGCGTATGCTCCTGCACAGCCCAATTAATTGTCATTTGACAACCTTCTCTGATACCAAGATTCTATGCCTCTGAGCTACATCGAATCCAAGATGAAGAAACTAAAATTAAAAGTAAGAAACAGAGAAAGCGCCTGAACAGTTTGCTATCGCTTATTCGACAATTATGTCAAGAGTTAAAATAATCTAAATTCCTCTCTGTAACGTGAGGCATTTTAGATGCAAATCAATTATCTGTTGTATCCATGTGCAAAGAGGACAAACAATGTGGGCGATACGGACGGATGATGGCTACGGATATTGTCTCTGTGGAATAAGTAAATAAACAATAGAGATGGGCGATAAATTCCTCGGTCGTGCGTCCGTAGAAGTGGAAGTAGGAATACTTTCTGAAGATCTTTATCATAAAATAAAAATGAAGAAAATAAAAATATGAACATAACAGAAAAGGAAGACTAGAGGACGGGTTACATTGGTCAATGATCTTTTCTTTTTTTTTTCTTTTTTTTTGGGTTTGGTAGAATTAATGATCACATTGAATTCATAAGGTAAATGAAAGAGCGAGAATAATTTATGTGATTGGACAAGAAGAGGGGTCATGAAATAAATTTAGTGCGTGACACGTGGATGTCACGACACATGTGGGGAGGGAAACTGTTAAGAAAGAGGAGGGAAAAGTTCAGGAAATAGGAACTGTGTTTAGTTATAGTCTGTGTTAAGGGTTGATCTTTTGAAACAAAAGTCGAAACAGAGTAAATGATGGATGGATTATTGGAAGTAGATAAAATTTTAGCTTACCAGAGTATCTAGTTATGTACATGTTAACTTTATTTACTTTTTCTGCTTTTCCTTAGCGGGGGAAAAAGAATAGTGGGGTTTAAATTTGACTGCAATTCTTTCTTCCAGCCAACCATATTGTAAAAGAACAGAACAAATACTGTGGGAAAGATGGGACTTCTAAAAGTTAAAAGGATTGATGAAGAAAGAAAGCGAGAGGGACGGGGTACTTAGCCGATATTATTGCTATTAAAGAGGGCAAGGACCATGGCCATGTGGATTTGTTCTTGTTTTAACTTTCAACGTGGGTATCATGTGAGTTTTGCATTCAAACCTACTCCATACTCCATACTCCCGCATAAATGAACGCTTCAGTTTGTAGTGAGGACACAAAGAGTACTCGAGAAAGTGACTAGATTGCTATTCAATTATTAAGGGAGACTGTAAGAAAGAAACAGATTAGATGGAAATACTCACATCTCCACCATGGAAGCGACTTCCTCCGGATTGTCAACGGCATGTTCATTGCGTTCTTCAACCTCATCCAATCTGAAACAGCATCCACCACAACAAAATCACAAAGACCCATTAGTTTAAAAATAATTAAATCATGGTAGCAAACATAATTTCATATGCCCAAGAAAGAGGAAAAATGAAATCCTTAATCCATTTGGGCTTTATCAATTTGATATAAGCAACCAGGGACCAAATCAGAAATTCAGAAGGAACGCGTTCCCGCTCTTCCTCTGAACCCAACTGCATCTCTTCTCCTAAGGGTCTCTACATTTTAAGTACAAATAAATTCCTCCCGCCAATCAAGGAAAAAATTGAAAAATCTCGAATTTCCGTACAAATCGCCCTCTGCCTCGCTTTATGGGAAACCGACACGTACATTGCTCGAGGCAGTCTTCTCCCGGTAAAACCGTAAAAAATGCGCATTTGAGAGAGAGCGCGCGCAAGAGAGAAAAAGGTGAGGGCCGCGAGGCGACCCGTTGGAAGGAATCCCTCTTTGTACATTCTCTAGGGATCTGAATTGACTATATTATCCTTACGACCTTATCATATCCTTACTGTAAGTGTGATAACCGTTGGACTGCAACGTTAACACACTGCAACGTTAACACACTATTGGTCCAGCTTGGAAGGGCAATTTAGTAAAATGAAGAAAGATCCATTGCAGTTTCGGTCAAGAAAGTTACTATCATTTTCAACGAAGATGATGATGCCCTACAACAAACCAATAAGAGCTTCTCCTGGAGAACTGAGACAAAAGAAAAAGCTGGATCCGGAAACGACAATAACGGAATAAACGATCAAGATTTTCAGATCTCGATCTTAACGGTCAATATTTTTCTGGACGTTCGATTGGAATGGATATATCTGACGATACAGATATCACCGGCAACAAATCCGCCGGTGTAGATTCACCTAAGATGGCAAGAAAAGCTAGTGAGAGTAAAAAGTCAGTAGACTACTGACCTCCAGCCGATTGATGAGTTCTTTGACCTCTGCAACTGCTCTGCTTCTTTAATCCTGTAAAGAACAAGCAAGCATTGAAGGTTAGGAAACTGTACTGAAATTCTGCGAAGTAAAAGAAGTGGAAAAACACCATTAAACTTGCAGAATGTTCCCCAAAGTTACGCTTATGGCATAGGACGATATCATGATTCGTGAAGACGAAGAGTACTCTAAGCAAGCTTAGCAGACTGCCTATGGAAGCTGGGACTTAATCTCCAAACTCAGAAGAAAAGTTCAGAGGTAAAGCGCGCAATAATGTAGCTCAGTTTTGCAAACATTGAGCCGAAAATTCAAAAGAAAACCTAAAATCATGCAAAAAAGAGCACAACTACCACTCGCCATTAATGGTCAAAACACACATTCTCACTCTCCTTTTCTCTCTTTTCCTCAAAAGCTTGAACAAAGCACTCTAGGACTCGGATAGAGCTCTTGAAGAAAACCTTCAAAATCTCTTCTGTTAAACAGCATTAAAAGGCTTGAAGCACAAACAAACTTATACCTCGCATCTGAAACCGCCTCCTTCACTCCAGCCATAACCGTAACAAACAACAATAGCAGAACAAAATACAGAGAAAACGACCTCAGAAACACCGCCATTGTTGCTTTCGAACTCTCTTACTCTGAATCTCTGTCTCCCTTCTCTCTGGATCTCGAGGAGATATATATGGAAAGAGAGACAGAGAGGAGGAAAAACAGAGGACGCAAATGAAGTACTGAAATGACCTTCCATGAGGCAACCCTTTTATAGGAAACCTTGGCTTAAGTGCCTAACTCCGTTAACCAAACCCTACTTAGGATGGTTAACTTAATTAACACCGTTATAACAGTAGAACCTCCTTAACCGTCTCACTAAAACCGTAACCGCCACTAACGGCCTCTTCTTTCTTTATTAACTGTGTCGGCCATTCACGTGTTACTCATCATCCAGTAAAAATCTGACATATCAACTAACGTTGATGCTTTAACTAAACCAGTAGCCTTGGGCCCACTCCTTCCATGTCAGCAAATTCACTCCAGGATACTGGTTTTAGCCGGTGATTATCCGTACCCCTTCGACCCCAAATCCCGGCATTTCCCCGCTTGTTAACTTTTCAGGGCACAATTATGCTCCCATGCAACAACCAAGTGGTCCCACCATCATACGGCTTATGTCACGCGTGTTCTCAACGTCTCAAAATCTAATTATATAAGGTTTTGTCCATTCATCCGACGGTCGACATTAATTAGTAAATATCACACAATTTCGTCCATCCATTTGGGTGTCAATCAGTGTCGTGCTGCTTTATAAGGGCTGATCGAATTATGTCCATTAAGAGGGTTGGGTTGGGTGAACTGCACCCTAATTAATAGAGTAAGGTTTAATATTTGAATTATATGTGTACTAGATTTTTAAACATAATTTTACAAAACATTGCATAGATTCTCAAAAAATCGTATTTTTTATATTAAACAAATTTTAAACACACATTACCATATTAAACATAAAAAAAATGGAATTAATAAATTAAAATAAAATTCTCCTCTCTCCTTCTCTTTCTTTTTCTTTTCAATTTTTTCAATTTTTTCCCCCACTTCTGCTTTGACATGTGTTTTATGTTAATGAGATGATGATTTTATGTAAATTTCATGGATTACAAGTTTGGTTTGTATATAAATTTGTATTTATATGTTATATTTCTATTTGTTAAATGGTATAGATGTTTATTGCATAGTGAATGTATATTCGTATTTTCAATAAAAATACTATCATATTAAACATCTTTTAAACACATACATATTAATGTCGTATCCGAATTTTTTCCGTTTTCAAACTTACTGACTATGAACTGCACCGTGCACATTAACTAACAGGCTAATCCGGTGTCAGTTTCTTATCGGGTTATTATAGGGTCGATTCAGGTTGAAAACTGATAGGATACCCATTAAACCCATCTAAAAGGCTGAAGCAGTGAAAAATGATTTAATATTTGGTCTAAATCGGTTTGGTCAGGGCCATTATCGAGTTTGGGCGTTCATCTGTCCAATTTTTCATGCCGATTTTTGGACTAGTCAGGACCTGGCTTGATATGATATGTCATACCTTAAACCGAAACATGTCCAGTAATAGTTTAGTTCGGACAGGTTTCGGGTTAATTCGAACTGGCTTGGTCTAGACTACCAATTCGGTCCCAACATTGACACATAATCGTCCATCCAGTCTTCTAGGGTAACCCTTATGTAGTGTGTCAACCAAGGGATCTAATTAGATGTAAGGTAAACGGATTTGGATGGACTGTGGACATAAATAGATCCGAATGCTATTAGATCCCTGATCCTGATGTTCTTAGGAAGGTACTTGATCTGGTTCATTGGATACGGTCTGCAACCACATTCGTATCCTTTTTAAGTTGATGAATATCTGAATTTAATTCGAATACTCATCAAATGTTCGGATATCATCTAATACGAGATTTTGATCATTCATGTCCATTTTCTTATTTTCATGCTTTTGTCGAATCTTGAAGATCACTCAAGATTATTGAGATCGAATATATTATGTATTTAAATACCTTTGAATGGATATAGATGCGAATCAAATCCAAATATTTGACTAGTCAGTTTACTGCTCAAATTGAATATTTTTTAACTTTTAATTCGTGGGTAAAATGAGAGGGAACCCACAAACATCAACATTTGAGAAACCTTAGGTTACACGCCAGATAAGAAAAGGTAGAACAAAGCTTTGGTTTTACTTTTGTTAAACTTATACAAATATAAAAGTAAGATTTTGTAGGCCAGGTTTGTTTGTTGGTTGTTGCCGGGAATCTGGTTGAGTCTGAAGCTAATGAGAGCTGAGTAATTTTCCCAAAAGCCTTGTGCCACTGTTTGGCCCCATTGGAAAGTCAATGCTTTTTCCTTAATCTGTTGGCCCAACTTGTGTTGGGCTTCAAATCCAAAGCCCATATAACACTTTCATCATTTTAGCAAAATACCCTTATCTCTTTCCATGAGAATATCAAATAGTTCTTCTGAAAAAACCCAAAACAAGAGAGGGAGAGAGAGAGAGAGAGCATTTTCATCTTTTAGCAAAATACCCTTATCTCTTTCCATGAGAATATCAAATAGTTCTTCTGAAAAAACCCAAAACAAGAGAGAGAGAGAGAGAGAGAGAGAGAGAGAGAGAGAGAGAGAGAGAGAGAGAGAGAGAGAGAGAGCATATTAATCATTTTAGCAAAATACCCTTATCTCTTTCCATGAGAATATCAAATAGTTCTTCTCAAGAGAGAGAGAGAGAGAGAGAGAGAGAGAGAGAGAGAGAGAGAGAGAGAGAGCATATTCATCATTTTAGCAAAATACCCTTATCTCTTTCCATGAGAATATCAAATAGTTCTTCTCAGAGAGAGAGAGAGAGAGAGAGAAGAGAGAGAGAGAGAGAAGAGATAGAGAGAGAGAGAGAGAGAGAGAGGTCAAAGACTGTCTGCTAGTTTTCACAGTTGAGAGGATTACTTCTTTACCAACCAAAGAAGAAGAGAAGCTTTTCTTATACACTCTTGACAAAAACTGCAAAAATGAACCTCAACTCTCTTTTGGATTCCATTCTTTAACCCTTTCTTCTATTTACATAGCAAAGAAGAAATGAAGGACAAATTTGGGAATGCATTCTTACAAATTTATTCTTAGAATGAAGAATGTGTTTCTAACATAGAATAAAAATAGACAAAAGAGTAAGGAATTTACATTCTGGGCTAAAGAATGCATAATAGCCTAAAGAACGTGTTCCAAAATAAGAATGCACAGGTGGCTAAGAACAAAAATATTCTACACGTGATGCGTGTCGACTATGATACGTGTCTACTGGAAAAGTTTGCAATGTCATCATTGATTATAAGAGCTGTAAGAATATGGTCTCGATAGAGATGGTGTAGAAGTCCTATCGTTGGGCTTAAAATGTAGTCATTATTACAGCAATCAAACTACTATGCGTATTAACTCGATCCGTGGATCCAAGCAACGAAAAAGTTAGTTGATGCTTTGACTCTGCTTTATCATCTAAGAATGTATTCTTGATCTACAATGTATTCTAAGAAAATATACCAAACAAAATCAAAGATTTAACACTCAATTTGTGTATATTGTAAGCTTTTTCATGTTTTGTATGGTCATGTGGTGTTTATTAATTTTCTAAAATTGAAAAAAAAAATTAGGGTTTTAAGATAAAGTAAAAGGAGGAAATTTCATCTTAAAAGAAGAATTTCTTCTTTTACTTTCTTTGTTCTAATTGGTTCTTTTTTACCAAATAAGATTTCAATTCTCAACCAGCAAGTGTTTTTCCTTTACTTGGGCCCAAACACAATTTATATTAAAAAGTTAAACTCAAATCTTTGAGGGCTTCACGTTACATGATGACTCATGAGTCATGAGTCATGACTCAACAATAGATGCCCATCTGGCCCACCTCTTTGATAGATCTAAGGACCCCTCCAAAAAGAAAGAAAAAGGAAATTAATCATGTCCAAACACACCATAAGTCAGCCATCCCACAAGAAAATGACCAAACACTTGTCCTTTTATCCTCCACCATTCTGTTCTTGTCTGGTTTCTAGAACATCCGTTATAAGATTGACTCGAACCGGATGGTCGGATCAAGTTTGGGTTGTTTTTCATTCTCCTTTAATGAAAATTGATTTGATTCTGGCTCGGTCTATATTAGTTGGCAACAAATTCTATTATAGGGGTGTCAAAATTGAGTCCAAACCGAAAATTAAAATCGAACAATCTGATTCGACCTGGACCAAATCAAAATCGAACCTTATTGGGCAGGTTTCGAGTTGTGTTTTTAGAACCAAAGAAAAACAAAACCAGATCAGACTAATTGATAAATCAGAATGAAGTCGAACCAATAAAACCAAAATCGAACCAACCCAATAAAAGTCTATTATGCCAATATTTTATTAAATAAGAAACCAGCACAAAATCTGAACCAGGACAATAATGATCCAACAAAGTCCATTATATAGTAAACCGAAACTAAACTCGTAGTGGATCGATAAGAATCCATTAAGCTTACTCGATGCCAGATTAGCCCGTTAATGATTAACATGTACAATGCAGTCTACCCCATGGCAAATCTTTCATTGAATATATTTCAAATTATCCCTAAAATATTCGAGATCTACTTGACCCGAAACAAAACCGACCCATTGACACCTAAGATTCTATTACGACCAACCAAATCCCCACCAAATTAACGGGTGCGCTGCTAAATTTAGGGTAGGGGGCTGTTTGTGTGTTAAGGGTGCTGAAGTAGTGGAGCCCACACAAAAGGGTCCCACCAAAAAGACAAGTCACATGAGACTCGCCGCTCATTGAGGAGACAGTTGGATCCACTCCCTATAATAATGAATTTTTCTCCTAGTCTTTGGTTACGGAGTGATTGACGTTTTCGTTGAAACATCTCAACCGTTCATTTATTAAATATTTTAAAAAAATAAAAATAAAAGTTGATAACCCACTTGGAACGGTCAATTTAGGCTTAAGAATTTTTGGTAAAGTGTCCTTATCCATCATGGGATGAAAATGGTCTGTTTGGGTTATTAAAAGCTGGACCGGTTTGGATAACAACCAAAGAAGGTTCCCACTAATATTAATAACCAAACAAGGCTCATGATTAATGGCATTAAGACTCATGATTAGTCACATTAAGTATCTCTCTCTCTCTCTTCTTCTTCTCTCTTTCTTTCTCTTCTTCTTCTTGTCACTGGGTTTCGAAAAATAATGAAGGTTTAACGAAGCATAACAAATGAACCGGCTCACCACCAGACTTTAAAAGAAAATATTGAGCATTGAAGTGCAACAGTTGAAGTAAATGGATCACCACCACATGGGGGGAAGACTTTGTTTTCTTTTAATTGAACCATTATCCTTGTCTGTTATATGTTGGTGAGGAAAGGGACTTACCCAAGAAATTATGGATGAAATTAAGAAAGCTAGCACTTTGATAAATTAAATTGGCATTCGATCACGTAAATGTACTTGTCGATAACTAAAATACCTTATCCTATATCATGAATCATATGATCACATGGTAGTAATGGTACACGAAAACCTTCTTCAATA
This sequence comes from Protea cynaroides, assembly GCA_028583415.1. NCBI lineage: Eukaryota > Viridiplantae > Streptophyta > Magnoliopsida > Proteales > Proteaceae > Protea > Protea cynaroides. Next base: position 17,946,639 of record CM053275.1, read on the forward strand.
AAAAATAGTGACGTTGTGGAAAAAAATTGAAGAAATACATTTTTGATATCCATCTTATTGATCCATGATCCTCGCCTCAATCATACGGAATCTAAGACCTTATGACATTACCCGTATGTTGAGGGAAAAGGTGGTGATAGTAACATCATGTTTGACAAAATTAGTCAAAAGAAAGGAAAATCACCAATGGGAAACAGAAGTCATGAACTAAGTGTTTCTGTCATCCATCATTAATTTAAAGGTGGGATCCCCATGTGGTAGCTCAATTGGCAAAGAACTTATGTCTCAATAAGCAGAAAGTTTTGAGTTTGATTCTTCTTACCGTCTTAGGGGCATTCATACTGGGGTGTTAAGTGTTATTTGTTTTCTGTTTTGGATGCAAGTGGAATGGTTCTTATTCAACTCTAGAATGACCTGATTCATGTGGTTATGGGGTCAATATTGACCCACAGGACTAGTCAGGTCGAAGGTCCTGGTATCCGTTATCCGTTGTTAGCAAAAAAAAAAAAAAGCTATGTTTGTTTCGTTAGAAATCGTATTTTACATGAAAATCTTCTTTTTCCGACAAATCCAAATGAGTTTGATTTTATATATATCCAATAGTAATACAAGATTCCATGTTACTTTCTCTTGCAAATTAGGTAGCTAGCTTTTTTACTCTTCTATTTATCATTACAAAATGTTGGCATGTTTGGTGTATTCATAACACTTTTGGTTTGATAACTTTTTCCTCTTTTGACTTACTGGGAACAGAAAAACACTTTTTCCATTTTTTTTAATTTTAAATTTTTTTATTTTAATGAAGGCTCTGTTTGATTGCAAGAAAATTTATAAAAAAAAAAAAAAAAGAAGTGAAAATTTTCAAATCTAAAAAAAAAAATTTATAACTTTAACACAACATGATTTATAAACTACCTAAATTTCTTACTATATTTAAAAATGATATTGTTAGATGTAAAATTTATTTTACTTTTCAAACGCAAGAGATTGTTTACCAAAAAAAAATGCAAGAGATTTAGATGCAAACTAAAACATAAGTTATAACTAAATATAAAATGATTTAGAGTTAGCTAAATTGTCATGGGTTAACATGTGAAATAATGATCACAAAAGTTTAATATTTAAGAGTAAAAATTTCATTGCCCTTCTCTTTAATCCCCCTTGCAACCAATCAGATTTTTAGGGCACCGATAATTAAAATGCTAAGGCATTGAAAAAAAAAAAAAACTACTGATAAATTTGTTTGTGCCTGTTGATGGCGTACGACACCTGCCTTCTTCCAAGATGCTCAGATGTTGTAAGAAGAAGAAAAGAGCTTGACTGAGGAGTGGTTTTAGGGTTACACAACCCATCCACACGAGCTATTTTCCTTCTCTTACAACATCTAGGCATCTTAGAAGAAGGTGGGCGTCGTATGACATCAACATTTTGGCGCCCAAGAGCATGCTTAGCCACTGAGGCATAGGCCAAAGCACAAGGGTTAGCATGTGGCACCACGTCTTATACCATAATTATGTTTGCTTCGTGGAGGATCATGCGCGAGTGGGCCCTAAAGGTGCTCCTCTTACGAGACAAATTAGCTTATGTGCTGGCTATGCCAACTTATGCTAGTTGTCATTTATAATGACGTCGAGTCAGGTTTTGAGTATTCCTTAGAACTAGGATACCGAGTCGGTAGTCAGATGTGTTCTTTGATCCTTTGCTAACTCGGACTCCTGCTACGTGTCAGCTTGTGGTTAATTGCATACTCATCAGTGCCCAAGGTGGTTAATAATAATTAAATTGGAAACTCTCTTCTCAACCCTCTGTCATATTGTTATCCTTATTGGGGATGTGCTTAAAACGTAATTTCGTTTAGAATGAATGTTTAATCCACTTAACGGGTAATATATAAGGTCCTTTGAAGCAGGTTTTAGAGATGTAAAAAGATCCTCTATAGTGACTGTCAAGTGGCAGCGAGGATACTGGCCGCTCAAAGTGCATCAGCACATGTTCCGATGCACTTTGAGTGGTTAGGCATGTGCCGATGTACTTTGAGTGGTCAGGATCCTCACTGCCACTAGTAGGCACTACAGAGGATCCCAGTCCTTTAAGAGATTGCATCTCCGACGGCAGAACTTCCTAGAGAACCCAAAAACCTACCATGGCCAATGATTTCTTTCTTTTAACATTAAGGATAACCACGTTCTCAGTATCCCCTATGCTTGTCAGCTTAATACCCTACAAAATCTCATCCCTCAATTAGAAGTTCCCATAACTTGCATTTGTTTCCATATAAAATGGTGGGAAAGAAACTTTTTCTCATAAAATAGGATTTTTCACTGTTTGTTTTAACATAAAATGTAAATAAAGACATTGAAGAAATAGAAAAAAAATTTTTATGCAAAATATCATTTTTAAGGAAAATTTTACAACAAAACAAATTAATAGGATTATCATGAGTTCCGGATCTCTTTGGGCTCCCACCTAAGCCACCATTATTCTATTTTAGAATTTAGGAAAAATGACTTCTACACTCTAATCCTAATTATGGTTTCTTGCAAAAGCAAGGATTCACATCCTCTCCGGCCTGAGTTTGGGCAGGAGACTTGGCGGTCTGGATTGATGGCCTCCATCTGGCTCTCGGGTGGATCCAAGCCCTCCATCCGAGCCGACACCCTTGTCGGCTTAGCTTGTCGATTCAGGTGTCGGCTCGGATGGAGGGCTTCGATCTACCCGAGAGTCAGGTGGCGGCCATCAATCCGGGCAACCAACTCTCCCGCCCAAACTCAAGCGGGAGAGGATTTCTATATCAAAAGCAATATATGTGAGCCCTTTAAGCATTAAAAGCCAATTTTAGGAGATGCCTATGAATAAGATTGAAGCCTATGACCTAAGTAGATTTAACATAGTGTTTTTAATAAAGATGGTGATGGTGCAACAACCTTTTTATTCCATTACAAAGAAGTACAAGTATTGGGTGATGCATTGGAATGTATGTTGAAATCTGAATCAACATGTTGCCAGGAAGACTTGGGCATCAGAAGATTAGAATTATGTTAGATAGAGCATTAGATCGAGGTCCGATTGGAACTGTCCGATGCTCAAGTCAGAAATCCGAACAAGAACAATAAATGCTAGGAATAGAAAGAACAATAGGCAACTAATGAGTTATCAGATACCTCATACCTTTACTATATGTCTACAATATATCTATCTATTTGTAGGATGGTGACGATGGAGAGTCTGATCATCAGTGGTGGTGGCCTCCACTGTATGGTAACCATTATGAGGAATTAAAATCTGTTTACGACTGTACTACCATTGACCTAATCCTTCGATGCATCTCCCACCATGCGTTGTCCACCTATCGGTGGATCAATGGAATTGAAACTATGCTGGTACAATTCTCTAAATTACTAAAGACCACTTTAACTCCCCTCTGGCGTGAATGATTGAGATGAAAATTTTCTCTTGCGCACCTGTGGACTGCCAAGGGTTGGATTTCAGTCGATTCACCTCTTGATGTATTGATAGATGGACTAACTGAACTCCAATCCTTGGATCAACCACAGGACCCTTCTGCCGTAGAAAAGAATTTGAATCCGAATGGCTGTCTTATGAGTTCACCCACCTTTAGATTTAATTGCTTTTGGGTTGCTAAAATCCTAGAAACCAAACAATACTGTGGCAGGAGGGTACTGGGGGGGGGGGACCAAATCGTCTCACCCCGAGATGCGGCGGGCGACCACGGATGGCGCCATGTGGAGGTCGGATGAATCCGCCCCCTCCGTTCGGCCGACGAAGTCAAGCCGACAAAGAGAGTGTCGGCTCGAACGGAGGGGTTGGATCCCACATGGCGACCATCCAATGGGGTCGCCGCCACGCCTCCCGAATCTCAGGGATGAGACGATTTGAATCCGGCTGAAGTTACTCAGGTCAGACCATATTGTACATCATTAAATTGGAATCCACAAGAAACAGACAATCATTGGAGAATTTGACATATTGATCTTAATCTCTTGGATTCCAATCCAGCAGTTTAGATCAAGATTTTGGAGATTCAATGTGTTTTCTCTGAGCCCAAGCAAAGAACCAAAAATCACTTGCCTGCAACCCAATTCATGGAAGAAAGGGAAATAACTTCATAGGGTGACATCATCACCAACATTCATACCAGGTTGACCTTTCTCAGTGGGAAGGAGGGCATCTCGAGTTGAGTAGTCCCTTTAGTCGTGATTCAACAACACGCACAGAGTAAATTCCAGCCGTTGAATCACCAATTTGAAAGATTGCTCGACTTAAGACGAACAACATCCCTGTGACTGTGAGTGACTTGAGCTTAACTACCCTCTAAAATACAAGAATGATAAAAATGATGATGAAATACTTTAAATCACAAATTTTTACCCCAAGAACAATTAAAGAAGAAATAATTAAAAAATGATGATGAAATACCTTAAATCATAATATTTTACCTATAGAACAATTTAAGGGTGTCCTAGTGCATGAGGCTCCCATTACTATAGGGTCGAAGAGAGGTAGAGTGTACGCAGTCTTACCCCCACAACATAGAGAGGTTGTTTTAATGTTTCGAATCCGTGACCACTAGATTGTAATATGACACCCTTATCGTCACACCGAAACTCACTCTTTTAACTCAATAAAGCACAATCAAGTTTGAGAGAGAAGGTATGCTTGCCTTTTGTACAAGCATCTCTCACATATAGATGGAGTGAAAGCTAAGGGCTTGTGCGGACAAATCGAGGAATTTCAATCGATTATGAGACTCCACTGTTATAATCCCTGAGGGGGAATTCATCCTCATTGAGCAACCATGCCCAGATTTCCCTAGAAATAAATGCAGAGTGAATGCTTGAGATTTACTTATCCATCTCTCACATGACTAAATGTGAGGATTGATTGTATATTTTTATTTTTCTTTCTTTTCTGCTCTTCTTAATTGGGGGAGCTGCTTTTGTATTTTCTGAGATTTTCTGAATATATAAAATCCTATTTATTAAAAAAAAAATCATGTAACTTTGTAAATATGATAACTAGGTTGTGAGCTTAATTTGGGGTCATATGAGCGATAGATTAGGCCAGCTTAGTATGGATTAAGACTATGTTTGATATCATTTTTGTTTTTGTTTTTTTATCTATTTAACAAAAATTATTTTAAAATAATTTTTGTTTAAAAATAAAATATTGTTGGGTAGCTATAATAAAAATAGATGGTAGAATGAAAAACAGATTTGACATACTATATCTAAAAATGATTTTGAAAGTCTTCCTCTTCCTCTATCATGGAGCGTCTATTCCTCTTCCTCTGTCAAGTGATCCAATCTCAATTGGGAAAGAAAAAATAGAAGAGGGGAGATAAAACATTAAGAAGAAAAAATTATATAATAAAAACGAAAACAAAGGAAACAGCGACCACTGTTTCAATGGAGACAAGAGGTTATGATGAAAGAGAAGGAGTTGAGAAGAAGAATGAAACCCTAAAAGAACCCACATCAAATACATAGGGATTATGGAAAGAAATCAAACCAGGAACCGTCTTTGGAGAAACGACGTCGCCTCCGTTGGAATGATTGTCGTCGTCGTCGTCGTCGCCGTCAGAGCCGTCTCTAGGACGAAGTTGCAGGTCTGCGTCTTTGTGCTTTACTTCCGTTCGTCAACGAGAAGAGTGTTTGAGGATTTGATTTGGGGTGGTTTTATAAAAGGAAACTAAATTACTTTTTTAACCCTTTATTTTAACACATGTTTTAACTGTTTTGCACAAAACACAACAAAAAGAATTTTGACTTGTTTTAATTTTTATTTTTCATAAATAACACTCATAAATTATACCAAACCTCTTCAAAACTATAAATTTGAACAAAAATCAAAAACAAAAATGACACCAAACACAGCCTAGGTTAGAAGACTCGATTTTTCGTTTTCTATCAAATATCGAGCTTTTGATGTTTGAATAACACCTCTATATGTGCATTTGGAATATGACACCTTCTTTTAAATACTCTTTGTCTTATTTTCAAAAAATAAAAAAAATTAAGTCAAACAGTATATAAGGATTTTCATAAAATTTTAAAAAATGACGTGTATTTTCAAGATTCTATAAGTTGATTTTTAAATGGACATGTGAGATGAAAATATTTTTTTTTTTTTTTTTTTTTGGGGGTAAGAAAATGATAAGAATTATCTTCTTTAAAAAAACAAACATGTGTGTAATCCAAAAAGACAAAGGAAGTGATATGTCAATATGAAAATCCCATAGAAAGGGTAAATGGCATATGTTAGTGTTACCCAATCGTCTAAATAAGAGGAAGATTAGAATTATGTATCTCCCACATAACAACAATGGGAATACGGGATCTGGTATTTTTAATGGGGGATTGAGAATATTAACGAGGAAAAAGAAATCCCAGAATGTGAGAGAGTATAGGAAGAGATCTCTACAAATGCATTGTACGGACTTTTTCTTTTATCCTGATTGTTTCATTGTAAAATTTTTTTGTAATAAAATGATATTTAAAAAAAAAATTCATTACATTTTAATGTTTTTTGTTATTACTTTTTTTTTTCATCATTTTATATGAAAACAAACAGAATCATTTCAGTATCTTGCATCTCTCTCACACCCCAACAAATTTTCATGTTTGTGCAGTAGAACATAATTAATCTTATCCAATCTTAAAAGGCATAAACCTTTGGATTCACATCGTCTCCTCCCAGTGGTTCTGGGAGGACGCAGCAATCTATCTTGGATGGTCGCCACATGGTTCGCGGGTGAATCCGAGACCCACGTCTGAGCTGACACCCCCTGTCGGCTCAGCTTGTCGACTGAGTGTCGGCTCGGACATGGGTCTCGAATTCATCGAAAACCACGTGGCGGCCATCCAAAGCAGGTTGCCTCTGTCCTCTCAAAGCCACTGGTAGAAGAGGATGCGGATCCTAAACGTTCCCTACTCTGTCATAATAGTAGGGATAACTTATTAGATACCTCCATTGAGAATAAAAAAATCAATTTTTAATGCCAAAGGAAAATTAGAAAATTCAATTACGTGAAAACTGAAACAGCAAACGACAGTAACTAGCTAACAAGGCCTTTTTGGTTTTTTGGTAGGATGTTGAATGGTCGGTTTTGGTTTATTCGAATTGGTTTTGGTTCAGTTCGGTTTAGTTTCAGATTTTATCAGGTTTCATTAACGGGTTCTTATCAAGTTGTTATCGATTCGGATTCGTTCCCTATATATTAAGAGATGAAAGATCAATTTTATCATTTATATCGGTTTTTTATTGATTTCGGTCAATTTGGTTGGTCTGGGCTGTTTGGTTTTCTTTTTCATTGGTCACTAAAACTATGCCCAAGACCCGATAAGGATTCGTTTCGGCTTTTCAAGTAATGCTTTGTTTGTTCTGACGTAAAACTTTTACTGTTAAAAAAATAATTTAAAATTTTGTTTTCAATAGATAAAAGAAAGACAAAGTTCCTTTTCCATCCCTCACAAAGATCAATATATTTTATCTCTTGGAAATAAATATTGAATTTTTTTTTTACATATAAAATGTTACACGTAAAATTTTATATAAAACAAACGAAGCATAATGGATTCTAGCCAATTGAAAGAATCTTCTGAGCAGTCCAGAAGAGTAAATTAAAGTTGGAGATGATTGAAAACTATACCAAGTGTAGCAGTTAGTAAGGGGTCCATCTCCCATTAGTCATTGTACTATCATAAAAAACTCAAAATACAGGGATGATATTTTGGTATTTGAGACAAGAGAAGTGAGGGTATTTTAATGCGATCAGACAGACAGTGGATTGTTGACACTGGATGGATGTCAATAAGAGTACCCTGTTAGTAAGAACCAAAATCCCAATCTCTATTCTCCAAAGAAACTGATTATCCTACGCCGTCAATGCCAAGTCCCCTCTGTCTCTCCCCCCTAAACAAGCATCACATGACCTACCTATCACTTTTCATTACCTACCTTTGCCTACTACTTAGCACGAGGCTTTTGTAGAATTTGGGGAGGAATAGATTGTACACAACTTTACCCCCATAACATGGAAAGACTATTGCTTTGTTTTGAACTTATGATTACCAGATTGCAATATGACAACTTTACTATTGTACCAAGATTCGCCGCCCACTCCTTACAGACTATCCATCCAAGGAAAAGGAAAAAAAACAAAGAAGCTAAGAATTCATTAAGAACAAGTTTTGGCTTTCATATAATACAAACCAATCTCTCTCCTCGATCCTACCCACTTTCCATTCTCACCCAAACCAAAAGAATCTAAACCTAATCTCATCTCATTTCCTCTCCTCTTGAATCCACCACACTCTCCATTCTATAGATTGTATGTAAAATCCAAACCCAAACCCAAATCCAAAAAGAGCCAGGGCCCTCCAAGAGCCAGGGAACATGTCTTGTATGACATGTAAAATGACTTGGATATGCATATTCTCTCTCTCTCTCTATCACCTTTTTTTCTCTGGGTTGGGCTGAGCTGTAGGTGGGGTTGGCTGGCCCACAACAAGGATGGTGGAGGATACCCATCACCCAAGAGACTTAGCATATCCTCATTAAGCCACAGACCCTTTCAGCCCATGTGCACATTGGTTGGTTGCTATTATTCGTTTTGGATTCTGTTTGGGGCAGGTTCAAGGTATTGGGAACTGACTGATTGAATCAGCCAATTCCTGATTCCCGATTCTGGCCAAATCAGAATCAGAAGCTGATTTCGTTGCCAATTTCGCTTCACTGAAGAATGGTATTGGGGGAACCCAAATCCCACTCCCTCTGCGAACCATCTCCTCCTCCTCCAATTCCTACCAAATGGACCCAAACAGGATCCAAAACTAAAAAGTCGAAAATGGTGGATCACAGCTTGGAACAGTGGAACATGGTAATACCCAAGAGAGCAGAAACATGGAACACTTTTGATTTTGATTTTGATTTTGATTTTGGTTGTCAGGTCACAAGTACCTTTCCGTGCTTAAATTCTTGTTCTGGCTAAAACATTATGTTTTTCTCTGGTCGGTTTTGTTTTAGAGCTGAGATTGCAGCACCACATGCACTGATTCGGATGTTGTGATCTCATACTTTTAGTGACACATACAGTATTACTTTCAAGACCTTGGTAGGGTTCATAAGTTCAGAATAATCTCACATTAAAAAATGTTAGGATCTTACATGTCTTTATATACAAGTTCAACTCTCTATTTTAATAACTTGAACTTTTGGGTTGAATGTTTTAACATTGTATCCGAGCAAGTACATGTAGGGGAGTGGGCTTAGACTTACAACGACTACCGAATAGTCTAATAATCCCCTTTAATATATTTGGGAGTCCCTCCATCTATCAGTTCGAACATTTGGAATGGAAACTTTATATAGTATCAAAGCCAATAGGATCATAAGTTAATTAAATATCTATGCACGATAGCTCAGTTTGCAAAAACAAACACCTCAAAATGGACCTGCCACATACACTACCACCCAAAAAAGGGACAATTTGTGAAGGGGAGTGTTGAGAATAATCTACATTGGAAAATATTGGGACCTTACATGCTTTAACATATAAGTTGGATCCTCCACCTAATAGTTTAAGTTTTTGAATTGAATATTTCAATATAATATAAGAGCAAGTTTTCACCATCTCCAGTCTTCATGTGTTTGCCATATATACTATCACACATGATGGGGAGTGTAGGTACTTTAGTCCCACACCGACTACCCCGTTAATGCTCCTGGGAGTCTCTTCACCTATCAGTTTTAACTTTTGGGATGAAAACTTTACACCATATGCCTTAGGTTCTCTTTGGTATAGTTTATATTTATGTTTATGAGTTATTTATGACAAATCATTTATGAGAATAAATTATGAGTCATAAATAACAACTGTTTAATACCACTAGACATAAAGAAGTAATAATAGATTATCACATACCAAAGAGAGCCTTAAATTTTAAGACTGGGTGATTAGGCCTGATGTCATCTATGCTTTGTAACACATAGATGCTTATTTTCCAAAACAAATGATAGAAAATTGAAGGGGTCCATGGGCTTAACTTGGCCCAAAATTGACTTATCTTCCCTAAAGGCCCAAGAGCAGAGCAAACTCACTAAATGGGCCCTAACGTAAGTGGTCCAAATATTCAACTTGATGGGCCACTTCTTAAAGCCATGATTGGAGGAATCGGAACCGGTTGATCCCAATTGCTTCATATTTGATTTACATAGGCTTCAGATTGATTCCTTTCAAATATTCCCATTGATTGTTTATATATATATATATATATATATATATATATATATATATATATATATATATATATATATATATATTGTAATAAGGGTTTGTTATTTTTTCAAATGTCACAAGAATTTATTCTGCCACATGGGCAGATGATGTATTCATTTTACGCCTTGGATAAAAAGAATATGGTCTAAATTACCCACATGTGGAATTTCAAACTCTAATTCAATCAAATACCCCTTATGTATTGGCATGCTTTCGTGTATATCCATGCATGTGTACGAGTAGTACTCTAAACATTACTATAACACTCCTCAAGTTTGAATAGATTAGATTAAAAAAATAATAAAAATAAACACTCCAAATTTATTTTATTATATTTCTAAACATAACAAACCCTTATTACAGTAACGTCTATATATGTGGCTGTTCTTATCATTGCTTCTGTACTTGTCATCTCTTTTCTCCTCTCTATATTGTTGAGGCTGACTGATTGGTAACTTTCTCAACTCTCAACTAAAACCATTTCATCCCTTTTTTTTTTTCTTTTTTTTTTTTTGTTTTTAGGTTTTCTGTTGGCTTTTCTCATTGATAATATTTTTTATGGATAAATAGGTAGAGTTGTGTCTGTTCCTGAAAAGAAAATAGGTAACTGGTAATCCCTTTTTTTTAAATCTCCCTGCTACGCTTCTGTACCAGTCTAAAGCCCAACTGCAGGACGGACGGAGTGGGTTTTATTGTGGGCTTTATTGCAAAATGCAATAGCTGTTGCTGCTACGCCCCCATGACCACCCGCAACAACAAACTCAAATGCCTTTAAATTAATAAAACCCACAATGCCCACAAAAGCCCAAACCCACCTGCTGTTCTAGAGTTGCAGACATTTTTAACCCTGTAATAGCCCTTCCTGTTCTGTAACTAGTCATGTTTCGGTAAGTTGTGGTTTTTTCAGTCATATCAACTTGTGATGTATATTAGCCGAACCATTCCCATTATAACACCGAACTATAAGTCGCCGAACTATTTCCGTTAATTTGCCGAATTGCATACTGAATTATATTTAGTAATTCGCCGAACTAAACTAGTTGAATTATTCCCATTAATTTGCCGACTATTCGACCGAAGTATTCTCATTAATTCGGCCTATTATTCCCATTAATTCGGCCGATTTATTCTCATTAATTCCCCCAACTATTTGAACGAATTATTTTCATTAATTCGGTGCATTATTCCCATTAATTCACACCGAATTATTCTCATTAATTCGGCAAATTATTCTATCGAATTATTCTCATTACTTTGCCAAACTATTTGACTGAATTATTCTCATTAATTGTCCGAACTATTTGATCAATTTATTCTCATTAATTCAGAAAATTACTCGACAGAATTATTCTCATTAATTGGTCAACTTACTCCCATTAATTTGCCAAACTATGTTTCTGAATTATTCTCATTAATTAGGCAAATTATTCAGCCGAATGATTCCCATTAATTTACCGAACTATTTGACCGAATTATTCTCATTAATTTGTTGAATTATTCCCATTAATTCAACGAACTATTATCTAAATCATACCAATTAAATTCGTCTGTCATTATTAAAATTCGCCGAATTTTAGTCTTTAATGCACCGAACTATAATCATTAAATTGTCAACCTAGACACTAATGCGCCGACCTATAGTCATTTTAAAAACCCAAATTTATGTCATTAATTCCCCGAATTATAACCATTAATTTCACCCAAAAAAAAAAAAAACATTAATTTGCTGAACTATATAGTCAGGTTTTAAAGTTAAAAAGCCTTTGAAATTGGTCTATTAAATTACAGCAGAAGTTAAAGCCTTCGAAACTGGTCTATTAATTAGCCTAGATTTTAATAAAGGTGGAAAATTTTAATGATAATTTTGATAATGGAATTTTTTTTTATTTGAAAACCTGTCTCCATTTCTCCTTCTTGAATTCATTGAGGACAGTTAAAATGAAAGGAAAGTTTTTAAAAGGATAATCTTAGGTCAATGTGATATTAATGTATTCTAAATCCAGACCATAAAACCTAATGTTTTTGCCGTGTTTCTTTGATTAAATTAACTTCGGACTAGGCCATAAAACCTGGTTTTTTTTTTTGGCTTGTTGCTTTGATTATATTAACTCCTCCCTTGACAACTCTTTACCCAGGAAGAAGAAACTGAAAGTAAAAAAGGCAGCACAGGTTATGTAGCTCCCTTGTGTACCCAGAAAAATTTTAGAGCAAAGATTAATTGTAGAATAGCAATATTGATAGGCAAAGCAGTGGATTACTGCACCCTAAAGAGTCAAATTTAGCCGAAAGAATCACTAGTTTACACACCGACTTGTGTAGCATGAGGCACGTGGAATACCGTGAATCAGCAAGGACCACCTTGCAAGGCTAAATACTCCTGGGTGACCATTATGGGCAAAGATTAGTCAAATTTGAACTTAACCTCTTTCAACTGGAACTGCACTCACTGGACAGTCTTAAGAAAACTGTTTATTATCAAGTAGTTATAACCATTCAATCATGATAATTTCTTTATCTAAGAGGTCATCAACACAGGAGATCCCCTTCCTGAATGGTTCAGGAATAAAACTCTACAACACTTAATATACCATACTTAAAAGACCACACAGAGACTACTGAATGATTGTCCTGAAACTAATCATACCTCAGTACCAACTTCCTTGAAAACAGACCAGGAATTGGATCATCTTAGGCCAGCAGTCCTCAATGCAAAACAATCTGATTGCCGAACAGGTGTCTTTGCTCTAAAACCATGGATCATTGGGCTTTCCTGATCAGCAGTCCAAAAGACCTGACCCAATTCAGTTCCAGTCCAACATTACTATATTTTCCCCACCCCCTAACTGGCTAACTCCCCCAAAGTTTCATAGTCAACTAGCTGTTTCTTCATATGTTCATTGAAATTGGGGAAAGAAAGAAACATAAACTACCAACTTGTGCAACTAATTAGTTGATGGTTTCATAAGTTTTATCAGCCTAACAAAAACCAGTCATTGATAGGAACAGCCTTTCAAACTAACTTGAGCAACTGAGCCAACTTCTATCTGAAAAATTACTTGAGCCAAGCCCAACCAAAAAAATATGGAAACCAAGTCTCTTGAGGAAAGCTGTGAATGAGAGCAACAGATGGAAATAACATGTAATAAGAATTATATAATAAGTTAATTTCCTGCACCAAGTCAGAAGTAGGACTGTTATATAAAAGGTTGATTTGCTATTCTGCTCTACCTCATTTGTCAGCACATGGAATTATTGAATTTGAACATCCTTGGTTCAAACTAATTAAAAATCATAAGAATAAGAATGGTCCTTAAAACAAGTGGCTCACCATTTCAATTTCATTATTTTGGTATGTGCAATATATGTCGGGTCTCACCATTTGATCCGCTATGCACCAAACTTGGACCTAGGCTGCTAGATTTTTGCAGAGTTAGGGGACTGGTCCCTCCCAGTTTATAGTGAAAACAAAGTCTATCAGCATCTTCCATAAGGTCCGTTTGTTTTGACATAAAATTTAATTTTTATGTGTAACATTTTACGTATTAAAAAAGTTTCCAATGTATGTTTCAAAGATATAAAATATAGTTATTTTAAGGAGGGAAAAGGAAGTTTGTCTTTTTTTTTCCTCATGGGAACAAACATTAAGAAAAATTAGTCAAAACAAACAGAGCCTAAGCAACCTTACTTCAAAATGCAAATCTGCAGTTAAATGAAAATTACTAAAAAAAATAAAATGACGGAGACACAATTTAACATCACTTTCTGATTGGAGAACTTTAATTACACATTAGTATGAATCAGATTACACAGTAAAAATTTACACTATGAATAGGATTATTTTTTCCACAAGAAAGAAGGGGAGGACAAAGATTAATAATTTAATATATGGTAGTCACTACAAATACATAAAGGAACAACAGCATCGACTTGCAACTCAAGAACAACCAAAACATTTTGTTAAATGGAAACCTGATGGGGTTGGAGAGGGCTCAAGCTCAGACTTTTTGCGAGGAAGATGTTTAAAAAAGGCTTTGACTGCTCCTGCCACTCCATCCTCATTTCTCATGGCCTTGGCTAGTTCAACAGCAGACTGCTTCACCTGCATTGATTGTTTAGAAAAAGTCCATAAGAATTTTCTTATCTTACCTAATAGAACCACCCAATGCTTCACAGGGATAAAGGATCTGGTGTGTAGTAACAACAATTTAGCATATTTAACAAAAATAAATATAATAAAATAACAGTGTGGCATAGGTCAATGACTCCAATCCACTGGTCAATCAAAATTGGCTCTCCATAGTGAAGTGTATGAGCTATCTATAACTGCAACTATATTTCTCTTTTAATGCCACTGATTGAATGTTCAATTTACTCATACATCTAGTAAGTTGCCATTGAATTTACTCACTTCAAAAATCTTCTCATATCTTCTGGTTTAACAGGGGTGGTATAGGATCATGAATGAAAGATTCTCAAAAACACAGATATGACAGACACAGGAAACTGAATAAAACTCCTTGTCTATAAGTACAGCATTGAGCATCCTGATCAATAGGTTGATTACAGTCCTCCCCACCCCCATTTTCATTCTTTCCTAGGCTACGCATCTTGTTACAGTATTTTCCCATTGACACGCTCAATTAACCTCCTATACTTTGCAGGCACAACTCACACAGGCAGATTCACATGGCCAACCACAAGTAGTTTGGGTAGGCTTAATTGAGTTGTACTCATAGATAACTCCGTATTTAGTTATAAACCAAAAGCTCTTTCTGCTCATTTTGCGGCTGATCTACGACCACCCTCCTCTCGAGGCCCTTTATTCCCTGTTCCATCGCGCACATGCAGTCTTGGGCTTGCCGCGCGTTACACCTTCTCTTTGTGCTTTCTAACCAGGTTCAGATTAAAGTGGACAAGCATCAATCAACTATCGTCTCGACCTGTATGCCAAGTGTTCCCCAGTTTCGATTCTGAAATGGAATGATTGATAGAATCGATATTTCATAGAAGAATGACCGAGGCCAAAAAATCCTTTCACCTACTTAAATAGCTTACGCTTACCAAGCCTAGTCTACTAAAATAGGGCTACAGCAAGCAAGCTTTCCCCCTTCGTTTGTTGTGGGTCGCGCCTCACCGCAGGCACTGAATGAAATGAGTCAGTGACAATGGTGAACATGAAGTTTCTTCGGCGACGGTTCTTTCCAAGCAAGATGCAAGAAGGGACGAGCGTGTCTCAGCACTTAGACAAGATGGATAAGATGATCAAGGACTTTCTTCTTCGCAGCTATAAAGTAGCTTGTCTTTGTTTTATTCCCCCTAGCATCCGTCACGGTCACAAAGGTATTATTGTTTTTCGGTGGTAAATGGCAACAATCAATCTCTTTCACAGAAATGGAGTGGCATAAAAAGGAAAATGGGGGAACTAGAACAAGATGGCAGCTACGCAACAACCATTACGAATCTGATGAGGACATCGTCCAGATTTAGGATTTTCTTATTTTTAGTCCATTATTATTGGACTGGTATTAGGACTCTTATTTGTTTTATTTCACTTATTTGTGGACCCCCCGACTACACGTGGGCTCTAGTTCTTTATTTTGTTAGAGTTGTGGGTTCAGTTGTGGGCCCCCTTTTGAATTTCAGTTTGTTAGAGTTGTGGGTCCCAGTTGTGGGCCCTTTTAGTTGTTTAGTTGGCTTATTATTAGTCTTTAGATTATTAAAACTTAATTAGTTTTTTAGAACATATAGAATCAGGAACTCAAAAAATAAAAGAAAGGCATTTTATACATAGTCACATCCTAATTTTTGTTTGTTCATTATACATTGTTTTTGTTTATTATTTCAGTTATATCTGTGCTTTCCCGTGTTTTTCCCCACAATCTCGATCATAGTCTAGTCGGTTTAGACTTACTAACATGGTTAGCATTTCTTTACAGCTAAGCCTTCATATTTAGCATGTTAAGATGTTGTGGATTTCACTCTTTAATTATTGGGAAGTTACTGTTTTGCATGTTCATGGGTTTACCTAATCATTAGGCATTTAATCTTGGAGTTTTGACATCTTTGCACATTAGTACTTTTAACCTATGGTTTATTATGAACATGACATGAAACCTAATTAATAATTCTTAGTTGATCATGTTACTTGGCTTTATACTGTTCTTTACTTGTGGTTATCATGATACTTCCCGTAAGTATGTCATGTGTGGGCCCCAACAGTCCCTACACATTAGTTAATTATTTCTTTAATCCTTTTTTTGGTTGGGGGGGGGGGAGTAGGATAAACTAGAGACCCTAGGTTAGCCTACATCATAATCTCTAATGTCTTGCACAACTGATTGGGCGAAGGAAACTCAAAGATGTATCTAAAAACACATATAGAACAGGAACTCAAAATATTCAAGAGGCATTCATACATAGTCACAACTAGTTAAAAATATTGTGTGGATATAGATAAGCTAGCATGGGCATCTATGCTTCAAAGATGGGGCATCTAGTCATTGATTTCAAAAAAAGATTCAAAATGATTTGAACTAAATTTTTATAAGGAATCAAACATGTTTATTGGATCACACATCCCAATTATTAGGCGCAAAGCTGAACGACGGTTCAATGTAGGGGAAGAAGGTCCGGGGGGGCGGGGGGGGGTAAAAAACGGGGGGGGTTTAAAAAGAAGGAAAAAAGAAAATAATCCTGCTCTAAAAAGAATTTCCTTGAATATTTGAATAAAAGATCCAACTAATCATGCTCTTAATTATTACCTTGGGGTCTAGCATGTAATTAATTGCATCAACCAACTTTTTAAGTGAGAACTCATCAACTGGTATAGGTGCAGGACCTACACCTCTGGCATGCACTCGTTCGCCCCAGAATGGTTGGTCGCCAAAGAAAGGTACAACAGTGGTTGGACACTGCATATCAGCATAAACACACAATCAGTCACCAAAGTGATAACATGAAATAGAATCCTTAGACAAGAAAAACTACAGAAAGCAGTTACCGAAGCTTTAAGGCCAGCAGCTGTTGTTCCTGCACCTCCATGATGAACCTGAAAGCAAAGGATGGAATAATACCACCTTTCAGTTTAAGATTGAGAGGGAAATAAGAGAGCAAAAAAGAAATCAACATGTAAATACTTGAACTGAGATTGAAAATTCCATGGGCTTTACCAACTACTTCCAGCACAAAGGAAAATATTACCATAAAAGAAAGCAAGCATATGGAACATCAAAAAACCCAACCTCATTCATGTCTTTACGATCCTCTTTTAAGAATCTAAACAGAAATATTTCTACTCGTTTATACAATACAGAAACAGTCTCTTCCCATTGCGGGGGTAAGGCTGCATACATTCTGCCCCTCCCCAGACCCAGCAGTAGCAGGAACCTCGTACACTGGTTGTTTATATAAATACAATCCATTAAGCAGTTCTATAGAATATTTTAATCTTTTCAAGCTTGTGATATATTTGTTTCATAATTTAGGATGCAGAGTATTAACATAACCAATTACAAGATCCATACTTTTTATAATGTATCAACTACCAAGCGTTGTTACATGAAAAGGAACCAACATAGGAAAGGTCTATAGAACTTTTGATCTCTTAAGCATTAGTTAATAATGTGATGTATTTCTTTCATAATTTAGGTACACAGAGTATGTATCAATTACACCACCCAATAGCCTTTCTACTATGAATCAGCTATCAAACATTGTTACAGGAAGAGAAATAGGCATAGGAAAGGAATGTGGGAATAAACAAGAGAACCATTCAAAGCATTTTAACTTCATTTATCTTGATTATGAAACCAATCTCGAGGTATGATGGAGACAGTAAGATTCCGGACTTAATTCCCCCCATATCCACACTATTTTAATGATCAAGCAATGCTGAATATCATGTAGAACAAGTCATCATGTAGAACAAGTCACAGCAAACAGTTCATGTTAGCAGAGTGACTTTTTCTTAATAAGCCCAAGAGTATAAGAGCATTTGTCTCTTATAGATTTGTCAGTAATATCAGTAATAAGGGAATGGACCCATTCACCATGGTCCATACCCTCATCCAAATAACGATATCGACAGCAGTTGGACTGAGGCTTGGATACCGATTTGACTAATCAGTGTTGAAACCGTGCGGACGTTTTTCACTTATCTTCTTTATCTTTTTGGATTTTAATCCCCTTTTTACTTCTGATCTCTTTACGTAATTAGGACTCCACCTTATAATGACATGTGGAGCTCCTTATCTCTTTAATTTAGGACTCCTTCCTTGTCTCTTTATTATACTAGGACTGCTCTGTCATGTTGACATGTGGCAGTCCTATACTCTTATCTCCTTTAATTGTAATTGTTGAATCAGAGAATGGGAGAGAATTAATTTTATTCTCCCATCATCCTAGCCTCATTTATAATAAGAGAGATTACAAACTAATGGGAACTCTAGAGAGCTTAGGAGTCCCAGTTAACTAAGGAAAGAAAGACTCCGACTTAATAAAGGAAATAAACATAATAAGAAAGTCCTATTCACTAAGGATGACGACATTCAACACTCCCCCTCAAGTTGGTTTATATATATTAGTCATGCACAACTTGGATAATAATGGATGAAATTGCTTTCCTGGGAGTCTTTTTGTAAAGATGTCTGCCACTTGATCACTGGACTGAACATATGGAACACAGATATGTCCACTACCTAATTTTTTCCTTGATAAAGTGACGATCAATTTTCACATGCTTGGTTCTAACATGTTGAACTGGATCGTGAGCAATGCTGATGGCTATTTTATTGTCACAAAACGAAGTCATAGATTGAGGACACTTGACTTTCAAGTCTTTGAGTAAACCCTTCAACCATAATAGTTCACATATTCCTTGAGCCATTGTTCGAAATTTTTCTTTTGCATTAGAACAAACCACCACAATGGAGCAAAACAATGTGAAATGCCTTTAATAGTGATGTCGTGTATCAAACTTCTGGGAACGAGAGACACATATCTCTTTAAAGTAGCCCGGCAACTAGTATTAACAAACCCCTGTGGGAATGATAGTAGTAAGCTCCAACATGAGCAATGTAGTAGAACTGTAGAAGGCTCCAACATGAATAAGGTAGTAATAGTGTATCTTCTACGAGTAGACACAAACCAACAAATAATAATAATCTTGAACTGATGACTTGAGCAGATAAGTCTTCAATCTCCCCCTCACGTGGAGCATGCCACGTGAACAAATGATACAAAGGATGTAAGTAAAAATTAATCCATCATCATATGTAGTAAGCGGCATCTCGAAAGACGCATAGCACAAGAAATCCCATACGCAAGAGCAATTGCAATTAATATCCAAATTTGAAGTCGATCCGACGGTTGGATCCAAAATTATGAGGTATTCAGTTTTGTTTAGGGCATCTTGGAGACAAACAGACCTTTAGAAAAGGAACATATGGATCCAATGGCAATTTTGTAAATTATGGTCACCCTTATGAAACCGCCCAAACCAAGTAATACTCCAAATATGTCAGGGACAAGAGCTAGTGGCAATTTGATAATTAACCACACTGTTCAAAGGGGCCATTTGATGTGGACCCGGATTGGGGGAAACCCTACCGGTCCATTGATAAATAGGCCTACCCAAATAATACAAACTCAAGAAGAGAAGCAGTGGCAGAGTTGTAAATAAAGGAACTTCAGAATGACTATTATGGAAGGACAAAAAGATCTTGCACTGAAGAGGAATTATATTTAAAGATAAAGCATAACTTTGGAAATAAGAAATAAAGGGACAAAACAGAATTTATGTCAAGTAAAAGGATATTTCTGGAAATATGAAGTAATGGTTATCTTCAACCTCAAATCACGATTTAGGCTGGGCGGAAATAACCAGATTGGCTTCAGGAGTTAGAACTCATCCACAAAAGCCCAAACAATCTCAGATTTAAGGAATTAAACTGCAACACTCAACCCTCTTGAAGCCACCAAGGATCAGGTTCACCTATTCATTATGAAAAGGAAATAAAATACCTGAAACTAAATCTGGCTGGAGGAAGAGTATCAGGTCTGATTTCAGAGAGTTCTCTCACAAACCATGTAACGTCTTGGGCTGATATTTATCAGGTAAGATCACCCTAAGATGGTCAGTTAACACCCCAAACCTTGACTCAGTCCAACTCATATCGATGGAGTTCAGGTAAAAATTTTCCAACTGGCCATTACCGTAAGTTGCAGATAATTAGGAACAGTTACAAAAATAAAAGAGAGAAGGAACCAGAACACGATGCGACTCTCACAGCAGCAGAAATTCAGACACAGGAAAATCGCAGAAAGACCAGAACAGAAAAATAAGAGAAAGGGAGATCGATGTATTTTGGGTGGACTCTTCTTACCGTCCTGAACTGGAAACGACACATTAACAGAGAAGGGTAAGGAAAAATAAAAAGAAGAGGGAAATAAGAGGGGAACCAACCAAGGATCAGGTTGCTCCAGATCGCAGAGATGACAAACAGCGGAAGCAGCAGTGCAGCACAGCAGCAGTTCTGTTGGCTGCACACCTTAATGAAAGGTTTTGACGACTCTCAAAACGGCATATTAGACCTGCTCTGATACCATGTTGAATCAGAGAATGGAAGAGAATTAATTTTATTCTCCCATCATCCTAGCTTTATTTATAATAAGAGAGATTACAAATTAATGGGAACTCTAGAGAGCCTAGGAGACCCAGTTAACTAAGGAAAGAAAGAGTCCAACTTAATAAAGGAAATAAACATAATAGGAAAGTCCTATTCACTAAGGACGACGACATTCAACAGTAATCCTTTCTATACTATAATATATGTCGAAGGAAGGGGGACATTCATTCAATCGATTCTGTTCTTCTACAGAATCGATCTCTCTCCCCCTTAGTTCTCCCTCATCTCTTTGATTTTGGTTTTCTGGTTTTCTTTAAGTTACAAGATTAGATATAATTAAGAGTTTCTTTAAGGTTACTACAGAGTACACATATTACAACTTCTCGTCTTTGATCACGTCAACTCCTTAGTTTTAATCATAATACCTGAACCCAGTACCAGCTCTAAGCTAGCTCCGCAGCAAGGTTAAGAGGATAGTTTTTACTCTATGGAAGAGAAATCAACAATACAAGTACAGCCGAAAGCTTTACAGTCTGACCTTTGTTAAGAAAATAATAGTAATTCATTATGATACTACTCGTAGAGAAATTGATGTATAACAATAACTTCATGGTTGTACATAGGTTATGATGTTCAATCCAACGTATCAATGACTTTCAAATTAAAAAGAGGAATATAATTATGATTCTTCCTTGTCAAGCACATTCAGAATTAGCACATTTTATGAGCCCAAACTCAACATGGACCAAAATACAAGAATGAGTAGACACAACTCTGACATTCACGACTATGAAACAGACATGAGTCAACCACAGGCAAAAGTAGACATGATTCTATTATTCACATGACTAAGAAATATTTCTAATGCAAATGGTGCTTCTATTCAAATTAAGCTTCAAAGAAATAGGAATAAATAATCACATCTTACCACTGCTTTGCACCTCAAGAATAGCCAGTCATGAGGGCAGTTGTCCAGCAGATACACAAAATCAGGTGGTTCTGCCACTAGGGGAAAAATCCAGGCAAACAAATACAACATGCTTCCACAACTTGAGCATAAATGAAACAAATAGATGAATTGTTACAAGAATAGAGTTGGCTAAGGTACACAGCAGTTCAAAAATAAGAGCTAGATACTTACAGTCTCCAAGACCACCCCACCCTTTGTTAATGATACCTCGCTGTCCAGTCATTTTTAGTGCCTCCACAATTATTTGTGTCATTTTCTCTGGCTCTTGAACAGGCTGTTGCGAATTCACAAAGTAAAAAAAAAAAAAAAAAAAAAAAAAAAAGAAAAAGAAAAAGGTTAATCCTAATAAAATATAGCTCATCATATCTTGAATGCTGATAACTTGTGGACTAGAAGCAAGTAAAGAATCTGAATGTGACAAAAGTGGCATTTCAGTAGTCTTATAACACATCGAGCACATAAATATTTGAGTACAATTTCAATGACATTACAGCCAGAACTCTAACCCTACACATATCTTATTTAGCATACTAAGCTTCTTTAAAATTGACACTAGGTTGTGTTCTTTTCCCTGGTGGTACAGGTTTTAGAGCTCAGCATAGCTTAAAACAGAAAAGAAGTTGCTTCACTAACACCTTGCTCAATACACTGGAGAACAGATCACAAAGTCCTAGAAGACATCCATATTTCTGCTGAAATGTTCACAAAACCAAGCTTACACTTCTGGTGCAGTCAAAGACTAGGTCTTCTGCTACATTTTATTTTATTTTTAATCCCTTCCATTATGAACGTGTTATGGATGCCACGTGTCATTGCTCAACAAAGAGGAGAGGGAAAAAAAACTGCAAATGGAAAAATCAACAAAACAAGGGAAAGGGAGAGAATATTTGAGGCTCGGAGACGGGTGCGGCTGCAGGGGAAGGGAGAGGGAAACAGGAGGCAGAGCAGGCAGAGTTGCAACTGTTGCAGGAGTGAGAAGGGAAGGTGCTGGGCCAATTACATGCATATGGAGGAGGGGGAGGGAAGCCAGCACTGGAGCCGGAGAGGGAGCGAGAGAGGAAAAGTTGCAGACACAGAGATTACAAAAAGACGCAAGGGCGGGTTACAAGGACATACAGAAGGATTACAGAGACCTGGGGCAACTTGTGAGATCCTGCTTTCCCAATCCAGAAAAACTTTCCATGCACCGATTACCATCACTCGAATCTCCGACGAGTCTCCACTCGAAAACTGTGACCCCCCATAGCCACCATCACCAATCCACATTCGCTTCTCTCCCTAACAATCTCCCTCTCAAATGTCTCTCCCGAGTCTCTCCCCGTTCTCTCTCCTCTGCCTCTCGTCTACCGCATACGATCCCAACTACTCGATTCCTTTAATTTCTACGATCTTCGCCTTAGCCATGGCCATCTCCAATGAACTCTCTTAGCCATTGCTTTCACAGATTTCGGAGTCTATGTAACGAGTCACGGTATCGATACTGACACGATATGGAATATAACATTGTTTCTTGCGGTTAAGGTTGCAGCACCCAAAACCTTTGACGGATTGTTCTCACATGCACGTGGGAACCAGGGGCAACTTGCATTTTCAGGGGTAACAAAGACAATAGTTTTAAAATCGACCGAGAAGGGTCAAGATCTCGACCTTCTCGGTAGTCTCGAAAGGGTCGAGACGAGAAACTGGTTCGAAACTGGGTCTCGACCAGTCTCGACCAGTTTGGAACTGGTTTAAATTATAAATAAGAGTCTCGGTCGAGATCTCGACCGAGACTCATTTTTTCTCTAACTTTGCTTCTGTTTTCTTCTTCTCCTCCATTCCTTTTCCTCCAACCTTGCATTTAAGGTTTGAAAACCTCTGTTCTTTGTAAATCTCTCCATCAAAGTGCTGTTGGAGGCTCATTTTGACCTATTCTTTGCAAATCTAAGGTTTGAGGTATGGTTTTTTTTTCCTAAAACTTACTTTTTTACATGAATATGTTCAATACATGTTGGTTCATCATGAAATTTATATATGTGAGAGTCATTAGGTCGATCTACAACCTCATCCTTTCGAAATTATTTTCTTGCATATATTTTTTTATTTTGATTTTCTGTTAAAAAAATGTATTTTCCAGCAATTAAAAATTAAAAAAAATATGATAAATATTAATTAGATGGTGTTGAAAATATTATATGATGAACAACGTTGGCCGATCTACGCGGCCACGGTTTCATTTTTTTTTTATATATATATATATATATATATATATATATATATATATATATATATATATATATATATATATTTTTTTTTTTTTTTTTCTTTTTTTCTTTTTTTTGTTTAAAAAATAAAAAATACATTTCTTAAATATTAATCAGTTTACTTTTAAAATAATATATGTTGAACACCGTTAGCCGATCTACGCGGTCACGGTTTCAGTTTTTTTTTTCTGTACATATTTTTATTTTTATGAATTTTTTATTAATAAATCCTATTTTCCAGCAATAAAAAAATAATAAAAAAAATATTAATACTTATATACTGGTGTTCAAAATAATATATGTTGAACATCGTTGACCGATCTACGCTGTCACGGTTTCAGTTTTTTTTTCTGTACATATTTTTATTTTTATGAATTTTTTATTAATAAATTCTATTTTCCAGCAATAAAAAATTAGTAAAAAATATATTAATACTTATCTATTGGTGTTCAAAATAATATATGTTGAACAATATTGACCAATCTACGGTTTCATGTTGTCGGATTATATTTTTTGATAAATAAATTATTTTTATTTAATATCCAAAATTATTAATAATATCTAAATAATTATGGAAAATTAGGAAAAATATTCTGTTTGCTTGTAACATAGTTTTAAATTTTTGAAAAGTAATTTCAATGTGTTTTGAGTTGTATTCACATATTTGATGATTTTATGTTCTTCAATTTTAAGTTTTATTAATGTAAATCTATTGATTTAAATTTCTCTATTTATCATCTTATGTAATAGTGTTTCGTTCTAAATATTATAGCTGCTTCGGGTTCTCGTGAAGGAGGTAGTGATACTGGTCTTACTGACATGGCTTGGCAGTATTGTACCGCCATTGACAGTGATCGAAAGAAGACCCAATGCAAATTCTGTGGGAAGAAGCTTATGTCTGGTGGGATTACCAGACTTAAGCAACACTTGAGTGAAACTTCTACAGACGTGGCAAAGTGTGCTATAGTTCCTGTGGAGATTACCAGGGCCATAGCTGCACAGATGAAGGTAGGCCAGCAGAGAAGGGCAGAGAAGAAAAAAGTAAACAACAATTTGAGGAAGCAATCCGAGGTACAGTGCATGGTTTGGATGATGATAATTCAGATGATGATGGTCTAGATACCAGGGGTTTGACTGAGGAAGAAGCCAGAGAACTGAGACGGGCAACAATGGTTAGTGAAGTCAGCCATGAGATGGAAATGGAAAGGTTGAGGCAAAGAGCCTTAGGGGCAGGTGGTAGTAGATCATTTCAGTAGCCCGAAGAACTACAAACACGGAGTAAGGGAGGTTGGTTTCTATGTTTAGAAGATCAAAAAGTACTAGAGCACAACCCCAGGCACCACCACCTACTGCTAGGGATGAGGATTATGTTAAGATTCTACAGCAGGATCCAGCAGTTTTTTGAAAGGCTAACGCCAAACAGAAGAAATTAAAGAGTATGTGGAACTGAAAGGGTACAAAAGAATTTATTGGGGATGCCTTTGCTAGGTGGTCCATCTATAATAGTATCCCAGCAAATGTCAGTGGTGGCCCATACTATCAGCCTTTCATTGAAGCAGTTGCTCAGGCTGGTCTTGGTGTTAAAGCCCCCACTCCATATGAAGTGATGAATGTCTATCTCCCAAGAATTAAAAAAGAGTTAGAAGTATGGATAGAAGGGTTAAAGAATAATTGGGGTGCATATAGAGTCACTATAATGTGGGTCTACAGTGATGGTAAAACATCATTCTTGAAGTCTGTGGATGCATCTGCATGCACAAAAGATGCTAACTACATCTATGGATTGCTACAGATAGTGGTGGATGAAGTTGGTACTATAAATGTGGTGCAAATTGTGACAAACAATGGCAGCAACTACAAGAAGGCAGGAGAGATGATGGCTAACTATAACCTTCTTTGGACTTCATGTGCTGCCCATTGCATTGACTTGATGTTGAAGGACATGGGTAAGATCCAAAAAGTAAAGCAAGTGGTTGAATAAGCACGCCAGGTGACAACATTTGTATACAACCATGGTTATTCTTTGAACTTGATGAGGGAGAGATGTAGAGGGGACTTTGTAAGACCCAGCATTACTAGATTTGCTACCAACTACATAGCACTAAAGAGCTTTCAAGCAAAGATGGTAGGCCTCAGATCGATGTTTGTTTCTGAGGACTGGTTTGGGTGGAGAGAGTCCAGCTCTCCTGCTGGGGTTCAAGCACAGACTACTATAGCTTCAGAGGAATTTTAGAGAACACTGAAGGATGTAGTCAAAATTCTATAGCCAGTGGTGAAGGTGCTGAGATTAGTAGATACAACATTCCAGCCCACCATGCCACATTTATATGCTGTCATGGATATGATGAAGGACCGTATAAAAATTGTGCTTCCACGTGGAGACAAACATTTTGTGAAGATTATCAAAGATCGATGGGAGAGTCAGCTGATGCACCCATTGCATAAGGCTGGTGAGCATATTTAATGTATCATTAATATATTAAAAATATAAAAAAATACGCTGGCAACGCCTTGGTCGCCTAGGCGGCGCCTAGGTGCCCAGGATGGCCTCAAACGCCTTGGATCGCCTTGTCGCCTTGACAACTATGGTCTTTAATTTAGTTCCACTTAATAGTTAGTACTCTATTTTAATATGGCGACTCATATTTTACAACATACTATTTGAACCCCAAGTACCAATATTCACATGTGCTTGGGCTCAATTCTGACCTTATCGGTGCGGTAAAAGATGTTGTGGCAAAATTGGTGTCAGATTATACTGTACAAGCACTGGTCAATCTGGAGGTGAGTCGTATGGTTTAAGTGCTGAATTATTTGAATATCCACATATTACAATGACTAATGGTTATAAATTTTGAAATGGATGTCGATGAAAACGTTCAGAGATGCTCTTGGGAGTTTTGAAACTCCCCGCTGCAGTGACTGGACGAGATAAGACTGATCCTGGTATGGAATTATGGAAATTGAAATTTTAAAGTAACATATCTTATTTAATATGTGTATTAAAATGTGTTTTTCATCTTGTGCAGCTGAGTGGTGGTTGTTGTATGGCGAGCATGCAGCTGAGTTGAGGAGAATAGCAATCAAAGTCCTATCTCAAACATGTTCCGCATCTGGGTGTGAACGAAATTGGAGTACTTTCTCCCTTATCCATTCAAAGAGGCGGAATAAATTGGGCTTTCAACGGCTAAATGACTTAGTCTACGCCCATTACAACATTAGACTGAGGGTACAATGCTTGAAATTTGAACAAAGAAATGAACAAGAACTGATCGAGCTAGCCGACATCTTCCAACTATCTTCAGATGAAGAGGATCCCTATGTGCAATGGGTGAGAGACAGAGCAGTTCCAGTGATGGATGAGCCTAGTGGGATGCCCGACCCCAATGTGTTTGCTCCGATGGGTTCTAATCTCAAGCGGTTTATGTCCACGGATGAGGGTCGTGTACAGGCACAGTCGCCTAGACCGTTTGACCCCCAACTGGTACTGGTAGTGACTCAGAAGGCGATGATGATACAATGGATTAAAGTGGCTGGTCAACCTCTGATAGTAGTGGTGATGATGGTAGTGGTGGTGGTGATGAGGGTGGTGGTGGTGGTGATCCTAGACCGACTGTACCCATTATTAGATGGACCGGTGAGAGTCAGTATACACACACTACACAGGATCCAGATCATGGTGGACGTGCATCTTCATCACGTCCTACAACTGGGTATACACGTAGGTCTCGTCAACGAGAACGCCCTTTGCAACCAGTGGAATAAGAAGATCGTTTCTTTGACATCGTTCCTGATCCTGATATTATGCCTGATGCTGGCTCAAACTTTGTGGACAGTCTCTTTTCAGTCCCAAATTTGTAAAGAACTACGCCTCCACACCAATCAATATATGCTCACTTTACTCCACATTATAGTGAATTGTATCCAAGGTTGGGTATCTTTAGTAACTTCCCGGATCATGTGTATGAGAAATATGTGGAAGACTACCAGACCTTTTATAGCCGAAAGATGTCGTGGTAGGATTTTGTTTATCAGACCAAGATATATTTTCTTCAGCAAAGTCAATCTGATCAGATGGAACCTGCACGCCACTCTACATATGATTAGACATTGGGATGGACTAATGGGAATGTATTATTTCATTTTGAGTATTTAAGTCTTTCATATAATGAGTACTTGTAAATTATGTCATTTTGTGGGATTTATGATTTATGAATATATGATTTTTCGATAATGTGATTACTTTTTATGCTTCAAATGTGTTTAAATATGTTAAATAAGTATTTTCTTACAATATATAGCCTTAAAATGGCTCTAAAATGAACTTAAAACATCAAAAAATGGCTTAAACCATAAAAAAAAACCTGTTGAAACTCCCATTTTTACCCTCTGGGAGTTTCGGCAGGTTCTCGCCGAGATCTCGACGAGATCGTGATCTCGGTAATCTCGGTTTTCTCAAGGGTCAAGACACCCTCGAGAACCGAGATTTCGAACTATGACAAAGACATACAAGGCATGTGTATTGCAATAAGAGAAGGAGCAAGTCGGGGGATGGGAGGAGCCTAGATCATATCAGCGATTTTTTTTCAATGCAAAAGGCTGATTCCAGACCGATACATCATCTGATTCCAAAATGGTATTTTTTTTTTTTTTTGGATTGAATTGGATCGATTTCCCTATCCTAATCGGAATTGGAATCGGAGTCGAACATGAGTGATTCAGATGTCCTTTGTTTTTTCATTGAAAAAGAAGGGATGAAGTTAGGCGAAGGCACAATTTGGGTCTTCCTTTAGATAACATTCAACACTAATGCAAGAATCTCCTTTGTCCTTTCCTCATGCCTTTAACTATTGTTACATTTAAACCCATTAATTCTCCATCATTTTGCACCTGCAATTATTTGTTTTTAAGGCAGCTTAGTTCATATCAAAAGTAATGGTGGCCAAGGTTCGAGAACTCGGTTTCAATGCCGGTTTAGACCAGCCCCGAAACCGAGTTGTCTCGGGTTTCAACCAGGTTTCGACTGGGATTTTTTCTAGATGAACTCTTAACTTCAGTTTCGAGACCCAGAAATTAGTTCTTTTTGCCCTGGTTTTGTTTGTGTCCTTCAATTAATGTAAGAAAAAACCATCCAAATTGGTATTATGTGGTGTGGACCTAAGTTTCTTACTATACGCTGGAACCTAGGATTGTATACAAAATTAAACAGGCAATACTTATTTATGACTAATATCATTTAAGTAAATGTTTTTTTAATTTTTATATTTCATTTATTTAAATTATTCATTAATAAGCAAACACCTCCCGCTCTGGTCCAACCTTGTTTAAAGTACACAAATGTTGTTTGAAGTCGTTTGAATGGAAATAATTTTTTGGGCATCAAAACAAATTATTGGCGTTCTTCTAGTTTTTAGTGATGTTTTACTATAATAAGATTTATGAAATTTACTACTTACAAAAAAAAAAAAAAAAAAAAAAATGAAAATTTTCGATTATACTAGCATTTGAAAATTGAAAGCCATCCCCGCAACTGAAAATGCGATTTTTGTTCTTGAACCAGAGGGTTGGCTTTTTATAGTTTTAACATTCGAATTTTAAATTATTTTTATTAGATTCAAATGGGGGATATTAATCATAAATAAGTGTTGTATGTTGTATATTGTACTATTCCCTATCTTGTACTACTCAATCTACTGTCACTTCGTTTCGAAGATCAAAATAGACAAGTTTCAATTGAAACTTAACATTTTATAAGGTATTTGGACCAAGTTTCGACCCAAACAATGTTTCGGTTGAAACCTGATCGTAACAGTAGAAACCAGGTTGAGATTTGGGAATTTCTAGGATCGACCCTTGGTCTCGTTGGTCGAAACCAAGATATCTCTTGTTTAACCGAGATTTAGAACCATGATGGTAGCCCAAGGATGTAAATTCCCACAACAAATGTTCCCTTTTTTTTTCATGGGTCCGCCTGCAAAACCATTCAGTTTGATAATTGAAGTGCATAATGTGGTATTGACATTGAAGAAATTGTTCCACTACTTCAAAACCTAATAACATTCTTATTAATGGGAGGTGTTAAGTTAAGAAATCTAGTCCACTTTATTTTTCTTTCCTTTTAATCTCTTTTTTTTTTTTTGGGGGGGGGGGGAGGCAGGGGGTAAATTACAGTTGAGGTATCAAACATTTAAGAAAATTACGTTTAGGGTACCTCATGTTGAAAATATTATGTTCGGATTCATTTACTAACCGGTTCAGTTTAAGATTAGATATAATTCCGATTTTACCCATGACGAGTTCTCTCCCCTCATCTCATTCATCGGCTCACCTCCTGCGAGCCTCTCCTCTCTATCCTTGCCTCCCTCGTCTTCATAAGGCTTAGACAAACAAAGTTTACCCCTGCTTCCCCAGCTCCGTCAGTCACCTCTACCACCCATTCACAATCCAACCAACCTGGTCTCCCTTCCTCATCCTGTGACCTCCCATGCCCGATCGGACCCCATCTTTACCCTCCTGAGATCCACATCTTCTTCTACCTAGCTCCACCATCTACTACCCACCTCTATTCTTTTCCAGTAAATGCTTTTTTGCTCATGAAATTGATGGGTGACATTAGTTACTTGGGGGTTGGAGACTTGAAGTCGAGATCAATTGTGTAAGCTTACACAGCAAAATGTTGTGCAATGAATTGAAAGGTTGCCATGTAGCCATTTTTTTACTTTATTATTATTAATTTTTTTTTTTTATAATCTTAGGATTTCACCCAAAACTGAGGGAGAAATGATGTCTCTTCAGTCAACCTTTTGTTTTGTTTTATGGAGGAACCCACGCCTCGTGATCCTTCCCCTACCTTGGTTCAAAGCTCAAATGCTAGTGACATTGCAGCGTGAGTAGAGCTGTCGCAGCTCAAGGGTATGGCCATCACAGTTCATGGGAATATCAGCAGTTTATATCCGTCAGTTGGGAGTTATGGAAGACAGATTTAGCAAGGCTGAGATTCTGACAAATTCCAGATCTTGATCTGAAAATTAAAGGAGATTGTTCCAATGCAGTTTATTGAAATAGAGACTGAAATAGAAGGGAAGATGGTGTTAATTATCATCCTTTGATTTGAACTTACCTATTTTCTTCAAATAGATAGCAGGGGTGGCTTTCGATGCATTAGGGTTTACGAAATTGAATTGACTGAGGAGATGATGTTATCAAGAGGACTCTTCAGGTTTTGGGAACCCCCGAGTCTCCATTGCCCTACTTGGACAACACTGAGGCAATGATTGCCCTTACTTGGACAACACAGAGGCAATGCCGTGGAGGATGAACTGGGGATTGAGGAGGCAGAGGTAATCGAGCGAAAGTTGGGGCGGGGGGGGAATGGAGGTGGAAACATAGTTTACTTTGACATTGGGTACCTCAGCTGTAATTTACCCCTTTTTTTCGGTACACTTTAAATTTATTATATTTAATAACTGACTTTCAGTTTGGGCACAAGACACATAAAGAAAAAAGCTTAACAATTAACTGAAGCAATGATCATTTAGAATCCAAATATTTTTTGACATATATTCATAGTAGTCAAGGCATTGCCTAGGCACGCCTAGGCCTAGGCACCCAGGCGACCTTGAGACGCCTGGGAAAATCGGGCGCCTTGGTCACCTAGGCGCCCCGTCAAGCCTCCAATGCCTTGGTTCGCCTTGGCGGCTTGACAACTATGCATATATTTATATTCCAAATACTTATTACTATAAACACAATAAGTGCTTAGTCAGGGTTTCACAAGTTCCATTAGGCTATCTCATAAGAGAAAAGCAGAGAAAATCAAATACTGGATCAAAATCGAGTCAACTCTGCCATATCCAGAAGTGTGCTTGTGCATCCTAAATAAGTGTTCCTCCCACAGAAGTGATGAGGAGAATGCTAGCCATCCTGCCTCATAAGCATCGATGCCTAGATTTGCAATCACTGATTCACCATGGCTGGCAAGTGGCAACAACAAGAAGTAGAGAGTAAGGACCAAAAGAAACTCACAAGACTACCAAATCCGACATAGATAGGCGCATCACCCGCTTCAAGCCATTTCATTAGTGACTCTGGAGGCACATAATTTGAAGCAAGGTCAAGGAAGCAAAAACCAACAACATCAATCTTGGGCCCCCAGTCTGCAAACAAGCAAGTAAAGTTAGACCATAGTAGATTAGAGCTCAGAAAAAAAAAAAAAAAAAAAAAAAGAAGAAGAAGAAGAAGAACACCTCGAACAAGCTATAACATTCCTGCTAGCTTAGAAATAAACCATAGAATTGAGAATACGATATATAGGAAGATAATTAAAGCAAGAAAAAATATTATTTCCTCCAGTAATGAATTCTTCTATACCTGGTACTATTTAAGAGAACTCAGGTGAAATTATCCAAGCTGAATCTCTCTATTTTTTAAGGAAATTACAAATGACTGACAACATGAGTGCCATAGAAATAGAGAACTATCAGCAAAAGACAATACCCCAAACTCAAGTGTCCTTCAAGTCTAAACATAATTAAAACCACTCAAAGTTTCCAACAACAAATAGAATATGGAAAGCTCACATATCATAATTTCTAAGTTTAGTCATAACACAAACCTTGAATAATCAATTTAAATAACAACTGCAAACAATGATACGAGCTTAGCTTCTAATAAAATACAACTGAAAGAAGCTGAATTGTACCATTATATTGTAATATTAAGCATCAAAGAAATAACCTTTTGGTTTGGGGACAAGATGAGGACTCCAAATGTATCCATGAGGCACATCAGAAACAGACCCTTGGGAACCACTTAAATATGTGACTGGTCTTAGCTTCAGCTTTTTCTTCCGGATTTCATTTATCATGTCTCGTATTCCAAGCCATATTAATGAGTCAACAATTTGGTATGACAGCTGCGTAATTTACTCAGAATAAGAAAACCAAGTGAAACTAACTAACCAAACTGAGTTATTACTTCAGTATAATATCGTATTAGTAACTGAATGACAACATAGAAAGTTTTTTAGTTATCTCACTCTATATCCAGCATGTTGCTTGACACGGGATAAAGGATGTGGAAATTCACTAGTTGGCCTGCCAAACAACATTCAAATGCTCATTGAACAAGGTAGCATATAAGAATAGAGAAATTTCTGTGGTACACAGAAGAAGTTTAAAATGCTTAGTTTCACACCATAAGCACAATAGGACATATCAGAACTCAAATTAACAAATAAACATGAACATTGAAAGCATTAACAGCCCACAGGCCAAGCAAAACTTACGTCCATGGCATGGTGAAAAATATATGGATCGGTACTTTCAGTGCTTCTGCCACATGTGTATGTCCTGAAAAAAAAGTATACATTCCAGTTAATTAAATCCAAGGCTTCCATTTAGTTGTACCAGAAGCCAGAATATATTCCCATATTTTAATTTCACATATATAATGAAAGTTGAAAGGTTAAGTAACACGGAAAGTAATGAAGCAGATTTAGAGGACTTATTACAATCATCGCCAACAACATCATCAGGATAAGCCAATAGAAAGAGCCTACCATTGAGGACCATTCCAATACAAATTATTCTAATTTTTTATTTTTTTATTAATTTAATACAATAATAGTTACTAATTTCCAAATTTTATAAACTCTTTATTATTATATATAAAACATACATTTCTTACATCTTTGTATACATTTTTTATCACAATTTTATCATTTTTTTTTTATTCAAGAATTTCAATCCCTCTTTTTGTTTTCATTTAACGGAATCTAAATAACATTGGCGTTAGCTGGAATCAGTCTGGAGCCAGTTCATGCATGCTCCATTACCAAACATAATATCTCTAGAACTTTCCCCAGGACAAGGCATTAAGTCTCTTCCTAAACTGCTTTAGATTTTGTACTTCAATGGTGATTACTCCAGTTATAATGTTCTTCAATGTACTTCTTAACCCAATGAGGTGTTCAATAAACATACAAGCAAGCACCATGTACATGAGAATCAATGAAACATGGGCCAGATGGGATAAGGAGGTTCAGTGATCAATTAGTCAAGAAATTCAGTCCTAACAATCTGCAAACATGCAAGAGATGGTCGTATATGTTCTCATTTCACAAACAGTATCCTATAAGTCTGACTGTGAAAGTAGAGGGCATTTGACATTCTGTCCGATCCCATATAACATGGGATAACCAAGAATCTGGAAGCATATCATCACTTTCCCATAGAAAAAGAAGTCAGCTCAGACCAACTAACCAAAATGTGGAATGAAGCAGAACAGGACCACTAGATAAATACAAAAGGTTCAGATCTTTTGGCATTAATGTGTATAATCAATTGGAAAAGATAATCATTAAGGCCAGCATCTGTAAGTATGTAAACTTATCCTATCAATTTCTATAATTTAAATTTTAAAATGTTGCATTTCCAATTTTCCAATTAAAATAGATTTCTTTCTAACTAGAAGGTCCGATAGGTTGTTATGTAAAGATTGTAAAGTTAAATCCGGGGAGAGCTTAACCACTCAGCATAGATTATTGGTCATGGATATATGTCTCACTATGCTGAATAATAGGAAAGGTCAGGTTTTTTGCCCTAGGATAAGGTGATGGTGCTTAAAAGGAAATACTTTGAAAGTTTTTACTGATAATGTGATCAAACAATGAATGTGGAACTTTAAGGGAGACACTAATACAATGTGAAACGAGATGATTGCTTATATTAAGAAAGTTGCTAAAGAGGTTCTAGGTGTATCGAAAGAAAAAAATGTCATTCTCCTAAAGAATCTTGGTAGTGGGATGATGAGGTTCAAACAGCTATTAAAGCTAAAAAAGATAATTTTAAGACATGGCAAAAGACTAAGGCTACAAAGGATCTAAAAAGATATAGATTTACTAGAAATAAAGCCAAAAAGATTGCGGGAAAAATAAAGGCGAAGAAATACGAAGATCTTTATAACAATCCGAGCACAAAGGAAGGAGAAAAAGCTATATATAAAATAGTCAAGATGAGGGAAAGGAAGAGTACAGATTTAGACAATGTTAAATATATTAAAAGTGCAAATGGTAGAGTTCTAGTAAGGGGTGAAGACATTAAAGAGAGATGGAAAGATCTTTTTTTACAGCATACTAAATGAAAACGTCTCAAAAAATAGTATCCCAGATTGCTACATTACCCACCATGATACCATAGGTCATAGGTATATACGCAAAATTAGGATGACTGAAGTGAAAGAAGCTTTAAAAAGGATGAATGTAGACAAAGCACCAGGCCCAGATGAGGTCCTAATAAAAGTTTGGAAGAGCCTACGAATGTATGGAGTATCTTGGCTAACTAAGTTCAATAAAGTTATGAGCTCAAAGAAAATGCCAAATGAATGGAGGAGAAGTATTGTAGTTCCGATCTACAAAAACAAAAATGATATTCAAAGCTGCAATAACTACAGAGGCATAAAACTAATGAGTCATACCATGAAACTGTGGAAGAGAGTTAATGAAACCCACTTGAGAAAATAAACTACCATTACGGAGAACCAGTTTGGTTTTATGCCAGGAAGATCCATTATAGAAGCTATTTACTTGCTTAAGAGACTCATGGAAATATGTAAAGAAAGCAAGAAGGATTTTCATATGGTTTTTACTGATTTAGAAAAAACTTATGATAGAATTCCTAAGGAGTTAATCTGGAAAGTACTAGAGAAGAGAAGCGTTTCAAGCAAATATGTGGACATAGTTAAGGATATGTATTACAATGTGGTGACTAGTGTAAAAACTGTTGGGGATCAAAGTCGTGAATTCCCAATTACAATGGAGTTACATCAAGAATCAGCTTTAAGCCCTTATCTGTTTGCCCTCATTAGAGAGTTAATCTGGCAAGTACTAGAGAAGAAAAGCGTTTCAAGCAAATATGTGGACATAGTTAAGGATATGTATTACAATGTGGTGACCAGTGTAAAAACTGTTGGGGGTCAAGGTCGTGAATTCCCAATTACAATGGGGTTACATCAAGAATCAGCTTTAAACCCTTGTCTGTTTGCCCTCATTATGGATGATCTAACCAAAGACATTTAAGATGAAGTTCCTTGGTGTATGCTTTTTGCTGATGATATTATTTTGGTAGATGAGATAAAAGCAGGGATTAATGCCAAACTGGAGCTATGAAGATCAACTTTGGAATCAAAAGGTTTTAAGATAAATAAAACGAAGACGGAGTATATGTGGTGTGTAAATTTAATCACACAAGGACGAATAAAGAGACGGTAAACATTCATGAGAGAGAGATACAATAAAGTGATCATTTTAAGCATCTAGGTTTAATCATAAACAAAGAAGGAGATATAGACGATGATGTTTCACAGAGGATTAAAATAAAATGGATGAAGTGGAGAACTGCGTCTGGTGTGTTGTGTGATCGGTGTATTCCTTTAAAAATTAAAGGAAAATTCTATAGGACAATCACTCGACTGACTGTGATGTATGATGAAGAATGTTAGGCAGTTAAGAAGCATCATATAAATAAACTTAGTGTAACTGAGACGAGGATGTTAAGATGGATATATGGTAAAACTAGGAAGGATAAGGTAAGGAATGATCGTATTTAAGCTGATTTGGGAATAGCACTGATAAATGATAAACTACGAGAAAATCGTTTGAGATGCTATGGCCATGTTCAACGGAGGCCATTAAATGCTCCCGTATAGAGGAGTGATTTGATTCAGATTGAAGAATCTAAAAGAGACTCTAGGGGAGGGGGTGAAGAATGACATGTATAGCTTAAGCCTTGCTTCAAGTATGACATCGAACAGATCTGATTGGCGGACAAGAATCCATATAGTCGACCCCATTTAGTTGGGATAAGGCTTTGTTATTGTTGTTGTTTTTGTATTGTAAATTACATTTAGCAGACCATAAAATTGGTAAAAACATATTCCATTCAATACAGCACCATTGGCTACAGAATCAAGCATACAGTCCATAGAAAGAGATTACGAGTATGTTGATTCAAAGGAAAGGTTATGTTGATTCATGGAAAGGTCACCATCAGACACTCCCAACTCATCCCCCGCTAATCTCCCTTACGAGTATTGTATCACTGAAACAGAACCTTTAAATTATGAAACATCTTGGCCAACTCTCTTAGACTATGATTCTTCACTGAAACAAAATTTTCAAATTACCCCTTCCCTCTCCTCTGTCTCCCCTGATCAACTACCTTAAGTGTGTGTTGGCTCTTTCTTCATCAGGTATTTTACCTTTTAAGCATCCATAACCAATGTTTTAAGTTTTTCCAGGGGAAAATTGTGACACCTAGAATAAAAATTAAAAAAAAAAAAAACAAATTTTTTCAACTTAGACCCTTGCAAAACCAAATATTTTGCCAGATTTTTCAATTCTGACCGCAGTTTCAAGAACTGGATTACTGATATTATTAAGGTTTGTTCCTTAGATGAGTCGCAGTGCTACCACAGTACATGTGTCTTTTTTTGCACCTTAACTGCCTTTTGAGTCCTTCCAATCGTAGTTTTTTTTTTTTTGGATAAGTAGTCCTTCCAAAAAACTTTGTTATCTTCTACATTTGCTATTTTTTTTTGTCATTGCTTACTTGTAATTTTATAATTTATATGGATATATTATGTTACTAACTGTTTTATACATTACTGCCGTTCTAATATTTATCATACATTTCTTTAAAAATTTTCATTACTTCCAAGCGTTCTAATATTTATCATACATTACTTTAAAAGTTTCACCTCACTTCAGTCATGCAGGTTCTTGCCTTAAGCCTCAGCCTCTTGGAGGCCTGGGTGCCTCAAGGGTGTCTCTCACTGTAACACATATATGCCATAAACAATTGATAATGTTACAATCTGGCCAAACAGGCCCTTATTGATATCGCTGGGCGGTAGTCACCGCCAGCGATATCGACCTTAGATTGTTTCCTACTTTGGGTTGCTGATTTGTTTCCATTATGTTTATGGTCTTTCTCTTTTAGTCTTCTCTTATTATAGAGACTTTCTTGTAATAGATGTTATTCATTCTCTATAAATATAAGTGATACAGAGGAGAGTTTTTTTCGATTTTGGTTGTAGCATACTGCTGCTATCAAAATCTTTTTCTCTCCTTCTCTTCTCCTTCTCTTCGATCTTCTTCTCTCTTTTTCTGGTTTGTGATCTTGCTGGTTATCTTTTTGTGGATGTGTTACAGATAACATGTCTCAATGGGTTAGCTAAATTAATAACATTTCTCTAAATCTCAAATTCATAAGTTAAGCCAAGCATCCATTAACAATTGGCAGAGTATTTACCAACATGCAAGAAGATGCGTTCAGTTGTACCATCCCTTCATTGGTTTTTCTTGTTCTTTTCTCTTTCCCCTATATCAATTTTCCCTAATCAAAGAGCTCAAATTCCTTTTCAAGCAGGCAAGCCAGGGCAAAAGATCTCCCAAAAATTCACTGTACCCCCAATTTTTATTAAAGAACTTATTGAGAAAGTCAAAGTAAAATAACATATTCATAGCCCTTTCCGCTAAAACATTAGCAAAATGTTGGTGATAGTGACACCTTGTCAACGTAATGCGATATTTTCAATCAGGGCATAGAGAAGCTGAACTTGAACTGAAGCAAGCCAATAGAAGCTCCAAAAACTGTAACTTAAAGTTTATCCGGATCCTGAGCTTGATCTGAGATTCACAAGTTAAAGTAAAGTCGATAAAGATTGGACCATGTCTGCTAATTGACACCCCTCACCAGAATAAAGTAAAAATACTCTACAAGGGAGCGGGTTTCCTGGAATGGCATGTCCATTATGGAAACCATGGACAGCTCAAATATCTGCATCATGGATAGATAGACCCCAAGGTCTCCTGCTCACATGTCAAGTTTAATCCCAAATGGTATTATCCAATTGACAAAATAAAGCTTTGAGAATTCAATTGAAATATTAAAAAGCATGGACAACTGAAAATACAAGAGGAACATGCCATAGGAGGGTATACAATAAGTTTTGAAGGCCATTTCCTAAATATTCAATTATTGGATTTACATTACCCTTCCATGTGGCACAACCAGGTATGCAACCAAGTAAGATATATATTAAGAGGTTCCCTCTTGACTGTGCAATATAGAGAAACTTTTTCCCACTAGCCATAGTCCACAGTCCACACTGTCAACTAGTAGTCCAAGCCGACCAGATTATTTTCCAATAAAGTATAAAAAAATAAATAAGAAAGAACTAAATTGATTAAATAATTTGATTTTATCTGATACAGTAGACTTACATAACCAGAAAATATAATATAACATGCTGACAGTCCTGATGATCCAATATATATTGTTAAAATCCCAAAAACAATTCAAATATATCATCTTTATTCCTGAGCTTTTTAAACTAACTGAGAATTGCAAAGATGATGGGGTGATGCTTATCACTAGACACTAGAAATATTCATGAACAAAAGTTCTTACAGGAGCATGTACAGAAGAAATTTATCAGAAATAGGAAAATTTGTGATTGAACCTAACCGTATGCTGGTGGATTGGCAATTATGGCTTCTGCTCTAAAAGGAATACCAGTATCAATATCAGGATCCTTGCATGCTGAAAGTAGAGATGAAATGATTTCTTTTATTTGCTTGCGCTGAGTAGGTATTTCAGAAGGTTCAGATGGCAAGAAGCCCTTATTCTTGACCATATCTGCACAAAAGTGAACTAATTACCAGAAAGGAATGGCACAGTATCCAGTGCATCAGCCACAAGAAATTAACGAAATCAAAATTTACTGATATAGTAGCCATATCCTATACCAATAGAAATCAATTACCAGAAGAGAACTGCTTCAACATTTAACATAAGCGATTTCAACATCAAAGGGACAGCAAATAAAGAAAATGGAAATGGAGAGGAAAAGAAAAACAATCCTAATTTGCCCATGTAACAAAATAGAAAATACGAAAATATGGAGAAAATCGATGTGTCTTGTTCCTCTCCTTGTAGCTTGTATTTATAGAAAATAGAAAACAATTATCAGATAAGATCTATGACTTTACAAGTCAGAGTCCTAATCACAAACTAACGACAAAGAAAACTCAAAATAGGAAAATGCAACTAACAAGCCTAATTGGTAAAAGAAACTAATAAAGCAAACAAATAAACTAATTAGGAGTCCAAGTTTTAGAAACCAGCATTAATTACTTTAACTAAGTCAGACAGTGTACAATTACAATTTTATTATGCTAACACCCCCCTAAAGCTGGAACATGGCATAATGTGAGAGCTTCAGCTTGAAACAATGTAGCAGTAAAAACAGCAGTTGTAGTAGTAGGAACAGTAGCAATAGTAGTAACAACAGTAATAATAGCAGTACTGTATAGGTCACTGTGAAACAAGTAGTAGTAATAACACAATATAGGTCACTATAAACCAAATAATAGTAGTAAGCAGTATAGTATAGGTCATTGTGAATCAAATAGTAGTAGCAGCACAGTATAGGTCACTGTGAACCAAGTAGTAGTAGCAGCACAGTATAGGTCACTGTGAACCAAGTAGTAGCAGCAGCAACATTAGCAGGAGCAGCAATAGTGGTGGCTGCACACCTAATGGAGAACCTTAAATGACACTCAAAATGGCAACACAAGGGATTGCCCTATACCATGTAACAAAATTGCAAAATAAGAGATGCAAAGAATTGATGTGTCTTGCTCCTCTCCTGGTAACTTGTATTTATAAAAAATAGAGAACAACTATTAGATAGGATCTAGGACTCTACAAATCAGAGTCCTAGTCATAAACCAAAAAAACAAAGTAAACTCAAAATAGAAAAAGAAAACTAACAAGCCTAATTGGTAAAGGAAACTAATAAACTAATTAGGAGCCCATATACTAATAGGAGTCTAAGTCTTAGAAACTAACATTAACTACTTTGACTAAGTCAAAGGAGGTACGATTACAAATTTATTATGCTAACAATCTACAATCACTGAAAGTATAAGACGTATGAAGCAAAGAAGAAACGTATTAAAGCTTCTGCAGGACAATGATAACATGGTCATTGTCTTGATAAATTGAGTTCAAATGAAACAAACTTAAAAAAAAAGAGTGGAGAAAAAATTTTGAAGCAAAGTGAACAGAAGAAAGTCCCGCAGCCTGAGAAATTACTTAAAAGGGAACAAGCACCCAATAGGCATGATTCTCCAATGGTAACAACTATTCAGGTTATAACTAGGAAGTATCAGTAGTTAATGCTCTGGGAACTTACTATGGTTTTTATCTGAAAGGTATTTCAAAGAGAGAGAGAGAGAGAAAGAGAGAGAGAGAGAGAAAAACATGCATATCAACCATTGTCAACCCTAAAACTTTTTATTTCAATTCAACCATATAGTTTTCCATTTGAAAAAACATTTTCTGACAAGTTGTAAATATTACAAAAGCAAAACAAACAATCCTATGGACCAATGGACTGCCTGAAAGTAATACAATCCCACCGCATAAAAGACCAATAAACAAAGGGATAGTTCCCAATCATTGCCACACATACATTTTGATTTTAGTTCTTATAAGAATTGACATGGACAACTGGAAATAAGTGCATCACAAGTGGAAAAGTGGACTATAATAGGAAGTTCTCTACAATCATAAACAACTCAAAAATTAAGCACTTAATACATATGAAAAAAGATGAGAGATCTACATTGCCAAATCCAAGAGGCTACTGGTTTATACTCAAGAAGAAACGTGTAGATCACTTACAACCAGCAAGAACTACCGGATCCCCTCCTAAAGGATAGAACTCCAACCCAGAGGTCAGGACAAATTCTTTGAAATTTGCGTGAGTTGCCAATCTAACACGATGCCCGTAGTCCTGCGTGCAAATATGAGTGTCACTCAAGTAGGGGCAAAGGAATCTTTTCAGTGATATGTCAAGTAGTTCAGGAGGGGAAAATATATTAACAGTGAAAGTCAAATAAACAAAACTTAGCAAGAAAAGAACAACTTCCCGCAAAGACTAGGAGAATACGTGATGCAGTATTAGCCCAGCAGACAGTGGGTCAGTGGGGTAGGGCCAGCCAGTAGCAGCCCATTCCAGCCAGCACAGATCATGTAACACTGTTTATGGGGTACTGTTCATGTGGGCCCCACAGGGGCCTCTCCTATTAGCTTCCGTAAATTGTCTTTCCCTCCAAGAAGCTTCTAATTGATTGTGTCACAAGCAAAGGCAGCAGATTTAGTTTCTATTTTTAAGTTTGTCTTGTGTCACAAGTTCTATTAGTTTCCATTTTCTATGGTTCCTATTTTTCAGTATGAAAGGTTCTTGTAAGCAAAAGAAATATTATAAAGTTTCTATTTTCAGCTTGTCTTGTATCACAAGTTTTATTAGTTTCCATTTTCTATAATTTCTATTTTCAGTATAGTAAGTTCTTGTAAGCTAAAGAAATTTTAAAAAGTTTCTATTAGCTAGTTTCTATTTTGAACATTAGGGTAATAGAGAGTTTCTATTTTCTTAGTTGCTATTAATTTCAGTTTCCATATTGTGTTGCAGCCCAAATATTTGGTACTATTCACAAGTACCGTTCGCCTTGTCTTAGAGGTCTATAAAGTATTTTGTAATGGAGCTTTGCTCCTTGGATTTGAATTAATGAAAGAGCTTGAGTTTTTACCTTGTGCTGTGAGAGACAGTTGGAGTGAGACCTCCAATGATGAGAGACTGCTTAGGCCTAAAGGTGGGATGCCTTAGGTCATATCCCCTACCCTCTTCCACGGTCCACCCTTCTATCTTTCCATTAATTTTCCCTTTCTTGGTTAAATGCAAAAATTAAAAAAAAATTAAAAGAGAGAGAGAGAGAGAACTGCAGCTGATGAAACACTGTTCATGAGGTATATCATTGCTGAAACTTCTTGCTGCTATATCTCCTAAGCTACCCATCAGACGAACCTCAAATTCTGGTATGATCTTCCCCTCATGAAACTGTTAACTCGATATCAATTTGATCATCATCCAGCGGCTGATTTGTTAGATCTTGAGAGTTACTAATTTCTGATTCCAAGTTTCTAATTTGGGAGTCAGTCCAAATCTCTCTATCTAACCACCAGAATATGCTGAGGTTTTGAAGAGTTGTTTCCACCTAGGAGACCTACCTTTGATCATAGTTTCAGCCCCATCCAACTAGTGGTTTGACCAATATAAGCAAGGAAAGTTTTCTGATACTTAAATACCCTGCAGCCGGGGCATGAATGCATTACTTGGTTACTGTTTTGCTTGTTGATTTGTGAGATGCATAGTTGTCAAGGCACCAAGGCGTTGGAGGCCTGGCTGGGCGCCTATGCAACCAAGACGCCTGATTTCCAAAGCGTCACAATGGCGCCTAGGCAACGCCTTAACAACTACGGTGAGATGTGCGTTGTTGTACCTATTGGTTAAGTTAGTGAATCGATCCTACAGTGGGACCGTGGGTCTGATTCCTAATTTGTTGAGTTGGAACTGGTCCTACATTAAATTAGGCCCCGCAGTATGACAACCCACAAGGCGTACAAAGGCACCAACCTAGCACCGTCCAAGCAACAATCTTATTGCACCCATTGACATCTTTGGGAAGCCCTTTAGAACTATTCATATGAAAGCATCAACCTGGCAGAAAATTATACTAGATTAACTTTAGACAAGAAATTTATCCATTCCATGTGCCTCCAACTAACATATTACAACCAGGGTACAATTGCAATCGGCATGGCAGTACAGCCTCAACAAATTATAGCACACCACACAACCTAAACCTTCATTATATAATACTTGCCCTTTTTACGAAGCTACAACACAAGAGGCTGAATATCCAAATCAGACACCCGTACAACACA
Organism: Protea cynaroides; assembly: GCA_028583415.1. Lineage (NCBI taxonomy): Eukaryota > Viridiplantae > Streptophyta > Magnoliopsida > Proteales > Proteaceae > Protea > Protea cynaroides. The sequence goes on from CM053275.1 coordinate 17,990,627, forward strand.
TTCAAAGCATCAAAGAGACCAATTATATAACATGCTTAACCCTTGCCTTGTATGATAAAGCTCTACCCATTTCATGAAATATACCATCCAAATGAAGAAACAAAAAAATAAAACTACGGAAAAGCTCATAAAAATGAGAATAGGTCCACAACCTGCAACCGTTTACCAATAGCAACAAATGGCTGCACATCACCCCGCGTACCAACAATGAGCATTACTATTTGAAGTGGTGGAAAACAATGAAGGTCTGTTGGCTCCAGAGGTTCTTCGTCAACAGCTTCATGATGAAAATATTCAGCTGCAACATCAGCTTTTGGGGATTTTACATCCACAGGAACATCAAATTCTACAGTTCCATCATCATTCACGGTAGCTATTTGATTCAACAACTTGAGCTGCAAATTTAAAGGCTTAGTAAGAAGCCCAGTTACATGGGAATCACAAGATTAGTTTTACTGTTAAAAAGACAATCAGTGAATCAGGTGTCTAGATAAGTGGATGGGGAAAATATAAACAGAATGCTGACTCACATCAATTGCAAGTTAGCAAACACAAATAACAGCATCCTCAATTCACTAAACATTAATAAGTAACATCAGAAACAACTAATAGAAGTAAGGAACATCAAGAGCCATTACAGAGCATATGGTGTAGTGACTAGTGTAAATATGTAGACATAAATAAAGAGATATGTACAATGGTGTAGTGATTAGTGTAAGAATTGTGCGGAGCAGAGTAATGAATTCTCAATTACAAATTGATTACATTAAGGATCAGCCCTAAGCTCGTATTTGTTTGCGTTAATCATAAATGAGCTGACTAGAGACATTCGAGATCGGATTCCTTAGCGTGTGCCTTCGCAAAGATTATTGTTTTGGTGGAAGAAGCAAAACCAAAGTTAAATGCCAAGTTGAAATTATGAAAAGCAATCTTGGAATCAAAAGGTTTTAAGATAAGTAGAACAAAAACAGAGTATATGGTGACTAACTTTAATAACAATAGGACTGAAAGTGGGTAAAAGTTAATGATAGGGATTTATCTCATGGTGAAAATTTTAGATACCTAGGTTCAATCATTAATAAAGAAGGAGAAATCATTGTTCTAAATCTCGGCAAGATCTCGGAAATCTTGACCTCCTCGAGATCTCAAAATCTCAGAAATCTCAAGAATACTCAAACTTTATATGGTCAAAAATTGTAGTGTCTCGGTGAGATTTTTCGAGATCTCAAAAATCTGGGAAATCTCAGACCTCACCGAGGCGGGGTTGAGATCCAAGATTTAAAACCTTGGGAAAAAAAAAAAAGATGATGATGTTGCAAATAAGGGGATGAAGTAAAGGGGTGCGTCCAGAGTGTTGTGTGGTCAGCGTATTCCTTTAAAACTCAAATAGTGCAAAGCATATCAAGAAAGAAAAACAAAGACTGCCAGAAGAAAAAACAGCCTGACCAACATACCACTAAAGGAAAATTTTATAGGATAGTTATATAATCAACAATGATATATGGAGCTAAATATTGAGCAGTGAAAAAAACAAACTTAGTGTAGCTAAAATGAGGATGTTGAGATGGATGAGTGGTAAAACTAGAAAAAGACAAAATAAGGAATGGACAAATTAAAGCTAATTTAGGAGTAGCTTTGATACATGATAAGTTGCGGGAAAATCATTTGAGGTGGCTTGGACACGTGCAACAGAGGCCTGTGAATGCTCCAGTATGGAAGAGTGATTTAATTCAGATTCAAGGAGATACAAGAGCTAGGTGTAGGCCTAAAATGACTCTAGGAGAAGCAGTGAGGAAAGACATGCATAGCGTAGGACTACTAACAAGTGTGACTTTTAATAGAGTTAATTGGAAAAAAGATCCATGTAGCCGACCCCATTTAGTTGAGATAAAACTGAATTGAGTTGAGTTGAGTTTTTAAACATCAAGATAACAACGAAATTAAATTGTCAAACACTTGATGGAGAACAGGCTAATGATAATTTAATTACATGGGTTACAGTTGCACCAAACCATAAGATGTTATCCACCATCTAGCCACCCAATGAACCATTTAGTAAGACCATCAAGAGGTAGGGCAGAACTCTATAAGAGTTTATAGACAATAATGAACCCAAAACCACATGATTGAATAGGGAGAAAAAAAAAAAAAAGGAAAAGACACAGAGAGGTTTTTTTTCTCTTTTTCTTTCCCTTCTTCTTTTCTTTTTCATTTTCCTTCGATGAGGTAACTAAATAGAAAAGAAGAAGTAGCAGAAGAAAATTCTAAAATACTTGCAAAACCTAAGCATCCAAACATGGAACAAGTCAAAAGCATTGGAACCTCAAATTTAAAAGCACTAGACACTTGTGCCAATGTATGTGTAATGGAAAAACTATAGCATTTTCAAGAGCAAATCTGAAGGGAATGCAAGCACAATTTAATTCAAAATTTTCGTTATTTAATAATAGTTAAATCTTCTGGTTGTGAAATTCATAATATCCAAAAGGTTTGTTTTCTATTTAGAAATAATTTTATAATTGTAAAATGGCCATTGTCAAAGAATATGGTACAAAGAAGGAGGAACGAAATGTAAATAAAAGAATTAAATTTTCTCTCTTTGATAAAATTTGTGGTACTTGATAAAAAAAAGTGATGCTAAGAAAATAAGTTGGACTTAGTCATTAATTAAAGGAAATAAAGAAAATTTTTTATTAATAAACTAATGACCTTGATGTCATTTTCCATACTATGAGAACAAAAAGAACAAATAGAGGGAAGAACGAATGGAAGAATGGTTTGGAACTAATCCCCATAATTTTTTTTTTTTTTTTTTTTTTGGGGGGGGGGGGGGGGGGTAAGTTCCCAACTAACCAGGGAATTTAGATAAATATGGAGGCAAGACCATGACATTTCAAGCCATAGCTCTACTTTAGTCTTGCTTACAATTTTTTAATTAGTAAGAGGTATTTAGGTCAAAGAGAGGTTGTTTTATAAGAGGGTACAACTATAATTTCCTTCTTTTGTTGTGCCTATTACAAGTCAAGTATTTCTCACTCAAAAGATACTTAAATTGTTAACAACAACTAATAGGACTGAATGCTTGGATGGTCCCTAAAGACCATCCAAGCCTTTATTTATAATAAAAAAGAGAGAAAAAAAAGGACTATAATGCCCCCCTAGTGACCGACTCTGCTAATAGAGAGTCAGTTCCATGGTAAAAGGTCAAAACTACCCCTACGGGCTTACATATTTCAACACTCCCCCTCTAGTTAGAACATATACGTCACACATGCCCAACTTGGCCAAATTATGATGAAAAAGTTTACCACACGAACCCTTAGTGAAAACATCAGCTAGCTGGTTTGTCTTCACAAAAGGCATACAAATCAATCCACTCTCGAGTTTCTCCTTGATGACATATCGGTCAATCTCAACATGCTAAGTACGAACATGTTGTATTTGGTTATGAGTGATGCTAATTGCAGCTTTATTATCACATTACAACATCATTAGAAGACGAACATGAACACCAAGGCCTTCTAGTAAATTTATGGGCCAAAGTAACTCAAAAATCCCTTAAGCCATAGAACGAAATTCTGCTTCAGCACTGGACCTTGCCACAACATTCAGCTTCTTCTATGCCATGTGACAAGATTACCACTAACATAAGCACCATAGTCAGAAACAGACTTCCTACTAGGAGATCCACCCTATTAGCATCTTTGTATGCTTCAATCCATATGAGAAGAGTAGAGATCCTGCATAGACTGACTTACTAAACTCATAGCAAAGGCAATGTCTGGTCATGTGTGTGCGAGGTATATCAACTTTCCCACAAGCCACTGGCAACGACACTTATCAACTGGTTCACTATCTTTGTCCTTGAGTCAAGTATTAGCTTCCAAAGAAGTGTCAGAAGGATGGAAGCCCAATAAACCAGTCTCAGATAAAATATCAAGGACGTACTTTCTTTGAGAGAGAAAGACGCCCTTTGAGGATCGAACAACTTCAATTCCTAGAAAATACCTCAATTAACTGAAACCCTTTATTTCAAATTCATCACGACCAAGGAAACTGTTCAGACGAGAGATTTCATCACCAACATTTCCAGTGACTACTATATCATCAACATAGACTATGAAAAGAGCAACTTTTTAACCAAATCGCTTAATAAACAAGGTATAGTCAAGATGACTCTGCTTATACCCTACTGAAATCATAACCTTGTGAAACCCGCCAAACCACACTCGAGGAGACTGCTTCAACTCATATAATGCACGCTTCAATTTGCAAACTTTGCCACAAATTTTATCAAAAGAAAGACCTAGAGGAATGTCTATATATACTTCTTCATCAAGTTCTCCATGCAGAAACGCATTCTTGACATCAATTTGTTGGAGATCCCAACCCAGATTAACAATACATGATAATAGAACCATGGTTTAAAATCTCACCGAGGCGAGATCTTGGTGTTCTCGGTGTTCTCGGTGTTCTCGGTGAACACCGAAACGAGAACCATGGCGATAATGGTTCTCGGTCTCAATGCAAGTTCTCACCGAGATCTCGGCGAAACCGAGATCTTTGTGTTATCGGTAGTTTATCGGCGAAATTTCGGGATATTTTGTGTTATCAGTAGTTTCTCGGCAACTTCTCGCCAGAGATCTCGGGACATTTTGTGTTATCGAATGCTACATGCAGGAGCAAAACCAAGTTGCTTTTACACTATCTCGACGAGATCTCAGTTTTCCAAGAGGCCGAGACGCCTTCGAGAACCGAGATTTTAAACCTTGAATATAACTCAAAAAGTATTCAATTTAGCAACCGAAACAAATGTCTCTTGGTAATCAATCCCATATGTCTAGGTAAAGCCCTTAGCCACAAGCCTTGCTTTGCATCCATCCACTGTTCCATCAATTTTCTATTAGACCACCAACACCTATTTGCAGCCAACAGGTCACTTTCATGGAGGAAGAACAACAAGTTCCACGTATCATTCTTTTTCAGAGCTTTCATCTCTTCCATCATAGCTGCTTCTGCACAAGTTTATATAACAGAGGAAAGGGAAGATACGAAAGCACGATAGGTAATAGAGAGTCATAAGAAACACATGAGATATGGGGTGCTAAGTACAAGTTATAGTACTTTTACAGACATTATAAGTAACTAAAGGAGAAGAGAAGAACTTACCAGATGGGGTAGGAGGCCCTGGCTCCAAAGATGGCGACGGGATGATCGAAGATGCAGTAGTGGTAGTGGTCTCAACTTGTTTTTTCTTCCAAGTCCCCCGATAAAATTGAAGAGTTAACTCATCCGGGTTCTCCTGCGGTTCGTCCTAGACCAGAACTGGTGTTTATGGGTCTATCTGAACTGGAGTTAATGACTCTGTCAAAACTGGTGATACTGGTGTATGTTGCTCCCCTTAACTCCTTGAGCTAGAATCAGGTGCATCTCCGGAGCTGGAATCGGCTGGGTATTTTTAGGTAGAGTCGGAACATAAAGAACTCAAGAACAGAGAATATCAACCAAGGAGCTAGACGCCAAAGTGCAAGTGGGCACATGGTTGATGAGATAGGCAACGGCGAATAAGATGTTATTCAATACTAAGACGGAACATGGAGGGCAAATATGAGAGCATGGGCCACCTCCAGGAGATGGCGGTTCTTCCATTCGGCCATCCATTGGGCCGGGGTGTCAACACAGCTACTCCAATGGAGGATCCCAGAATATGCCAAATAAGTCTGAAACTGTTCCTCAAGATACTTGCGGACATTGTCGCTTTGTAAAATTTTGAGGGTGACATTAAATTGAGTTCAGACCATATTATGGAAGAGCTGAAAAACTCACTTTTATGTAGCAGTCAATAAACGTAACAAACCAACGATGACTAGAAATAGAGGCATGACGAGCAAGTTCCTATACATCAAAATGGACCAAATGGAAAAGAGATGCACTTCTCGTATTTAAAACGAGTTGTTTGGCTAAAAGACAAGCCTCACAAAAAAAAAACTCATCCTTATTACATTGTTTGACTAAATGAGGAAAACATGAAATAAAATCCCAAGGGGAGGATGTCCTAAACAAAGAATGCCAGATCTAAGGAAGCCAAGTGTAGTTGATGAACTAGTGAAGGTCACACCGGTGGAGGAGAACCATCGCCAAGCAATATGTACGTTACCACATCCAATCATCTTCCATGTCACCGGATCCTGAAAAACACAATGGGTTGGAAAAAATGTGACTTTACAATTTAAATCCCTAACAAGGCTACTAATGGAAACTAGATTTCAAATAAAGTTAAGGATATGTAAATCATCTTCCCTGTCACTGGATCTTGAAAAACACAATGGGTTGAAAAAAATGTGACTTTACAGTTTAAATCCCTAATAAGGCTACTAATGGAAACTAGAATTATAGTAAAGTTAGAGATATGTAAAATAGAAGTTAATTTAATAGAATGGGAACAGCAACTGGAACCCTTTTCAAAGACAAAGAAGAGAGCCCCATCAGCAACTCAAGCTTTGTCTTTCCCTGAGGATAAAGAGTACTGATGAAATAGGCTGGATCCAATCATGTGATCAATGGCACCCGAGTCAATGATCCAGGGGCTAGAGACTACCGATGCACAATGACCACCTAAAAGAATACATGAATAGGCAAAGTTGGAACCTGAGGGACCAGAAAACAGAGGCAAATGCAGTGGAAGAAACCTGGAAAAGCCAACAGAATGCTTGTAGCTCGTCCAAAACGAGACTAGCGTCGGAACTGGTTAGTGGGGTCAATCGTCTCAGTGTGATTGGCCTTGTTCTTGAAGTAAACGTGACCACATTTGATTTCAAAATCAGCTGGTTTCCCATGAAATTTCCAACAAGTAGTTAGTGTGCCAAGGTTTGCCGCAATGTTCACACTAAATTACCTCTTTGGTACTGTCGTCCGAGTGTGAAGGTTCGTCAGTAGTAGGAATGGAACGGGAGACACTCTACAAAGCCGAACAATCAATAATAGGAGACTTAAGCATGGCACTGCTTTCCTTAGTATATACCAAAGCATAAGACTGCTCCAAAATGGGAAAAGGAAATCTGCTGTGAACTTGAACACAAATCTGATCGTATTCAACATTCAGTCCAGCTACAAAATCATAGACCCATATCTCATCAACATGTTTTTTGTAGGGCGCAATATCGGTTGCACAAGTAAATGGTAATTAGCATAATGATTGAGTTCTTGTATAGACTTCGAAGTTTAGTATAGTACAAAGAGATAGACATTCAATCTAAGTGGTTTCATGAAGTTTCTTAAGTAATTCATAAACCTAAGCCTCATTCCCTAACTGACCATAACTTTTCTTGGCAGCCGTTCAAGTCCAAATCTAAGTGGCAGAATCCAACAGGAGATACCCTCTGGCAATATTTGGTAACATGGAGTTGAGGAGAAAGGACATAACTAAGGAATCATTAGAGAGCCATCGATCCTAAGTACTACCAACAGTAGAGAGCTTCTCAATTGTACCAGTAAGATGACCTGTAAAGTCACGACCAGCAATGGTCAAATATGTTGATCGAGACCAGATCAGATAATTAATACCATCCAACTTGATAAAAATAGCAGCGAACAGTTAGTACTCGTGACAATTTTGCCCATCAGAACCGGAAAAGGCAGTAGTAACATCTGACATCTTAGCAAATCAAGTTGATATAATGATATCAATGTGACAGGGTTTCCCGCGAAGAAAGCCGGAATGATAGCATTGGGAGGAAATTGCAATTTGCTGATGAGATACTGGCTCAAGCTCTACGGTAGAAAAGATGGTTGCCGCTGAAATCCTGGATTGATTCTGGCCTGGTAGGAGGAAGATCAATCTCACAGGTTATTCAGAGAAAAACTGAGAAGTAATATCCATGTGTGATATCGCTGGGAGAAAAAATTGAATTGATATCGCAAGATCGATATCGCTGATAGGATTGAATCTGGTTGGGCTGCTCTGATTCAATGTTGCCCAATAAGAGTGAGGATCGATTATTTGATCAATGAATAGAAAGTGATGCTGATCAGAGAAAGCCAAAATCAATCTCACAGATTTTTGGAAGAAAACCCGAAAGGATGTAAAAATTGCATAGATCAATTTCAGGGATCTGATTTCAATTCCTTGTAATAACAGGTGCTGCCAATAATTTTCGAAACCTGGATCATTAATAGGGGAAGATTCGACCTTCAATAGGAAGGAGTAACTCGATTTGCAAAGAGGAAAGAACCAGACGCAGAGGTGGAGAGAAACCAGCAAGCTTCAATAAATCATGCCTGTAGCAAGGTGAACATAGAGGGCAGCACTAGATCCAGAAGAGATCACCTCATTAATGCTTCCCTATAGGAGAAAAGGGGAACCGAGAGTGGGGGTGACGTGTACCAAGAAAGGAGAGCGAGGGCTGGCGAAGGTGGTTTAGTGCAAGGAAGGAAAAATCGTGGAAGAGGGAAAAAAAAAATTTCAGTAAACTTAGATCAGAAACACTGCATCGATACCATGTTAACAACAAAGAGTGAGACTCAATGCTTGGATGGTGTGCAGCCTTTATTTATAATAAGAAAGGAATAAGAAGAAAGAGTTATAAAAGAACTAAAATTAATGCCAACCCATGACCGACTCCTAATAGGAGTAGATTACATGGGATGGATCAGATCACTATCCCTTTACGAGCCACGTATCATAACATTGTGCTCTACCTATGCCTCCAAAGCCATAACTTCTGTGAAAGGCCTAAAAATTCAGCTAAATAACAGCTCAACTCTTCACTTGAGAATCATATACGAACCATAAACCATAATTTGTGACATTTATTGGATGGATTATCCATCCAAAGTAACATTGATAACAGTCAGGAAGAACATACCTTCTTCTGGGCTGATATTTTGTCATCAAATATTATTTTCGCCTCTTCACGAAGAATATTAGGTTTTTTACGCCTCTCAGTTTTTGATCGTTCCAACTTAAGATGACTTGGAGTTCTCTCTAATTTTTCAGCATTTGACATTCCCCCAGGCAAAGTGTTCACTCTAGGCAAGCTCCTGTCAACAGATCCTGGAAAAGACAGATTCAGAAACAGCATGGACCACAGACTCATGAATACAGTTATCTAAAGTTTAACAATCCAACCATACCAATAAAGCAACCTTTTAATGTCATCTTACTTGAATTTATTAACCATGAACAATAAAATACACACACAAAAAGAAACCATCAAAAGCAAAGTGGATATTAAATAGTGTACAAGCAGAACAGATAACAATGCAATCTGAAAAATATTTGTTGCCTTTTTACGGAATACTAATAACTGAACATGATTCATCAAGTGTTCTGTAACATCTCTGCATCAATGCATTGCGCCAGTCTAGCTGACTCTACTGAGTTGGTAGAGTAACTGCAGACAATAAGTTCCTTCATCCCTATCTATGTAGAAGGATTCAGCAGAGAGAACAAATTATGACTAGGTAATCACTACTTTCTATAATCGAAAAAACCTTCGTTTAGGAGACATCATGGCACAGAAAGAGCAAATGACAGCATCAAACCATTGATTCTTAAGTCTCAAAATTGTCAACAAATGTTCTGTTGAATAAATCAGACATATCACGATAGTACCAGATAAATAAATAAATTATCTGGTAATTACATTAGTTAGAGAATGAAATTATGCCCACCTGAAGAGTCGCTAACTCTGTTAGCACTGGAACTCCCGTCGAACTCCCGTCGTCCAAAGTCAGTATGACTGCGACCTCCATCAACAACCACAACCACCTCCTCGCCACCCAGTGAAACAGAGACCTCATCGTCACAATCGGAAGAACTTTGACCATGACCGTTCTCTCGAGAATCCGCCATCATCACTGGCAGTAATCTCCTAAACTGAGAGAAAATAATAGATTCTCTTCGTCTTGATCAAGGAATTCCAAACCCTAAACTAAATTTTTAAAAAGTTGGAAGAAAAAAAAAAAAAGGAAAAGTAGTATAGTGTCGAGGAGTTTGCATATGCTCCCACGTGGCCAACCATAGGGATTGGAGAGGCTTGCAAGGAAACCAAATTGAGTTGTGGCGGAGAGTTCAAAAGAAAGCTGACTCGTTTCGTATGCTTTTGTCAGTCAAATTCGATGATATAAAGATCAAAGAAAAAGTAGAGAGCAGAAGAAAGTCTGCAACTGCAACTACAAACACCAGTGAGATTGGAAACGACGATCTCGGTCCTAATTCAATGGTTATTACATGAAATGAAAGGATGGAGTGGAGGCCGTTCACCTTCGCCCAAGCGATATCCAGACTCTTCTCCCCATTATTAAATATGTTATTTATGTAACAGAGAGAAGATACCGCTTGTCCACTTCCTTGCTTGTGCCGGCGGTTGGCTGTCGCCTGTCAGAGAAAGAGAGGCTTCATTAAAACCCTTCCGTTGAAGGAAAGATTTGGGACCCACGCCAAAGCCACCTAAGGTAGAGATTTTTTTAATTATTTTCTTTAATGTGGCCCCCACTTGTTGTTTACAAATTGATGCTGATGATTAGATTATTCATGTCTGGATTATGTATGTATACGGCCGGTCAGCGGTCTCTGGTCAAGAGTATCGAGATGGACCTCTGATTTGATCTGAACCGCTCTGCTTATCCGATCTTCGGCAAAACGATGCCAACCTGTTTGGAACTTCCGATAAATGCGCTGGTTTCATGTTCTCAGGACCTGTCGTCCGCTGGGTTTTTTTTTTTTTTTTTTTTTTAATGTGTGTGTACTTTTATTATTCAATTTTATTCAGGGTATTTTATCCATGACGTATGAAATCATTTAACAATCTGTAGCATCCATTTTTATATTTTTCTTAAATTGATTAGTACATTTCACTTAGAGTTGGAGACTGCATAATAAAATAATAATATATGGAGTATTTTTTTTTTTTAAATACATGGAGTAATGATACACATGCAATATATATATATATATATATATATATATATATATATATATATAGAGAGAGAGAGAGGATGCATATTCGTTTTGTATAATTGACCGTCAAAATGAACACATCATCTATCCGCATCACAAAATATAACCTTGTGACATTCGGAAAAACAATAAACCTTTGTGACACAATGATTGATGAGAGATTTTTTCAAAGGAAATGGGAGTACAAAAAATGAGCCAAATTTTTTTTCTAAGCCTCAATGGGGAGAGTGTTAGCTTTTGTTAAGGTATATTCTTGGGGGGTTTTGCATGGAACGTTAAGGGAATTCATTGAGGTTCAGATTGGTTGCAAGGGAAATTAAAAGTGAAGGGAACTAAATTTTTTTTAACTTAAAAAGGAAACTAGTATAGGTGTAATACAACATAAATGTATAAACTATTTAAATTTCTAATCATAAATGATAATGATGCTTATTAAATGGAAATTTTATTTTACTTTTCAAATGTAATAGATTTGGATGCAAAGTGAAATGTAAGTTAATAACTAAATATAGAATGATTGGAATTAGTTATATACTCATTTGATAGCATGTCCTATAATGATTATGAAAGTTACCTTTCTAAGTAAAAAATTTCACTTCCGTTCTTTTTAATTTCCCTTGCAACCAATCAGAGTCGGAGTGGATAAATGGCCAATAAGTTACCTTACCGATGACAAGGCCTTTGGGGCAAATGAGTGAGCAACTATGTTAGCTCCCCTTGGAACAAAACAAAAATTACACATTTCACAAAAATAATGAAGTTGAAGCACATCTTCTATTATTGGTTGACTCTCCAAGTTGCTGAGAGCGTTTGGATTCTAGAGGCATCTGATAATGTTGTTGCAATCCGATTCAATTTGGATCCTGGTAAAATCCCTCCTCGAGGGCAAACTTCAAGGCAGCCCTAATAGCCATCGCTTCACCCATTTTGGTTGAGTTGAACTTCACACTCCCAGATACAGCAGGAATGGAACTCCCTTGATGATCCCTGAGAATAAATCCAATTTCGCCCAAAAGAGAATCAATAGAAATGACTACATCTGTATTAACTTTAATGCATCCCTGGAGGTGGGGATCTGAAAACCTCAACTATGAAAGTGTTAGCTTTTGTTGAGGTATATTCTTGGCGATTTTGCATGTAAAGCTTTAGTGAATTCATTGAAGGCCATTTCGGCTCGTCGCATCACTTCAATGAGAGACCAAGATTTGATATTGAAGATTCAATCGCTCTCGGCCTTCCATGGTATCAGCAAATAATAGAAGAGAAACCCAAAACCTCACGAGCTCTATTCTTGGACTCCTTAAAGATGGAATTCCCGCTCAGCAACCATTGATATATATTGAGCTCTTGATATTTAGGGACGACATGAGATAATGAAGAAATGAACTAAGCGGCACAAGCAAAAGGACAAATCAACAAAATATGGTCAATAAACTCAGTTTGTGCTCCACTTCTTCGGCATGTTAGATCAATTTGGATTTGTCTTTGAAGCAAAAATTCACCAGAATCAAGACCTTTGCACATGCTCGCTAAAGAAATGTTATAATTTTGGTAGGAGTTTACACGACCGATTCATTTCTAGATCTCATTTGGAACCAATTTCCATTCATTAATTCGAGATGAAGAAGGTTGTTGAAGATCTGTTTCGTCCTATGGTTATAGATAGAAGATGATAAGCAGATTTTACTGAAAAAAATACCATTTTTACCTCCGTCTAGAATGACTATAGGATGGAAGTGAGTATTATAGGATCTTCATAGACAGGTGATCAATTGGGAATTTGTGCCTTCCTATGAATAGATGACTCCATTATGAGAATCCTCCAGAAAAACTTTTCTCATAGTAATGCATTTTTTTGTTTATTTAAAAGAAAGTTTATTTTCTGAAAGTTTATTTTCTCCATCCATGGTGAAGTAGCACTCTCTATTGAGATTACATTATTACACCCCCATCTTACTAGATGAATATTCAAACAGCACACCTAACTATTCCAAGAATCTCATCCAACCACCATAAGTAGTGAATAGGGAAAATAATCTCTTCATGGTGGGTGGAGAAATATGTAATACCATTTTCCTATTAGGTGAAGCATTGGAAGGATCCGTGTATGAAAATCGTCCATTTATATTTGAAAGAGTATGGCCGCAGCCAAGCTCAAATGAGTCCACCACATGGTATATTAGTTGGCCACCTAGGATACCTAGTTTGTTGTATGGATGCCGCTTGAGAAACTAGTCGAATAGTCAAAATCATTTTAGATACCTAGGACATGGACATCTGATTAACCTTAACCCATTTTATTTATTTATTTTTAATAGGGATAAGCAAGCAATCAAAATTTTAAGGATGTTTATGGGTTAGATTTTGCTTTGTTGACTTTTTCTATCAAAAATATTTTTCACTTAAGCTAATTAGATTAAATTTGAATTGTTATCCATGTAATAATGGAATGTGATGTTTTCAAAAATTATAATTAAGACATATCTAAACCACCTGTTATTTGAATTTAAATTGTTTGTTCTTACTCATAGTTGGGAGAATGCACAATAATGTCTAAAATACTAGTTTACATGAGGCACACATACATAGAATGCATGCTAATATAAAAAAAGGTATTTAATTGAATTAGATTTTAAAATTTGACATGTAACTAATCTAGACTATGTTCTCTCTATCCAATGGTGGGCATGGATACATCAACTATATTTTACATGGCAGAATATATACCTTGTGACGTTTGGAAAAATAATAGACCCTCGTGACAAGAATAATTCATTATTAAGTTTTCATTACTAACTAGTAACTACATTTTACATTGGGTGAACAATAGCCAAATGAGATGGAACCATGGATTTAGCTATGAACGTTAGATTGTGTTTCAAAAAACCATCTTAAGTTGATGCATCATGTATTGTTAAGAGTAGCGGACTCACATTGCATGATAAGTGCTAATATGATGATTAATGTTGAACAAGCCCCCAAGAGTGAACAGTTCCTTAGACCATGTTTGTTTATTTGTAATTTTTTTACACAAATAATATTTTAATGATCTTACTTTTCCAATGCATTTTCTTTGCAATTTACATTAAAATAAACCATGAAAAATCTTATTTTACAATAAAATTTTCTTTTTCCACCATTTTACGTGAAAAAAACTAAAGTCATAAGGAAAATTTACTCATACATATAACATAATACTCATATATGAGGACATCAGCTAGGGCTTTCTTTAGTATATATTATAGAATTAATTATATAATACATTATGACATATATAGTGGTAATGTATGACATATGGTAATTATTTATACTTGAAATAAATTGATATAATCTAAAATCTACAAATACGTTAGAAAGTGTTTATCTTTATTGTGATAATCTATTATTATTTCTTTATGTCTAGTGGTATTAAACAATTATTATTTATGACTCATGATTTATTCTCATAAATGATTTGTTATAAATAATTCAAAAACATAAATATAAACTATACCAAAAAGAGACAAGCTTATCTGAGATACAAATCGCTTTGGCTTAATCTATCAATGATGCTCAAATTCACTTGGGATGTATATGGACTAATTGGGCTGCATGTTGACTATAAAGAAATTAAGGTGATCTCTAACAGGGTGGCATCTACCAGAAATATGAAATATTCGAGTAAGTTATATAATAATTATTAGACTCAACCAGAAGAATAAAAATTTGATAATTAGGTAACCAAGGTTTTCTTGAAAATAAATCATCAAACAATTTATGAGTATGATAGTCCAACAATGCTTATAGGTTATGGATGAAAATGTTTATGTAATTTTTCAATCCTATTAGGCTATTTAATTAAAGTAGAAGTGATATAAATTGGAATTATTCTAATAAATCATACACACCTTTTTATCTATTTGTGGATTGTTGTTTATTTTAATTTATTTTAGATAGAAATATGTGCTATAAATTATGCCAAACAAACATAAATGGTATAATGTAATAATTTATTCTATAAACCACACTAAGGCTCTCTTTGGGGTATAGTTTATATTTATGTTTATGAATTATTAATGATAAATCATTTATGAGAATAAATTATGAGTCATAAATAATAACCGTTTAGTACCACTAGACATAAAGAAGTAATAATAGATTATCACAATAATGATAAACACCTTCTAACCTATTTGTAGATTTTATATTATATTGATTTATTTTAAATATAAATAAATATCATAAATCATACCAAACAACTACATATATCATAACATATTATATAATTATTTTTATAATACATACCAAAGAGAACCTAAGATATGGGATGATTTATGTAAAATATTTTAGTCCTTCTACCTGTTAATTTCTCCATTTATCAATATAAGAGCTATTTGCAATTTGTGGGTGATATTGCAGTTAATTAGAGCATATGAGCTTATTAGTGCAAAGCTATAAGCAAGTCCATTATTAAATTAATTCAATAATAGACCTATTTTCTAAACAAATTTAGTAGCTTCTCTAACCAAGAAACCTAGAGACACACACAATTAGTTTCCTTATAGAACTCTGCAACTTGGGAAGCAAGCAAGAGGCATTTAAATTATAAATATAGAATATAAGGGGAGAGAGGTATTATGATTTTTGTTTTCTCTCTCTTTCTAGTTGTGCCACCAATAATTTGTGATATAGATGTGTTGTGTACGAGAAATGTGTATAGAAATCGGGAAGATTTTGAGTTTGTAAAATCTTTATATGTAAATTTCTTATGTCTTCTCTTAAAGTTCTTGATCCACAAGTCAATTAATGATGAAATTTCCAAAATAAAAATTTTGAAAAAAAAAAAAAAGAGAGAATACTTAAGATTGAGTTTGGATATTGGGAGTTCAAAATCTCCCTAAGTTACGTATAATTCTACCCAATTCCAAATATTTTTTTGTACCATAGGATTCTCACTAACTCAAGGGACTCTTTCATTGGAATGTGATATTCAATATCTTGTAGAATTCATATTGGTTGTGAGAATTTAATTATGTAGATTAGGGTTGTAACAGGACGGGTTGGATCAGGCATTTTAAAACCCTAGCTCAACCCTAGATCCTTTTAGTTTAGTCGAGGCCTGCCCTAACCTTGACTCAGGGCCTAAAAAGGTCAACTTGGGCCCTACCCTACTGGGCTTATCGAGCCCATGGCCGCCTTGATTAGCCCTGATTGGGCAATGCTGGGGCTGGTTTGCCCTAATTGACCTTGACTCAAGTCAATCTTTCCTTTTGGGGTTTGATGGGAATTGGGAAATTTAGAATTGAGTAATCACATACAATTATATATATAGACTAAAAAGTATATAAAACACAATACAGAGTCGGCTGGGCCTGGCCGTACTCCGCCCAGGCCCGACCCGACCTTGCTAGGTTTAACAAAACATGGGCCCAAATCGTCCCTGTCCGGGCTCAAGGTTGGATTGGCTCCATTCGGACTAAGGCAAATTCTTGCGGGTTCAGGTTCCAATGGCGAAACCTGCACCCCTTACTATAGATAATATATTGGAGTTCGACAATGCCCTAATTGTCTCTTCATGGCCATATAATAGGTATTTCATGGCCATTTGGACAAAAATGTGCATATATATTGAGCCACAATAAAATTCAAATAATCAGGGTAGAGACTCCTCATTACTTGAAAATATGTTTATATGGAATAGTGATTTTGTGAGGGTAAGGAAAAGTCCTAACCTTGTCATCAGGAAATAAGGTTTTAGAATCGCCACGTCAATATTAAGGTCTAGGACCTATAAAAATACATACTTGATTACATTTGAATCGATCTGGTAAAAAAAAGTGGATTTAAATCAAGTTTTGGACTTGGGGAGGTGTTAGGCACTTGGTTAAATCAGTCTTCCTTTACTGATCAATTGGTATTTCATTTTACCAAAAAAAAAAAAAATTGGTATTTCATTTAATAATGAATATTCCCAAAACTAAATACTAAAAAAATAAAAATAAACTATCAATATAGTTATAAAAACAAGATGTGCCAAAAAAAAAAAGAAGCCTAAAGAGAAAAGAAATGAGTGTTGAGAATAGTCCTAAATTGTTTAACCATGACCAAGGACAAAATATACATTAAGATGAGAGTGTTGAGAATAGTCCTATTTTGTTTAAGATTGGAACTTTGAGTGTTTTGTATATGTAAGAGCCCCTCAACTTACAAGTTCGAATTTTTGAGATGGAAACTTAATATGATATCAGAAAAGCTCTATGTCATCTCATTATAGTCACCCAAAAGAAGAACCACAATCATCCAGAAAAGAAATTAAACCACATTTGTCATGTGTACTGCCACCCAAAAGAAAGGCAATACATGAAGGGGTTGGAAATAGTCTCATATTACTTAAGATTGAAACCCTAGGTGTCTTACATAGAAAGTCCCTCCATTTACAAGTTCAAACTTTTAAGATGAAAACTTAATAAAGTGTAAGAAAAAAATGACTGTAATCAATCTAAAATCATCTAAAACAAGCCATCCTAAAAGACTCAATAAAACCTAAATTTTAATGGTGCTCGAGACCTTAAAATAAAAGAATCAAAGAGAAATGTAAACCACCAAATATGATCTAAAGCTACTTATTATGGACCAGGATCCTCTGTAGTGATGATCTTGGCCACTCATAGTGCATCAGACACATCCCAATGCACTGTGAACACCCTGGATCTTCATTGCCAGGCAATAGCCCGACAGTGGATATTTTTCCACTTATTATTAGTCAAATCAGAAAACGATGAAATAAAAGGAAAACATCTTAAAAGATGCAACGAAATTATCAAAATGCCTTTGTATGCATGCTGTTGCATCTTAAACTATTAAAAATTACTATTTTATGAAATATGATGAAATATCAACTCAACAAGGAATGAAAATCATCTCCTGTCGGTCGGTCACTCCAATTGTGATCGCACAATTTTCACCCAATGCGCATACCAATGTATCGATAGGCTCACCGGGCGAAGACTGGCTAGTGCCTCTCCAACTATAGGAGATGATTTGGATCCCTCAACAAGTCTTAGGCCTCAGAAAAACATAATTTGAAAAAGTAGTACGTGATAAAAAAAATGCGTTGCAAAACTATAAAAATACCCTCAAGCCTAATTCTAACCCTCAATGCAAATTTAAAAAATAACTAAGCAATAATATGAGCAATATGAAATAACTAAAATTGATGGAACATGTTTTAAGAGTCATCAAATTATTGGGGGGAAAAATATGCAAGATGAATAATGAAATTATTAAACATCATTACCAGCATTTTAATCCTATGTGCAAGAAAAATGTTTATGTATATGAAATATATGTTCTAGAAGATGAGAAACTTAATTTTTTTTTAAAAGGCATAAAAATAAATGCTAAATTATGAAGTACCCCTATCATGCATAAATATATCAATGAAGTACTACAGTGAAAAGTGAGCAAAGGTTCTCACATCATGGACGAATATAGATTAAGAAGCTAGTCCAATAGTTTAGGATTAGATTATAAGCATTTTGGAACATAGGAACTTCAATGAGAAAGAGTTTAGAATTGATAAATACAATGAGAAGAAGAAGAGTTAGCATAACATGTATACATGAGAATATATGGAAAGGCTAAGGAATTAGATGACTATAAACTTTGGTCTAATGGGACATAAAAATAATGGAAGTGGGATGAGAACGATTGTAGATAAAGATTTAAAAAATGACGTTGTAGATGTTAAGAGGGAATTGGTGTTAGGATAATGATAATATTCATCAAACTTGTATCAAGAAATTAAAGAGGTAATCAATGAGAGTAATTATGTACACACGCTAAATCATGCTAGATGAAAATACTAAGAAATATGTTTTGGAACACATAGATAGATTAGTTCAAATAATTACTTAAGGAGAAAATATTATTATAAGGGATATCTAAATGGACATTTTGAAAAAGATAGTAGAGGTTATAAAAGAATTCAAAGAATATATAACTTTATAGATAGAAATGAAGAGGGGAATTTAGTTTTAGAAGTTAATTTGGCTTATGATTTATCAATAATAAATATTTACTTCAAAAAAAATAGAAGAACATTTAATAATATTCTTCTTTTGTTAATTTTTTTTTTGGGTAATAGGAACATTTAATAACATTCAAAAGTGGGCAAAATAATAGACAAACATATTTCATTCTAATTAGAAAGGCTGATAGATTATTATGTAATGATTGTAAGGTTATACCATGTGAGAGCTCAACTATGCAAAAAGGGGTGTCAATGGGTAGATTTGTTGCCGTTTGGTTTCGGTCCCGTATAGTGAAGACCAATTACAATCTAATAGGAAAATTTCGGTTTCAGTTCGGAATGATTTCGGATTTTTATCAAGCTGACTTAATAGATTCTTATCGGTCCACTATTGGTTTGGTTTCGGTTTCTTATATGTATATTTAATAACAAGTTGGCTTAATGTACACTATCGGGCTTGTGTGTGTGTGTGTGTGTGTGTGTGTGTGTGTTGTCTCCTAAGAAAAATGAGATTATTTCCAAAGAATAAAATCTTGGAACTTTAAAACAGAAAACTGTGTGTCTCCTAAGAAAAATGAGATTATTTCCAAAGAATAAAATCTTGGAACTTTAAAAGAGAAAACTTTTGTTTATTGATAAATTAATAACGACCAAGATGTGGAATGAAAAGGTGCTCATATTAAGAATGTAACTAAAGAAGTTGAAAGAAATTGAGGTGAATGTAAAGGAAAATAAGAAAACTTGGTGGTGGTTTGATAGGATGATAAAGTTCAAGCAGGCATTGAGGGTAAAAAACTTAATTTTAAAACTTAGCAAAGAACTAAAGATGAGAAGGATATAACATAAGATCAGATAAGGAGTGTTCTTATTCTTTTAAAATCCAAAAAAAAATTTAATAAGATAGTTATACAACAAGCAATGTCATACCAGATTGAATGATGGGTAGTGAAGAAACAATATAAAAACAAATTTAGTGTAGTTGATATGAGGAGTGGAGACTTATGATTGGTAATCTAAAAACATAAAATAAAGAATATTAATGAACAAATTAAAGCTAACTTAAGAGTAGCTCCAATACAAAATTAGTTGCGAGAAAGTCGCAACCTTGTAGTAATAATTTTATTCATCAGGAAAAAAAAAAAAGTTGCGAGAAAATTGTTTTAATTAAGAGGCACAGATATATGCACCAGATGCCTTTGAATGTTATAGTACATATGAATATTTTGATTCAAATTGAGGAGTTAAAAGAACCAAAGGTAGGCCTACAATAAGTGAGGAAAAACATGCATAATTTAGGATACGAAACAAATATGCATGTGAATAGAGTTGATTGGCGAAAAATGATTCATATAACCGATCCCATTTAGGGTCTGCTTGATAAAACTTTAGAATCCGGATTTTATGGATTTTGACTCCCAGGGAGCTAACATGCAATAGAATCGCGTTTGGTAAATATGGTTGGATTCTTTACTCCCACAGAGTAAACCTGATTCAAAAAGACTTTAGAATCCAAAATTTTGGAGTACCAAAAAGAAGTTTTTCTGCTCTGGAGTAATATTCGGAAGAAGAAAGAATCACCCCCCACCACTACCACCACTAACCACCAACCACCACCACCCACCACCGTCACCACCACCACCACCCACCACCCACCACCCACCTCCTCCACCGCCACTACCACCCACTGCCGCCACCACCCTCCACCACCACCACCCACCGCCACCACCACCCACCACCCACCACCACCCAAGAATCCATTTCAAAACTACGTTATCAAACATGTTTCTACTCCCAAATACTCCTAAAGCAGCCTGGAACAGAAGTAGAAATTTAAACTAAAAGTAAGGAGTCCGGAGCAGAAGCTTTATCAAATGTGGCATTAGTTGAGATAAAACTGAGTTGGGTTGAGTTGAATTGTAAAAATGCTTAAAAAAAATAAACAATAACAAAAAAAAAAAAAAAAAAATCTCAAAACATCTTATTTGTGAAGCATGCCAAACAAAAAAATATACCAATTAATATAAAAAAAATCATATCCTAAAACTAAGAAACGAACTCTCAAAGTGAGCTTTAGACATGAAATACTAAAATAAAATAAAAATAAAATAAAAACCCAAATTGGCATATTAATATTACCTAGTGAGGGCAACCGTGTTATACTCTCAGTTCCAAGCTTATAACCAATATAAATAAATAATATAGAGAAATTTACTCAAACACCCCATTAACATTTGGTTTGCTATACAGAACTATCGTCTCTTGACAAAGAGTTACACGGACTACCCTTGAAACAATGTTTTATAACAGTATAATCCACACCGAACGTTAAAAACTGATGAAATTTTTTTAGGCAATACTACTTGCAGATGCCTCGTTCCAGAGATAGATTGTGGTATATTTATGTAATTTTTCATTTAGTAAGGGTAGTATTGTCTAAAAAAATTTGAAATTTCTCGTTAGTTTTTAACTGCCGATGTGAACTATACTGTTATAAAACATTATTTCAAGGGTAGTTCGCATAACTTTTGTCAAGAAAGAGTAGTTCTATAATAAACCAATTGTCAAAGAGGTGTCTAAGTAAATTTTCCAATAATATAATAGACTCACCTCCTAAGAATTAAATGACTCTAAAATGATGGGCAAAGGTCTTGCAACCCAAGGCAAAAAGGTTGGGAAATTGATTAGTAGACATAACTTGAACTTCATTGAGAGGTTCTTTGCCTACAAATATTTTGCAGTGTAAATCATTCAAATTCATTGGATATTCAATGAGATATAATCATGTTGGACGAAGATATAATATTTCATCTAAAAATAAATGAGTTTGATCATCTTTTTCTCCCGTTTGGAATGATCCATAAGAGTTTAATTTTGATAACTAAAGATGAATATAGACATGGTAAAGGACAAGTGAAAAAGTTGGGAGATTATTCAACCTCAAAAAGGGGAGGAGGGAGAGATAAAAGTTCTAAAATTACTAATTATATATTATTTATTGGAAAAAGATCCTCTTCCGTCATCCATTCTGTCCAGTCCAAACAAAATTGAAAGAGAGAGAGAGAGAGAGAGATTTATTTAACGGTTTTGTTTGGACTTGACGGGCTAGATAACAGGAGAGGATCTGAATCCTGTTTTGGCTAACATGCACACGCATCGTCCAGCCACAAATTTTGGGAGCTGGCTCGTCTGTCGTGGTGAATACCGCGACACTGAATGCTGCATCCGTTAGATGGATGCCACGAGGACTAGCATCCATCTAACGGATAAATTCTAAAAAATGCAAAGAATACTGTTGGAAGGAGAAGCACTAGAAAAATCTTCTCTTCCTCTCTTCCAAATATCTCTCTTCTTCCAACTACAACTCCTTCTTCTTTGACCAAATCGCTGCATCTTCTTCGATTCCAAATGGAAAAAAAAAAAAAAAAACGAGAAAAGGTATGCCTTGGCACCGTCATGGCAGTAGGGGTGTTGTTAGGCCACTGGGGTAGTCGAGTAATAGGATCCGCATCCTCTCCTCCTAATGGTTCTGGGAGGACAGCGGCAACTCAGTCCCGACGGCTGACATGTGGCTCTTGGTGAATCCGAGACTCACGTTCGAGCCGACACCCAGCCTACAAGCCAAGCCGATAGGGGGTGTCAGTTCGAATGTAGGTCTCAGATTCACCAGAGAGCCACGTGTCGACCATCGGGACTGGATTACCGCGTCCTCCCAGAACCAGTGAGAGGAGACGATGTAAATCCCGAGTAATATTGCAAGATGAAAAGATCCACATACTAATTCTCTTACAAAATTTAAGAACACATCAGATATCCAACTTACCAAAAAAAATGCTATTCAATGTAGCAACAACAATAATTATTGGACAAGAATTGCTTCACCAGATCACAACCAAGCGAGCACGCTTTCTTACTCAATGAAGTACAGGTTAGGCGCAGGTTAGTTCTCTCTTGGTTTTCTGAATAAAACTTGAAATAGATCGATCGTCTGAACGGAGCACATTTGGGGTTGGCATAGCATTAGAAATTAATGATTAGATAAAGGCTCCTTTCTATTATGCTCTTACACGATCAATGAAATGTGTAAATCTTCCCATAAAAGTCAGCCAAGTCACACAAATTTTTGGGTTTTCAGTTAGGTGATCAGATTACCTGAACCTTGTTCATGATGAAACATTTTGGCCACAGCGAAGAGTTTGTGAATATTTCCAATAACGAATACCAACGTCCTTAGTACAGAGCTCCTATGGATATCATTTCATGTCCGTCTGGTTTCTCTCCGTTAAGGAGTCGTCGTTGGAAGAGGAGGAAGAGAAGATTTTTCCAATACTTCTCCTTCCAACAGTATTTTTTGCACTTTCTAAAATTTAACTGTTAATTAGATGGATGCTAGTCTACATGGTATCCATCTAACCGATGCAGCATTCAGTGTCGCGGTATTAACCACGCCAGACGAGCCAGCTCCCAAATTTTGTGTGCCAACCGTGGAATGCATGTATGTTCATGTTGGCCTGGGATGGGCCTTGACTCGAAACAGGTCTTGGTCAACTCAGGCCATTCATTAGGTTTTTTTTTTCCGACCGAAATTTCATATATACCGTTAGGTACAAATGATATCAACCAATTGAAGCAGTTGGCTTGCGCAAAACCCAATAGTACTGTTTATACCAACCAATAGGAGAGCGACATATTAGCACGCACATAACCCCCCAAATTAGTGGGGGCAAAGTTGACTTTTTGCATGAAGAGTGTCAAGGGATGCATCTGCCACCTCCAACTTAAGTCAGGGACAGATCCAACAGAAACCATTTCACGGACTACTATAAATAGATTTCAACCCTCTAAGGTCCAGGTTCATTACTTCGTAATTACCATGCATTTATTATTTTCTATTGCTCCCATTTCCCCTACCTCAGGTCGAACTTTCCGAAGCACTGACTAACATCCCTGCTTTCTGCTTGAAGTCCTGACTTAGACATCAGAATGATCTCTAGGCATAAAAGCCTGACATCCCTCACTTGTCCTTTTTGTCTTCTGTAGGTTAACCCCACCTTGGAAGATCTTTGTGCAAATTCTGATGGCAACTTTTCCTAGTGGCAACATATATCTTATCCTGGTATATCTAAACTTTGTGATTTTATGTGCACTCAGAAGGTTTTTCCAAAAAATTTAAAGGGAAATTGACTCGTACGTCGCATATAGTTCATACTTAATCCAAATACTCTAAAAATGTTTAAACAATGACAATTTTTCCCACCATTCAGACAGTGTTAAGTAGACAAGGTAATTAGATGATTTTATCTTCTACTAATTTAAAGTTATAAATCTATTTATTTAGGCTGTCTTTGGTTTGTATTATATAATATATTATATAATATGTTATGAAATTTGTGATTATTTGGTATGACTTATAATGTCTATTTATAATTAAAAAAATTATCATTGTTAAAAACCCGATAAAACCTATTTGCTGCTGCTTCTTCTTCCTCGGCTCACTCTCGTCTCTCTTCCTTGCCGAACACCACAGTTATGTCTTCTTCTTCCTCATTCCTTCCTTGTCCTCTCTCTACGATTTCACTCTGATTATGTTTTTTTTTTTTTCGATTCTCTTATGCGATTTCCGTTTCTCTCTGCAATTTCTTCTAGGTTTGCAAGAGTTCGTTGGCTTTTTTTTTTTTTTTTTTTTTTTCATTCTCTCTGAAAATGTGATTGACATTCGATTTGCAGATGTAGCAGCATTTGGAACTTGGGATTATAACAATTTTAAAAGGGTGCTTCTTTGTTTCATCCTCATTTATTTTTATTGGTTTCTGATGGGTTTTGAGAATTTTATTTCTTGGTCTTTTCCTTATATATTTTTGTTGGTGATCATTGATAATCTCTGTTTTATACGACTTCTTCTCTGAGTAAATCTTACTATTTAATCTGTCCTGGAATTTTTCATCTCAGACTAGAGTTTCAAGCATTGCATATGCTACCCATTCAATCAATCTTCATCAAACATAAAAAAAATGGTTACATTCATAGCTATATTGTCTGTCTATGTTTCAATTCTCAAGAGTCAGGATTGAATACCCGTTATTGTTTGATTCAGAAACTTTTCTGTACCTGGTTCTTTAATTTATAAAAATAATTGGTGTTCACCAAAACACCTAAAAATGATGAATTAGATTTAATTATGACCTAGCTATGAACATGCCTGGACAACAGAAGCAGACGAGGCCCCATTGAGACCTGAACCAAAGGGTAGTTGTAGCTGAACCCAAAAAGGGTTCGTTGTGGAGCTGATATTGTTGTTGCTGCTTCATCCATGGCTCCAACTCCTGCTCCTCCTCCTCCCAAGCCCGTGATTGATGAATCGATGGACTGATGGGTGAGGCGTTTTGTGGATGATTTGATTAAACAATGTTTCAAAAGAGAAAGCAAAAGAGGAAGTAGAGGATTAGGCTATTAATGAGTTTTGGGTATACGGAGATTTAGTGAAAACTAAAATTTCTGCTACTTCATCAGTTTCTCCCAATTTAAATCCTGCTACTTTTCTTCATCCCAAAGCCCATGAAAGATTGATGATTCAACTGATAAGTTTAAAAAAAAAAAAAGAAACAAACAAAAAGGAAGAACATGAATGAAATCTTAATGAGATTGTAATTTGGGATTCATGGAATTACTCCAAACTGGGAGGGAAGATACCTTCAGAAGGATTTCTACTTACTATTTGTGTGATTGCCTATTCCAATTGAACATGCCTGGACTATTTCCCCCTCATCATTTGACATCTTTTGACAGTGCAAAGCCCCCTAATTGTGAGACAATTTCTCCCTCATCCCTTCCACACCCTACACTCCTAAATTAATCATATCATGCCCTTGTTTCCCTTTCTAGCAAACTTGCATTGTGTGATAATCCTCATCTGAAAAGCCTCCTCTCCCTACTATGAGGTACCTCTAGCAATGAAGGTTTTACGCACCAGTTGCATTAATGCCAACCCTATAGTGCTGCTGCACCAAACCTGTCCTGGAGCCTGGATGGTTATGTTGTTCAGAGAGAGAACTCTAGGAACCATGAGTATGGCAGCATAGGGATAGAGCAATGTTGGACAAGGGATGAACCTCTCTCGATTTGCCTATCATTGCTATCCTTCTCCAACTCTTTTTGGCCTCTAAGATATCAGATTCATTGAGTGCCATAGTTGGCCTTTGAATCATGTTGTCAGGGGAGAAGAGTCATGGGAGGTGAGTCCTGAGGCAAAGACAATAACTGATTCCACTGAACTGTGTAATAGGAACATGAAGAATTGAAGATTGATTAAAGGAAGAAAAATATGAAATTTTGAATATTCTGTGAAATAAGGAAGACACTAAACTCAACTTAAATCAAATCAACAAAGCTATATCCCCAACTTAGTTCAGCTATGAGAATCCAGTTCAGCCACTGCGATCAAGGTAGGGCCACAATTGTTTAAGAGTACAAAAATTTATATCTTTACTCATGACTTCAAACCAAGTCATTTTAGTTCCTTGAACTTGAACCATTCATTATTCATTATTAGTTCCAAAAAAGAATAAAGTCTGCACCATATCTCTTCACTGGTGCACTAAGGTTTTTGTTGTACACGATGAAGTTTTTCACCTTCCTCATTAGGTTTGTCTCTTTGCTTTATTTAGAAGTTTAATATATGCATTTATTTTATTTTTTCAAACTGTTCTCATTACCAGGTTTTATGGTACATCTACCATCTATGCAGTTACTGTTCATACATTGTCCATAACAATAATCAGAAAAATGAAAGAATCTATTTAGGCTTTACTGCCTCTTGCAACCTAATTTTCTCTGACATGGCTTTGCACTCATTTCACTTTGAACAGAATCATATGGTCATACCCTTTTGTTGTAAAAGCTATTTCATCAATTGCAGCTAGCTTTGTTT